>CAJQZJ010032362.1:4518611-4531294 GCA_907164525.1 Lophiomys imhausi | reverse complement strand
TCTTTCTTTCTTTCTTTCTTTCTTTCTTTCTTTCTTTCTTTCTTTCTTTCTTTCTTTCTTTCTTCTGTCCTGTTCATGTTTAATACCTGGCCAGAAATCGAGGTCAGAATGCATAATGAAGTTTTTAATCTATATCTAAAGCTTTAGCTATTAATTAAGAGGTTTTGTCTTTGAAACCCAGGTACTGTCCAACCCCATTGCTAAGGGGAGGCCAAATCAGAGGACCAGTTCCTCGAGTGAGCTTCCTAAGCTACCATTTGAACAGTTTTAGTCTGGGTGAAGAACACTTTATCCACCCAGAAAAGATATCTAAGAATCTAGCAAGTACTTTTATCTTCTCCAGCAGGCCAGATCTTGGTGAAGTCAGTTTTAGAGTTTTTTGGGGAGTGCTGATCTCCCATTTGGACCCCTTCTTGGGTAAGATCTCTCGGTATTGGATTCACTTGAGCACAAACCTGGAATCTGGCTGAGACATCCTGTGCAAGGCTGTCCAGTCTAGGTATAACATGCCTTGGTCTTAACAATTCAGAACGTTTTGTGGACCCTGGATAACTAGACTGGTGAAGCTTAGTTGCCAGGGTTCCGCCAGTTGTTTCTGGAAGAATAGTCATTTTGTCTAGTGTCTTCTATCAACCTGTGGTTTTGAATAGCCCTTGTCTTCTTTGCCATGGAGTCTCAAGCAGCACTAGGTCATGGTTTGTTCTTAGAATATCAACAGTTCCCATTGGTCTTAGGGCCCTTTGCCAGGCAGCTAGATCAGCAGCCCTGCAGTGAAGGACAGTGATTTGTAGGTGAAGCCAAATAGCCTCTAAGAGGCTCAAGATTTTTTAGTCTTCTTTTTTCCCCCAGTGATGAGAAGCCTTCTTTCGCTATAGATCATACCATATACATGCTCTGTGGTAAAAGCATACCTACAAGTGGTCTGCGTATATATTGGTGATCTTCCTTTTCCTGATCTGAGAGTCTGGGTCAGATCAATCAGTTCTGCTCTCTGGGCTGATTTGGCTGGCTGATTTGGGCTCAAATAGCTTTAAAAAAGCCACTACAGCTACCATGTACCTGGTTTGATCTTTCATCTCCTGACAGTCATGGATGAGCACCTGTGTCATCAGGCAAGGGGGTAGCAAAATTGATAGTGATGGGTTTCTCAAACTGGAGTCCTGGGATGGGCCAAGAGTAGTGCCTGGTACTGGGTCCCACAGTCATTAGACAGTCAATGTTCTGGTGCTCCTCAGACGAGGGCTTAAATCATATCATAGGTGCTGTGAGTATAAGATCTTGACCCAAGGGGTAATTTGTTTGTTTTCTTTTATTAAACTAGCAGTAGCCACCACAGCTCTTAGACAGGTGGGCCATCCTGTGACTACAGTGTTCAATCATCACCAGACATTTCCATGGACTCAACGTTTGGGTTAGAACCCTTTTTTGGGGGATCCAAGATGGCGGCAGCCTGAAGGACACATTTTGAATGCTGGGAAAACAGCTATAATGTCACAGAATTATAATACACATTGAACAACAATCTGAGTAGTGCGAACCTGCTGAGTTTCAACCAGCGACCCAGGGACCATTAAAAGTCCCTGGGCAGGACTTTCCTCCCCTCTCTCGGACACTCAGAAAAAACAGACCAGCAGGATCCACGTGGAATTCACAGAACCTGGGAATCAGGAATCGTCACCAGGAGAGGGACAGGGTAAGAGCCACTCCAATACCCAGCAGGCAGCTCCGAACCCCCAGACAGGGTTACTCACCAGCCTCGTGGGCTCTGAGATTCCATGCAGACTTTCCGGTTATTTAGCAAATGGTTGGTGGAGCTAGAGCTGTGGGAGCTGGATGCGCTCTGGGCAGACCGCAGAGGTTGGTGGGTCCAAACTGGCATTTTGGAAAGCGCAGGCACATTTGTGCTTCCCAGAGGGGTGTTGGACAAACATACAGGCCACTCTATTGGATTTACAGTCACTGGGAAGAACTCTGCAGTTGGACAGAGCAGCGGGATATACTTCCGGCATCAGGTTACCCTGAAGTTCACACTGCAGTGTGCCAGAACTTGGAAGACAATGGTTCCAATTGCTAGTTAGCTCCAGACAGACATAGGTGGAGCAGGGAGAGTGGCAGAAAGGCTGGTGGCAAGGGTGGAAGGCAGATTTGTTCTCCACAGGGCCCAAGCCCTGGGCAGATTGTGGGGTTAATATCAGACTCTTTTACCAGTGCTGCCCCTTCTGGCAGGAAGCCAGATCTTCAGCATATATAGTTCCACCCCTGGAACAGTAAGGTTTTGGCCTGGGGGCACTGCTGAGTGACTCACCTTAAGGACATGGAGTTGGGTCCTTTCAGGACTCCAGCTGGCAGACACAACCCCCAAACTTGGTACCTACAGAGTCCACAGCATCTGTGCCTGGACACACAGGACCATACCAGCAGAGCCGATACATACTGAATACCTAGTGTGCAACATAGAGAGCTCTGATTTGTGAGCAGTGAAACAATCCCGGGTCATTCCTCATTGCCTGGGAGTGGGCTGCACCAGCTCACAGTGCTTCTGGCTATTAGATCCACATTGACCCTGAGAACCCCCTGTGAGCAGCTGGGGAGGACCACAAACACGGTCCCCACATGTATGCTGCAGGGGAGCTACAAACCCACCCAACAGTCTGTGGCCTGCCAACCTGCACTGTCCTCTATACGAAGACCAGATAGATCCCAGGAACCTACAGGAACACATTCCACCACAATCCTTCACCTGAGTTCCCAATTGGGACAAAACAGGAAGTGGTGAGCCCTGGGAGACACACTGAGAACCTTCACACAAGGCTACATCCAGCCTGTGGAAAGCTACAGATCACCAAGCAATAGGACTACCACACCAAAGTGCCCCCCTTGGCACCAAACCCAGAAGGCACCAGTAACAAACAGCTAAGGACAACCAAATGGCTAAAGGTCAGTGAAAAAAACATAAACAACAAAAGTCAGAGAGATATGACTCCAACAAAATACAACTATGCTAGTACAGCAAGTCCTGACCACTTCACTACAGCTGAAACACATGAAAATGATGACAATTCTACATTCTTGAAAGTGATAGAGTCTTTTCAAGAAGATTTTAAATCTATGAAGGAATTCAAAGAGTCCACATTTTTACAAGCGAAAACAACAGAGAATACCTTTAGAGAGCTCCAAGCCAAAGTGGCTCAACTTGAACAGGAAAGAGACAAGGCAATTACGTATTTAAAAGATATGAAAGATTTCCAGGCAAAGACAAGCAAATTGGAGCAGGAAATGTATAAAATGAATAAAATCTTTCAAGGTATGAAACTCGAAATGGAATCAATAAAGAAAACACAGGCAGAGATAAGAGTGGAAGTGGAGAAGCAAGGGAAGAGAACAGGAACTACAGACATGAGTATCAAAAATAGTATACAAGATATGGAAGACAGGATATCAGGCATGGAAGATTCGATGGAAGAAATCAGTACAACAACCAAAGAAAATGAGAAAGCTAAAAAAGTTCTCACCCATAACATCCAAGAAATCAAGGACTCAATGAAAGATGGAACTTAAGAATTATAGGCATAGAGGAAAGAGAAGACTCCCGACTCCAAGGTCCAGGAAACATCTTCAACAAAATCATAGGAGAAAACTTTCCAAACCTAAAGAAAGAGTTGGAAATAAAATTCCAAGAGGTTTACAGAACACCAAACAGATTGGATCAGAAAAGAAACTTCTCTCACCACATAATAATTGAAACTACAAATGTAGAGAAAAAAAGAATACTAAAAGCTGTAAAGGAAAAAGGTTAAGTAACATATAATGGCAGACCCTTCAGAATTACACCTGACTTCTCCTCAGAAACTTTAAAGCCAGAAGGGCATGGACAGATGTCCTACAAGCTCTGAAAGAATATAGATGCCCAGCCAGACTACTATACCAGCAAAACTCTCTATCAACATAAATGGAGAAAAGAAGATATTCCATGACAAAATCAAATTTAAACAATACCTACCCACAAATCCAGCCCTACAGAAGATCCTAGAAGGAAAATTCCAACCCAGAGAAGATAACTACACCCAAGAAAACAGAGGAAACAGAAAACTCCACAGCAACTAAACCAAAAGAAACACAGAACCACCACCCAAATCAAAATAATGGGAAATGACAACCTCTGGTCACTAATATCAATCAACATCAATGGACTCAACTCCCCAATAAAAAGACACAGGCTAACAGACTGGATCCATAAACAATACCCATCATTTTGCTGCATACAAGAAACAATATCACTAACAAAGATAGATGCTACCTCAGACTAAAGGGCTGGGAAAAGGTTTTCCAAGCAAATGGGCCCAGGAAGCAAGTTGGAGTAGCCATCCTAATATCAAACAAAATAGGCTTCCAACTGAAGTTAATAAAAAAAGATAGATAAGGGCATTACATACTTGTTAAAGGAAATATTCATAAAGAGGACATCTCAATATTGAACATCTATGCCCCAAATATAAAGGCACCTACATTTGTAAAAGAAACTCTTCTAAAACTCAAATCACACATCGATTTCCACACATTAGTAGTGGGTGACTTCAACACCCCACTCACAACAATGGACAGATCATCAAGACAGAAACCAAACAGAGAAATAATGAGCCTAACAGAGCTCATGAACCAAATGGACCTAACAGATATCTACAGAATGTTTCACCCACACACAAAAGAATACACCTTGTCTCAGCACCTCATGGAACATTCTCCAAAATCAACCATATAGTCAGACACAAAGATAGCCTCAACAGATACAAGAAAATTGAAACAACCCCTTGTATCTTATCAGACCACCATGGAATAAAGCTGGAAAGCTGGTCTTCAACAACAACAGAAACAACAGAAAGCCTATACACACATGGGAATTGAACAACTCTTTACTGGATGGCTACTGGGTCAGGGAAGAAATAAAGAAGGAAATCAAAGACTTCTTAAAATCCAACAAAAATGAAGTCACAACATACCCAAACCTATGGGACACAATGAAAACTGTGCTATGGGGAAAGTTCATAGCACTAAGTGCATTCAAAAAGAAAATTGTGACATTCTAATATATAGCTAAAATCCTACTATAAGTGAATAGATGCCATATGTGTCCTTCTGAGTCTGTGTTAGTTCACTCAGGATGAGCTTTTCTAGTTCCATCCATTTGGCTCCAAATTGCATAATTTCATTGTTCCTGATAGCTGAATAGTATTCCATTGTGTAGATGTACCACAGTTTTTTAACCCATTCTTCGGTTGAGGGACATCTGAGTTGTTTCCGGTTTCTAGCTATTACAAATAAGACTGCTATAAACATAGATGAGGAAACTTCCTTATGATTCCGTGAAGAGGCATTTGGGTGTATACCCAGAAGTGGTATGGCAGGGTCCTGAGGCAGAGCTATTCCGAGTTTTCTAAGATATCACCAGACTGACCTCCATAGTGGTTGCACAAGCCTGCATTCCAACCAGCAATGGAGTAGGGTACCCCTTTCTCCACACCCTCGCCAGCATGTGCTGTCATTTGAGTTTTTGATCCTAGCCATTCTGACAGGTGTGAGATGGAATCTCAGAGTCGTCTTGAGTTGCATTTGTCTGATGATTAAGGATGTTGAGCATTTCTTCAAGTGTCTCTCAGCCATTAGGGATTCCTCCTTTGTGAATTCTCTATTTAGCTCTGTCCCCCATTTTTTGATTGGATTATTTGGTCTCTTGGCATTTAATTTCTTGAGTTCTTTGTAGATTTTGGATATTAGCCCTCTGTCAGATGTGGGGTTGGTGAAGATTTTCTCCCAGTCTGTAGGCTGCCGTTTTGTTCGAATGACAGTGTCCTTTGCCTTACAGAAGCTTTTCAGTTTCATGAGTTCCCATTTATTGATTGTTGATCTCAGGTCCTGAGCTGTTGGTGTTCTGTTCAGGAAGTTGTCGCCTGTGCCAATTGGTTCGAGGGTTTCTCCAACTAACACACCAAAGGGAACTTGGACATAGATTTCTTATTTTTAATTTTTATTTTTTTGTTTTTTTTGTATATTAGTTATATTTTTCTCTATTTTTTAGTCTTTTTATCTATTGTATGCTTATTGATTTGTTTGTTTAGTAATTCTCTCTCCCAGGCAATGAGACACTTTTCACTGATGGTACTGCTTCATAGATCCCCAGTGAATGAAGAGGCTCTTGGCCCTCATACGACCTCTCAACTGAGATGAGGGACTGTTATATAAGGACACCCCACCCCAGAGAAATGGGATGGAAGGGTTAGGAGGTAAAGAAAAAAAATGAAATGTGATGTTTCGGCCTTTTACTACTAACTGTCATGAACTGTTTAGGATAATTAAGAAATGCAAACTAATGGTTATGCAAGCCAGTCATTCTGTTAGGTACTATGACAGCCTATTATAGTTACTTGCTAAGATAATCAGAAATAAACCTGCTAAGAGACAAGCAACATCTGCTTACCCTAATATAAGAGATAGATAGGGCCTCTTCAAAAACCTCAAGAGATCTGCAGAATATGGCATTCAAAGATGTTTTCCTAACTTTAGATTTTTTTTATATCAAGACATATCAACTCCTGACAGCACCCCCTACTCTACCCCAAGTAGAAGATGAGCATCGAAGAATCTCCAGTGGGAGATGATTGAATTAGTCGCAAGCCTATCTCTTGGTAGGAAAAGCCCCTTGCTCCAACTGTAGACAGAATGCTGTCCAAAAAGGACAAAACCTGGAAACAGGTAAGTCGACAGCCTAGCTCTGCCAAGACAGGGTAGGTAAGTCCTTCATAACCCCTGCTCTACAATCAATGTCTGTCAGAGAAGCGGGGCCAAACGACTGAAGAGTGATGCTGTAATGTATGGAGAGAAAATGGGAACTGTCCAGGCAGCCACTGGTATGTCATTTCTTAGTTTGGGAAGCTGCAGACCCTGTACTTCCTATAAAATCAGATATATTTATCCCTCTCAGGTCTCTGAGGTGATTGAAGAACAGATAGATAAAGTCTCATAATTTAATTTTGAGTTTTTTAGGAGTCAAGAGAGTGTTATACATCTAAGAAGATACTTTTAAAATTGTGTTGCAATTAGTATGAATGTTGAGTCAGTATAGAACTTTAAACTCATGGAGATGGTTAGATAGTAGAATATTAAATTCAGGTACCAAATACTTATGGCATGGTCATTGGGAATGTACGCTAAGCCATATAACCCTCATAACTGTGGCCTAATCACCTCTGTTGTACTGTATTGTATTTATTATTATAAGAGAAAGAGCCATTTGTTGGAATGAAAGGGGAAACTGTAGGGGGAATTAAGATATACCTTAAACTTAAAAGAAAAAAAAAGGGAAGAGGATGGGGGGTTGAGAGTGGGAGGGTGGGACTGGAGGGGGAATAGAGAGGGGACTGGGATTGAGATGTAACTTGAAGAAATAAAAAATAAAGGAAAAAAAAGAAAACAAACAGCAAAAAAAAAGAGGAGAGAGAGAATGAATGTCTACTTGCTTATGCTCATATCAACTTGTGCACTCTTTTTTTAATGTTTATTTATTACTTCAAGTTACATCTCCATCACAGCCCTCTCCCTCCACCCCTCCCAGCCCCACCCTCCTACCCTCTCACCCTTCCCCCAGAATGCATAATTCTTTTTTTTTTCAGTCCAACAAATGGTTCTTTCTCTTATAACAATAAATACAGTACAAAACAACTGAAATAAATAGTCCACAATTCTAATTGAGGGTTATATGGCTTAGCATACATTCTCAATGTCCAGTCTGTATGTATTTGGCCCCTGACTTTAACATTCTACTACCTAACTAGCTCCATGAGTTTAAAGTTCTCTATCTAGCTCAGCTTTCATACTAACTTGCATCACAATGTTAAAAACATCTTCTTAGATCCAGAACGCCCTCTTGATTCCTAAACAACTCAAAATTTAACTATGAGACTCTAGCTATCCATTCTTCAACCACCTCAGAGACCTGAGAGGGATAAATATATCTGATTATATAGGAAGTGCAGGGCCTGCATCTTCCAAAACTAAGAAATGACATACCTGTGGCTGCCTCGACAGTTCCCATTTTCTCTCCATACATTACAGCATCAACCTTCAGCTGTTTGGCCCCGTTTCTCTGACAGACATTGATTGTAGAGCAGGAATTATGAAGGACTTACCTACCCTGTCTTGGCAGAGCTAGGCTGTCGACTTACCTGCTTCCAAGTTTTGTCCTTTTTGGACAGCAGTCTGTCTACAGTTGAAGCAAGAACCTCTGCATAGCGAATAGTGTCACTCATAGCGGCGGAGTCTTCTTGCATCAATTAACTTAAAGACAATTGCTTAATGTAGACAGTAGTATCTCGTTGTGACTCCTTACTTAGATGATTCGAGGTTGAGTCAACTTGACAATTAAAGCTATCACAAGAGACAAGCTAAGGGTTTAGATAGACTGAAAAGAGAAAGTTGCTATTTAAATATAAGAACCTTAGGAGGGGTAGGAGGTAGGATGTCTAGAGTGCCCCCCCCCTTTTTTTGTACTACTCACATGTATTAGAGGATCCACAAGTTCATTTTCCAACTTGTCAGTATTAATTTGGTGTCTTATATTCTGGAGCCTTGAAATGTTGTATAGGCCATCCCCACCCAATGGAATTTTATGTTAGAAATTTAACCCTAGAATGATTATAAATGTTCATCCTCCTTGTAAATTCTTTTTAAGCTCAAATTTTCAGATACTTGTTCAAGGTCATGCTGTTAGCTACTGTCAGAAGGAAGCTACATATTTACAGATGGTAAATTGTCCAGAATAACTCTATGGAATATTTTCAACCAGCCTAATTTAGCTTTAGTTATTTCAAGGTATTTTTCCTGCTGCATAATGTAACTTTTGTACTCTGGGTAGTCTCTGGTGGCTTATATTTATTTTCAAATTACTTCAAATTGCCTTTTCACATATTTCTCTCTAAACACCCATTTGTAAGTGAACAGACAGGTGACTCTGTGTATAAATCACAATAAAAATTAAGTTTACATTTCAAATATAACCTTAGTTTTGTATCAATATACAAAGATATAAGGGTAGATTCAATAATCTATCCCCCCTTTTTATCATTCTTATACCATGTTATATCCCCTTTCTGTTCTTTTCAAGTCTTTCCCTCCTACATAAAAGAGAAAGAAGGATAGAGAAAAGAAAACAAGAGAAATCCCTGGGTCTAATCTCCTAAACCTTGTTTAAACAAGACTGTTTAACAACTTGTAACAAATCTCCCTAAATAACAACAAACATCTATAAACCATCAAATATCCCAACAAATCACTCACTGTGACTTCTGGGAATGGGGTGTTGCTCTCTATTGCTTCCTGTTGATGTAGGATGTAGGAATCCTCTTGGGGGCCCAAATAAGTATAGAAAAATGGTTAAGCACGTTAATAATAACATTTGTTGTCCAGTCTTTTTGTTCTCAGCTAATGTCCTGAGAATTTTGTAGTCAGAAGCTGAACTTTGGGTGAGAAATTTCAGAGGTTTACTGAAGTCCTGGCTGGAACAGTCTGTGAGACTGGACCATATTAGTTAGCCATTTTGAAGTTGTTTAGGACATAAATGAGGAAAGAGCTATTGGTAAAAATTTTATTTGTAATTCATAAAATTGTATTGTATATTTACACAGTATAATATGAGTTTTAATGATGTTGGCAGTACATGTTAAATCAGGCTAATAACAAATCCTTTACCTCACATATGTATCACATTTATAATAAAAACAAAAACATTTAATCTAGATTCAATAACTTTGAAATATTCATCTAAAATTTTTTTGAGATTTTATTAATTTTAATTTTATGTGTATGGGTACTGTTCCATTCTTTTTTTTAAATACTTTATTTTTTTTCTTCAAGTTACATCTCAGTCACAAACCTTTCCCTATTCCCCCTTCCTATCCTGCCCTTCCACCCTCTTCCCCCCAGCAGTTTCCCCTTTCAGTCCAACAGATGGTTCCTTCTCTTATAACAGTAAATACTATACAAAACAACAGATATAAATATGCCACATTTATGAGAGTTAAATGGCCCAGTATACCTTCCCAATGTCCAGTTTATACATATTTGGCCCCTGACTTTAACATTCTACTATCTAACCATCTCCATGAGTTTAAAGGTCTATATCTGACTCAACATTCATACTTACTTGCAACACAATTTTAAGAGTATCTTCTTAGATCTATAACACCCTCTTGATTCCTACACAACTCAAAATTTAACCATGAGACTCTAGCTGTCTATTCTTCAACCACCTCAGAGACCTGAGAGGGATAAATGTATCTGCTTATATAGGAAGTGCAGGGCCTGCATCTTCCAAAACTAAGAAATGACATACCAGTGACTGCCTGGACAGTTCCCATTTTCTCTCCATACATTCTATTTTTGTTAGCTTGTGTGAGTCAGAATGAAGTGCTGCTCTCAAACCAATTTTGTTTTTTGAAAAAGGGCAGAGCTGACTGCCCAACTTTTCTTTTTCTTGTTGAGCAGTTCTATCTCATTGACAACATTGCCATCCTTTGTTGACATCACAACTCAATTTCTTTGTCATTCCAATGTGGACTGAAGACCAAGGCTCTCTAGGAATCCTCCATTTCTTTGGTACCAGATTGGGACTGATGAGGCAACCAACATTGCAGACTGTGCTTAGTACTCAGCTGTCATGTGCACAGAAGATCATTATTGGACTGCTTAACCATATTATAATATTAGTCAGCCTAATGAACCCATTTATAATAAAAAAGCATTTATAATAATCCTTTCAGATTATTTTGCAGTAAAGAATTTTGTACTTTCAGACTTTAATTATTACTATAACAGTTCTTAGATTAACTTTCCCCTTTAGAGTTTTCACAAGCATTTCACTGTATAGTTTGTTTAAGTTCAAGAAGTGTGTTTATGGGGTATTATTTTGCAAATACTATTTCACTATCAGAGAACAGATTGAGGAGCTCCATATACCTATTCAAATTCAAACACTGTTGAATTTTAGTGGACAGTACTAGGATGGCCAGGGACTGCTGAGAAATTGAGAACAGTGTGAGAGCTTTGACCTGTAGTAGTCAATCAACATGAACTATTACATAGCACAGTAAAATTTACTGTACCTATCATAAAATATCAGCTTTAGAATAATACCTGAAAGGGGTATACTTTTCCACCAAGGAACTGATTGTCTCCTGTTACGTGATCCCTGATCCCTTCCCATGGTGGAAGCCTGATCACAGTCTATCACTCTTCATTCTCATGTCAATTAAAGGACACTGAAGAGCATTCAGCCAGTGCTCCCGAGCATTCAGCACTGTTTTAGAAACTGAGAGCACAGCCGTGTGTGGCACAAATACACACCCCACTCTCCTGAGGACCTTGCCTTTTGTGGCAGCAGGCAAGTAAAACAGGAAAATAGGAAGTACTAATTGGATAAATATATAATTTATCCTGTTGTATTTTCCGTCATTGAAGAGTGGTTTGAAGTGTAGAACATCACCCATTTGCTAGAAATTGGACTGAACAGCACTAATACACTGCAAGAATGCCCCAAATTAATCAAGTCCTCATCATAATTCAGAAATGTAAAAGGACCATGGTAAGAGAAAGTATTTCAATTTGGATATTGGCACAAGACTTCTCTCTGCTTTTATTTCCAGCTTAACACCCCCCCCCCAGGTTTGTTTACATTTGGCATTTGCATTGAGCTCTTATTTTGTTCTGATAACCCATTAACTTAGAAGTAGCTTTTATAAAGCAATAGTGACTTTTCCATTATTGAGTATCTGTTTCAAAGTCATTTAATCTTCTGAGCAGAATTTGTTGTGTGAAGTTTTATGCAACCAAGAATAATTTATTTTCAAATGTAGCAATGGCACACAACCAGCCAAATGAGATTAAGTTTTTTTTTCCTCCAGATGATATTTTGCTGAAAGTTTAAATGTGTCTGGTTTATGTTTCATTAGAATTTGAATAGGTATATGCAGCTCCTCAAAATGTTCTCTGATAGTGAAATAGTATTTGGAAAACAGTACACCATAAGCACACTCCTTTTTGAATACCATCAGAGCTGAATGTACTGCTCAAGTCAAATATTATTTGGAAGGTGGCACTGTTTAAATGAAGGAATGTAATTTAAATTGAAATTATTGTATCATGTACTATAGACATAATTTATTTAGCCAATTCATTTGTAGGTATTATGACATATGTATGATCTTTACAAGTTATTAAGAATTTTATTTTCAGTCTGCTCTAATACTACTTTTCAAAATGTTATAAAAACACTCAGCACATAAGGGAGTGTTTTCCAATGATCTCTGAGAGAACAATTTCTGTAACAACACTTGAATAATTGGTCTAGATAATACTTTGAGTGCTTCCTGAAAGTGATTCATAAGACTTGAGAATCTGCTGATTGGCGGCTGATCCCTCAGCACCTGTCAGGAGGTCTTTTTTTATCATCCTTGTGTGAATAGAGGATGTTACAATAAGCCTACCAGAGCAAATTAAAAAAAAAAAAAACAACTTAAGTTTACTTTCTGATTAGATGCCAGTTTACTGGGTGGTGTAATTTGGGCTTGAGCTATATGGTTCCCAGAAGCCTCCTTCCTTCCTTCCTTCCTTCCTTCCTTCCTTCCTTCCTTCCTTCC
>CAJQZJ010032362.1:4468537-4518601 GCA_907164525.1 Lophiomys imhausi | reverse complement strand
TCCTTCCTTCCTTCCTTCCTTCCTTCCTTCCTTCCTTCCTTCCTTCCTTTCTTCCTTCCTTGCTTCCTATAACCCATGGGTATTAATAATAACCATCTACCAAACCCTTTCATAGAATTATATTCACTTTTTTTGTGTGTGCATGATGATGATTATCTGCTTGTGTTGAGCTAGTCATACCATTTCTCTGGTTCTTGTGATCATCATGTGCAACTGCAGCCAAGAATCAACATCTTATTTATTTAAAAAATGAAATAGGGTCTGGGGGCCAAGATGGCGGCAACCTACACTGACACATTTTGAACGCAGGGAAAAAAGAGCCATAAAAAACACAGAGTTATTGGGCACTGTGCAAAAACCGGAGGGGCTAGACTCCCCCAGGAACACTCACAGATCCCAAGGGACTGTTAAAAGTCCCAGGGCAAGGCTCTCCCCATCTCTCACAGACACAGAAGCCACTAAACCCGGGATTCGGGAACTCCCATTTGGAGAGGCGCCTGGTAAGATCGACCCCAACTCACAGCAGGCAGAATCAGAGACCACTTGGTGATAGTTCACTAGCCTATTGGACTCCCCACACCTCAGGTAGAACTTATACCCACTTAAAAAACTTTGCAAGATAGTGGAAGTCTTAGCAAGGAACAAACAGGGAGCTCAGCGGGTGGTCCGCAGCTGCTCATGAAGCGGAGGGTGGGAGGTTCTGAGAGAACGCGGGAGGCCGGGAACACAAAGGTGGGCGGGAGGGGCCGAATTCCGTGCACTGATGGCAGCACAGCTGGGAAGGGAGCCCGGATGGCAGGGCCAAATCCCCGCGAACCCACGGCAGGACAACTGGGGAGAGAGCCAGGCATGGGCGGGGCCAGGGATCCGCGCACCCACGGCTGAGCTGCTGGGGCAAGAGGCCCACTCAGGCGGCCGGAGGATCCAGGGGCTCGGTGCTCCCACGGCCGAGCGAAAAGGGAGGGAGATCCGCAGCTGCGCAGACAGGGAGGGAATCATAAACAGAGGCCAGGCCTGTGGCGAGAAGCCTAGTGAGAAACCAGAAGTCATGGGACCATAGCTGTATTCTGGAAAATCCAGACATATTAGGTGTGGAGCCAGACCCTGTCAGCCTCCGTGACGACAAACAAAGCCCACAGAATCTGTGCCTGGGCAAACAGGTCCATACCATCAGAACCATTACAGGCTGATAACTCAGAGTGCAACATAGAGAAGTCTGAATTGGGAGCAGTGAAACAATCCCAGTCCATTACTCACAACCTGGGAATAGGCTGCACCAGCTCACAGTGCCTCAGGCGATTAAAACCACAGTGACCCTGAAATCCCCCTGTAAGCAATGACAGATAGCCAAGTAACTCGTCCCCTGCACCAAATCATCCACTGTGTATACAAGCACAGAAAACGACAAGAACAGACAGCTAAGCCCACCCAATGGTAAAAGGTCAAAAAAAAATAGAAATCAAGGAAATATGACTCCAACAAAGTAGAATTATCCTTGATCATCCAATTCGGATGACCTCACACCAACAGAAACACATGAAAACGTTGACAATTCTGCATTATGGAAAGTGATAGAGTCCCTGCAAGAAGAACTTATATCTATGAAGGAATTCAAAGAAGCCACAATTCTACAAGTCAAAACAAGGAACAACACCATTAAAGAGCTCCAAGCCAAGGTGACAGAGCTTGAACAGGAAAAGGAAAAAGCAATGAAATATTTTCATACAAAAACAAGCAAGCTGGAGAAGGAAATGTACCAAACGAACAAAACCATACAAGACATGAAAATAGAAATAGAAACAATAAAGAAAACACAGTCAGAGTTAAAAGAGGAAGTGGAGAACCAAGGGAAGAGAACAGGAACTACAGAGGTGTGTATCAACAATAGGATGCAAGAGATGGAAGACAGGATCTCAGGCATGGAAGATTCAGTGGAAGAAATCAGTACAACATCCAAAGAAAATGAGAAGGCTAAAAAATCTCTCACCCACAACATCCAAGAAATCAAGGACTCAATGAAAAGATGGAACCTAAGAATTAAAGGTATAGAGGAAAGAGAGGACTCCCGACTCCAAGGTCCAGGAAATATCTTCAACAAAATCATAGAGGAAAACTTCCCAAACCTGAAAAAAGAGATGCCAATAAAAATCCAAGAGGCTTACAGAACACCAAACAGATTAGACCAGAAAAGAAACTCCTCTCGCCACATAATATTTGAAACACCAAATGTACAGAACAAAAAAAGAATATTAAAAGCTGTAAGAGAAAAAGGTCAAGTCACATACAATGGCAGACCCATCAGAATTACACCTGACTTCTCCTCAGAAACAATAAAAGCTAGAAGGGCCTGGTCAGACATACTACAAGTCCTGAGAGATCATAGGTGCCCAGCCAGACTACTTTACCCAGCAAAACTCTATCAAAATAGATGGAGAAAACAATTTATTCCATGACAAAATCAAATTTAAACAATATCTACCCACAAACCCAGCCCTACAGAAAATCCTAGAAGGAAAATCCCAACCCAGAGAAGAAAACTCCACCCAAGAAAACAAAGAGGATAGAAAACCCCTCAGGAACTAAACCAAAAGAGGCACAGGACCACCACCTATACCAAACTAATGGGAAATAACAACCCCAGGTCACTAATATCCATCAACATCAATGGACTCAACTCCCCAATAAAAAGACATAGGTTTACAGAGTGGATCCGCAAGCAAGACCCTTCCTTATGCTGTATACAAGAGACACATCTAACTATGAAAGATAGACACTGCCTCAGAGTAAAGGACTGGGAAAAGGTTTTCCAAGCAAATGGATCCAGGAAGCAAGCTGGAGTAGCCATCCTAATATCAAACAAAACAGACTTCCAACTGAAGTTAATGAAGAAAGACAAAGAAGGGCAGTATATACTCATTAAAGGGAATATTCATCAAGAGGAAATCTCAATACTGAACATCTATGCCCCAAATACAAAGGCACCTACTTTCGTAAAAGAAACACTTCTAAAACTTAATGCGCATGTCAATCACAACACATTAGTAGTGGGAGACTTCAACACCACACTCACAACAATGGACAGATCATCAAGACAGAAGACAAACAGAAATATTGAGTCTAACAGAGATCATGAAACAAATGGACCTAACAGATATCTACAGAACGTTTCACCCAAACACAAAGGAATACACCTTTTTCTAAGCTCCCCAAGGAACCTTCTCCAAAATCGACCACATAGTCAGTCACAAGGATAGTCTCAATAGATACAAGAAAATTGAAATAACACCTTGTATCTTATCAGACCACCACGGAATAAAGCTGGTCTTCAACAGCAAAAGAATCAACAGAAAGCCTACACACACATGGAAATTGAACAGCTCCTTACTGGATGACCACTGGGTCAGGGAAGAAATAAAGAAGGAAATCAAAGACTTCTTAAAATCCAACGACAATGAAGACACAACACACCCAAACCTATGGGATACATTGAAAGCTGTGCTACGAGGAAAGTTCATAGCACTAAGTGCTTTCAAAAAGAAAATTTGACAGCTCATATTACTGAACTAACAGCTAAGCTGGGTGAATTGGAAAAAAAAGAAACAAACACTCCCAAGAAGAGTAGAGGGCAGGAAATCATCAAACTTAGGGCTGAAATCAACAACTTAGAATCGAAAAGAACTATACAAAGAATCAATGAAACCAAGAGTTGGTACTTTGAGAAAATCAACAAAATAGACAGACCCCTAGCCAAATTAACTAAAAGGCAAAGGGAAAGAACCCAAATCAACAAAATCAGAAATGAAAAGGGAGAAATAACAACAGACATTGTGGAGATACAGAAAATATTCGGGCATTACTTTAAAAATCTATATTCCACTAAATTTGAAAACCTAAGCAAAATGGACAATTTCCTCGATAAATTCCACCTACCAAAACTAAATCAAAATCAGATTAACAGCTTAAACAACCCAATAACACCCAAGGAAATAGAAACAGTCATTAATAATCTCCCAACCAAAAAAAGCCCAGGGCCAGATGGCTTTAGCACGGAATTCTACAGGACCTTCAAAGAGGAACTAACACCATTACTTTTCAAACTCTTCCACCACATAGAAACAGAAAGATCACTGCCAAACTCATTCTATGAGGCCACTGTCATTCTGATTCCTAAACCACACAAAGACCAAACAAAGAAAGAGAACTTCAGACCAATCTCTCTCATGAACATAGATGCAAAAATACTTAATAAAATACTAGCAAACCGAATTCAAGAACACATCAAAAGTATCATACACCATGATCAAGTAGGCTTCATCCCTGGAATGCAGGGATGGTTCAATATACGAAAGTCTATCAATGTAACTCACCACATCAACAAGATGAAAGAAAAAAAACATGATAATCTCGCTAGAGGCAGAAAAAGCATTTGACAAAATCCAACACCCCTTCTTGCTAAAAGTTCTGGAGAGAACGGGCCTACAAGGACCATACTTAGAAATAAAAAAGGCAATATACAGCAAGCCAGTAGCCAACATCCAATTAAATGGAGAGAAGCTTGAAGCATTTCCTCTAAACTCAGGGACAAGACAAGGATGTCCACTTTCACCATATCTCTTCAATATAGTACTTGAAGTCCTGGCTAGAGCAATAAGACAACTAAAGGAGATCAAAGGGATAAAAATTGGAAATGAAAAGTCAAATTATCCCTATTCGCAGATGATATGTTAGTATACATAAGTGACCCCAAAAACTCCACCAAAGAACTCTTACAGCTGATAAACAACTTCAGCAAGGTGGCTGGATACAAAATTAACTCCAAAAAATCAGAAGCCCTTCTTTATACAACAAACAAATATACCGAGAAAGAAATAAGGGAAACAACCCCTTCACAATAGACACAAACAACATAAAATACCTGGGGGTAACTCTAACCAAGCATGTAAAGGACCTATATAACAAGAACTTCAAGCCCCTGAAGAAAGAAATGGAAGAGGCCTTTAGAAGATGGAAAGATCTCCCATGCTCATGGATACGTAAGATCAACATAATAAAAATGGCTATCCTACCAAAAGCAATATATAGATTCAATGCAATTCCTACCAAAATACCAACACAATTCTTAATAGACCTGGAAAAAGCTATTCTCAACTTCATATGGAACAACAAAAAGCCCAGAATAGCTAAATCATTCCTGTACAATGAAAAAACATCTGGAGGAATCACCATCCCAGATTTCAAGCTGTACTATAGAGCAACAGTAATAACAACAGCATGGTACTGGTATAGAAACAGACCAGTGGATCAATGGAATCGAATTGAAGACCCAAACATGGACCCACACACCTATGGCCAACTAATCTTTGACAAAGAAGCCAAAACCACACAATGGAAGAAGGACAGCATCTTCAACAAATGGTGCTGGTCCAAGAGGATGTCCACTTGCAAAAGAATGAAATTAGACCCATACCTATCACCTTGTACAAAACTTAATTCCAAGTGGATCAAAGACCTTAACATAAGGCCAGCCACACTAAAGATACTAGAAGAAAAAGTAGGAGAAACCCTCGAACTCATTGGCACAGGTGACAACTTCCTGAACAGAACACCAACAGCTCAGGACCTGAGATCAACAATCAATAAATGGGACCTCATGAAACTGAAAAGCTTCTGTAAGGCAAAGGAAACTGTCATTCGAACAAAACGGCAACCAACAGACTGGGAGAAAATCTTCACCAGCCCCACATCTGATAGAGGGCTATTATCTAAAATCTACAAAGAACTCAAGAAACTAAATGCCAAGAAACCAAATAATCCAATAAAAATTGGGAGACGGAGCTAAATAGAGAATTCAGAAAGGAGGAATCCCTAAGGGCTGAGAGACACCTGAAGAAATGTTGAACATCCTTAATCCTCAGAGAAATGCAACTCAAGACGACCCTGAGATTCCACCTAACACCTGTTAGAATGGCTAAAATAAAGAGCTCAAATGATAGCGCATGCTGGTGAGGGTGTGGAGAAAAGGGAACCCTACTCCATTTCTGGTGGGAGTGCAGCCTTGTGCAACCACTATGGAGGTCTGTCTGGCGATATCTTACAAATCTAGGAATAACCTTGCCTCAGGACCCAGCCATACCACTTCTGGGTATACACCCAAAGGACCTCTCACGGAGACATAGGGAAGTCTCCTCATCTATGTTCATAGAAGCCTTATTTGTAATAGCTAGAAATTGGAAACAACCCAGATGTTCCTCAACTGAAGAATGGATTAAAAAAATTGTGGTACACCTATACAATGGAATATTACTCAGCTATAAGAAACAATGAAATCATGCAATTTGCAACCAAATGGAAGGATCTAGAGGAGCTCATCCTGAGTGAGCTAACCCAGTCTCAGAAGGATGCACATGGCATCTATTCACTTATAGTAGGATTTTAACTATATCGTACAGGATATCTGTACTACAACCAACACACCAAAAGGAACATCGACATAAATTTTTTTTTATCTTTTTCTTTTTCCTTCTTTTTTTCTTTTTCTTTTCCCTTCTCTTTTTCCTCTCTTTTTTTGTTGATATTCTTTGTTTTTGTGGGTTTGTGTGTTTGTTGGTCTCTTTTTTTAGTATTCCCCCAGTAGCAAGGAGATACCTTTCACTGCCAGTACTGCCTCGTAGTCCCCTGTGAATGAAGAGGCTCTTGGCCCTCATATGACTCCTGATCTGTGGTGAGAGACTGTTAGGCAGGGACACTCCACCCCAGAGGAACAAGACAGAAGGGTCAGGGGGTAGAGCATGGGAAGGCAGGTGGCAGGGCTGAAACACTGTGAATGGAATAGAGGATACAGCCATTCGGCCTGGTTTTGCAGACCTCCAGTTGTAGAGAAGATGTGGAGCTAAGGTAAAATACAAGAGAACTGTGGTATTGGCCCATGCCTTTGACTTCAGTGGAGACGGGGGGGGGGGGGGAGCACCGTAGAGTTGGTGGTCTTATGTATTCTGGAGTCATACGGAGCGGGGTGGTGAGGGTGCATACACTTGGTCCCACCATTCAAGAAGAGTACACCCTTGATCCCAGCTCCTAGCACACTGGAGACAGAAACGGGCAGATCCCGGAGCTCAGGGTCAGCCTGATGCAGGGCAAACTCTAAATAGAGAAAAACTTCCATCCAGGAGTGGTGGAACACATCTTTGATCCCTTCAGATGGGAAACACAGGTCTCTGATTCCAATAATTAGAGTTCAGAGACACACACATGGGATTTGGAGGGACCTAGGTTTGGAGACTACTTACAAAAGGCCTTCTCGATGCAGGCAGATTGTCCTTTGGGATCTCAAAATATATACACTAGAGCTGGTTTAGCTCCAAGGTGACAGAATGATTTCTTCTTTAACCCTGATTGAAAGATAACGCTTGGTATGTTGTCGGAAGGCCAAATTTGCTTCAGGAGAAGTACTACCTTGCCCCCCCCCAAAAAAAGAGGGCAATTGTCCTAGGGTTGGGATTGGGGCAGGGCTCTGTTCTTATCTTTCCAAGAGAATCGAAACATCCATTAGGGGAGCCCGGGGACGGCTGTACAGCGGAAACCTCAGCAGAGAGCAGAATCAGGCACC
Source organism: Lophiomys imhausi (assembly GCA_907164525.1). Lineage (NCBI taxonomy): Eukaryota > Metazoa > Chordata > Mammalia > Rodentia > Muridae > Lophiomys > Lophiomys imhausi. The sequence continues at coordinate 4,510,995 of CAJQZJ010032362.1, read as the reverse complement.
AAGGAGGACGAGTGACCCAGTTGATTCTGCCTGGCAGACTTCCTCAATAGCTGTCTCCATCGGGGGCCTGCAACCACCACGGCAATCCAATGTCGCTGGGACCTTTCAGCTCTACACAATGCCTGGCAGGAACCTCAGTGAAGCCTGCAAGATCAGCTTCTGCCTACAAACCCCTTAGGTCATCTAAACAGCTGAGAACAGAAGGTCTGAACATAAAAGGAGTGTACTAACATTTTTAACCATTTTTTCCATTTGGGTTCGGGCCCCAAACAGGTCTATTACGACCCAAATCAGCAGGAAGTCACTTTAAGAGAGCGATGTCCCATGTCCAGAGGGTGGGGAAGGTGTTTCTCCGCCCTTCTTTTTGGTTATTTGAAGGATAACTGAAAACTCCGATATTTAGGGGAAGAGATTACAAGCTGATAAATGGTCCTGTTTAATGGGTTTTGGAGGTTAGCCCCAGGGACTTCCTACTTTTCCTTTTCTGTATCCTTCTTCCTCTCCTATGTAGGAGTGCATAGGCTTGAGAAAATTGAGATATAGACATAGCACAGGAAGGTCCAAGAAGAAGGGGCAGATTATTGAATATGCCCTTATACCTTTGTATATTGATACAAAATTAGTAGTTTATTTGGCTAAAGTGGTATTGACCATTGTTTATTGTGCAAAAATAAGATTGTATTGGATTACATCGGTATTGATCTTTGTATATTGATACAAAATTAAGATTATAGTTGGCCACAGTGGTATTGACCTTTGTATATGGATGTAATATTAAGATTGTATTGGGCTACATAGGCATTGATCTTTGTATATTGATACATAATTAAGAGTATATTTATCCACAATTGAATAGATCTTTGTATATTGATACAAATTTAAAGGTAACGCTTCCTAATGGTATCATACCTAGAGATACTTAAAAATAAAATGTGAAGCTCTGACCTCTTGACACCAACCATCTAAAATGGTCTAGGATAGTTAAGTAAAACAAACTCCTAGTCATGCAAACATGTCACTTTGTTAGCTACTATGACAGTCTATCACAGATATTCTCTAAACTACCCAGTAATCAAGTTGCTAAGAGACAAGCAACATTTGTTTATCTAAATACAAGAGATGGATAGGGCATCTTCAAAAACCCCAAGAGATCTGCAGAATATGGCATTCAAAGATGTTATCTTAAATTAAGATTTTCTTTTTTTTTGATATTGAGACATATCAGCGCCTGACAGCACCCCCTATTCTACTCCAAGTAGAAGATAAGCATCGAAGAACCTCCACCGTAAGATGGTTGAATTAGTGGCAAGCCTATCTCTTGCAATGAAAAAACCCCTTGCACCAACTGCAGACAGACTGCTGTCCAAAAAGGACAAAACTTGGTAGCAGGGAAGTCGACAGCCTAGCTCTGCCAAGACAGGGTAGGTAAGTCCTTCATAATCACTTCTCTACAACAAATGTCTGTCAGAGAAACAGGACCCAAAGGCTGAAGACTGATGCAGGAATGTATGGAGAGAAAATGGGAACTGTCCAGGCAGTCATTTGTATGTCCTTTCTTAGTTTTGGAAGCTGCAGGCCCTGCACTTCCTATATAAGCAGATATATTTATCCCTCTCATGTCTCTGAGGTGGTTGAAGAATAGACAGCTAGAGTCTCATAGTTAAATTTTGAGTTGTTTAGGAATCAAGAGGGTGTTGTAAATCTAAGAAGATACTCTTAAAAGTGTGTTGCAAGTTAGTATGAATGTTGAGTCAGATATAGACCTTTAAACTCATTGAGATGGTTAGATAGTAGAATGTTAAAGTCAGGGGCCAAATATGTATAAACTGGACATTGGGAAGGTATACTGGGCAATTTACTCTCATAAATGTGGCATATTTATATCTGTTGTTTTGTATAGTATTTACTGTAATAAGAGAAGGAACCATCTGTTGGACTGAAAGGGGATGCTGCTGGGGGAAGAGGGTGGAAGAGCGGGATAGGAAGGGGGAATAGGGAGGGGTTTGTGACTGAGATGTAACTTGAAGAAAAAAAAATAAAGTAATTAAAAAAAATGAAATAGGTTTATGGAGGAGAGGAGAATACCAGATTCATATGTTTGATGTTTCAAGCATATGGTTCCAATACCTAAAAGACGGAGGAAATGCTGTCCATGCTGCAGTGTTAAAACAGACGCAAGCACATCTATTGTTTATTGATCTTATATAGAAGTTGATTTCCAAACATGAAGCATTATCCACACACAGAGAAAGATTCATCATTCCCATGGCAGTGAAAACATCACTTGAAAGATTTCCAAAGATTTTCTTCCTTCTTCTAAGTATCCTTCTCTAGAATATACACAACTGTCTGTATTCTTATGTTTTCTCCTGGTGTTGCACAAGATTTTAGTACGTTCATCACTACTTTCTTCCCTTGTTGCTACGTCTTATAGCCACCATGTCTTCTTATTTCCATGGTGTTATGTTTTATATCCTGGTACTCATCAATCTATTTAAAAATGATTCAGCATATATTACACACTGGATACCAGGATATGTTCTAAAGACTAAAAATAATTAAACCCAGAATCTTGTTTTTATGAATTCTGAATAAAAGGATGAGACAGTAAATCATGATCTTAACATAATACGATGTGACAGTGGCCTGAAGTTGGTTCTGTGCAAATACACAGCAAAAAGGCTTAACTTTACCTGAATATGTTCACGAAGGCATTTCCATCTATACATCATGAATCTTAAAAGTGATCAGGTTCCCTAGTCTCTCCCTCCTAAAACTTTTCTTTATTTTAATTACTTTTTATAATTAACATACAGAATAAAGGATTTCATTAGGATATTTTCTTGTATATAAATAATTGTACTTTGTCCATGTTGGTTCCACATTCAACTTCCATGTTTCTCTACCACACTTGTTTTCTGCCTCCATGAAAGCAGTTTCCATTCTACTTTCCTGGCATTTATGTATATTTGAATTATGTGAATTTATATTATATATGAGTTACATATACACACAAGTTCAAAACTAGATTCTCCATATGAGGAAAAATTTGAGATATTTGTCTTTATGTGAATTTATATTATATATGAGTTACATATACACACAAGTTCAAAACTAGATTCTCCATATGAGGAAAAATTTGAGATATTTGTCCAAGTGTAGTTCATTTTGATTAATGTGATAGTTTCTAGTTCCACCCATTTTTACACAAATGACATGAATTCATTTTTCTCCAGAGAGAAAAGAAGCTTCATTGTGTATATGTATCAAGTCTTCCTTATCTAGGCACCTGTTGATGGATATCTATGTGGGTTCCATATCCTGAATATCATGAACAGTGCAGTGATCATCTGCACTGTGCAGATACCCATGGTAAGCCGATTTAGATTCTTTGGAGTGTATATCCATGAATGGTATAGCTGGATCATGCAATAGTTGTGCTAAATCAGCAGTTCAACATATTGTCTTGACTACGAAGTAGTTTATAACTTGACTTTCTTTTCTACACACAACTTGTGTTTATTATGACAACAATATGTAAGTTTGAAGCATAGCTGGATTCTTCTCATGCAGAATATATATTTCAGTGAGGAATGCATAATATATCATAATCATACACTTAAAATCATGACCATGCATGAGATTTCAAGGTATGCTGAGTCTTCATAACAGAATAAAGGAAATTTCTGAAAACTGAACTTTCAACTGAAATCTGATATATGGCTCCAAATAAAAAATATTGCTTTCCAGATGGAGGTGAGGCTCCAGAGACTAATGTGGGACAGCTAGTGTAACCAGAACTCAGACAGAGCACAGTGTGGCTTAGAAAGAATCCATAGCAGATCCAAGTCAGGAGGAAACTTGTGGGTCAAAGGCAATGGTGGCCAAAGAAAGGAATTGAAACTTTTAATGTTGTATTAGCTCAAGGCCCCTGGTCTGTATTTTAAACCTTACCCTCTGCTTGTTCTATACAGATTTAATCTAAACAAAAATTCCTCTGCGGTCTTGTGTACTTGAATATTTATTGTTCCCTGTGGAACACTGGATGTGACTTCTAGAGTTGGGGTCTGATACAGCCCACTGAAGCACGTGATTTTGCAGTTTGTTCAAATCTTGGTGTAGTGGAGAAGTGCTGGAAAGTCAAAAAATTCAGGCCAAGCTGGAATTACTGATGGGATATTTACATCCTTGTGGTGAGGAGGAGGGGGGCACATCTTCTTTAGGCACGTCTGTCACAATATTGCCACAGGCCTAAAGCAGCAGGGCCAACAGATTGTTGGCTGAAGCCTCCAAAATGGTGATACAAAAGGAAAATTTGTTCTTCATAAATCGGTTTATTCTAGCTATTTGCTATAGTGGTGGGGAGGTGACTAGCATAGAAAACTTAAGTGATAAAGGAAAAAAAGAGAACAAAACAAAGAGGGAGAGAGAACAAGGAAATCTCAGAAGAACAGAGCTGTGCCGCTGACATCTGGCTCTTGCCAGCTGTTGTAAGGGCATTGACAGTCAGCAGAAGACATGCTTTGAAGCAGGCATTTTGGGGAGCATCAAGGAAATTGTGTTATTTGTGCATTGTTTTCAGTCTGCCATTCATCCTCGAGCCTTGCCATTATCTACTTTCATTTAAAAAGCACTTAGAACTGATTTGCTAAGGAACAAACCAAAATACCCCCATGTTCCCATTTCCCTCTCTCAGCAATTGTGAATGTGTTCTCTCCATTGCATATCCTACTTCCAATTCTAATGACATTCTTTGGACAATAGATGCATAATCAGACACTACATAGTGGAACACAGCAGTCTCTCTGTACTGCCCAGATTTGTTTTCACTCCAGCTGTTTCTATTGCCAAATGCAATTTTGAACTTTTAGCTGAGGTATATTTGAGGATGTACATTTACCACACAGGCTCTAATTATGGAAAAGGCCTCACTCAAACAAACAATTATTCAGTCTCAACTTGATTACTAGAGCAGACTAATTACTATTCCTGATTCCAGCTTCAATCTCTTGTGATGCATTCCACAAAGTAGGCTGAACCAGCCAGGACAAGAACCCACAGTCAGCTACAACAATGAGCCCTTTCTGCATCCCATGCATCCCTTCTGGATCTCACTTCCTAACTGGCACAATATGTGTGAAGATACCCAGCTAAAGATTCTCAAAGGAATTTCAGTTGTGGTTAGCAAGGCATGTGGCCTTCCTACTCTCCTTCCTCCAAGTCTACCTGTTCAGTGTTTCATTATTTCACTAGCAAGGCTAAACTGTAGCGATTGTTGCCTACATTGTTAAAGGACATATGTGATTTAACATTCTCAGAAATAGCCGGGCGGTGGTGGCACACGCCTTTAATCCCAGCACTTGGGAGGCAGAGGCAGGCGGATCTTTGCGAGTTCGAGGCCAGCCTGGTCTACAAAGTGAGTCCAGGACAGCCAGGGATACACAGAGAAACCCTGTCTCGAAAAACCAAAAAAAAAAAAAAAATTCTCAGAAATAAATTTATTAATTAAAAAAAGCAGGAAACAGGTTTAAAACACTGTAAATAAATTAAAGGTTACAGCCATTCAACCTGGTTTCATAAACGTCCAAGAGTCGAAAAAACTTAGAGCTAAGGTAAAACACATGAGGTTAGCCCATGCCTTTAACTTCAGGGAGGAGCACTATAGAGTTAGTTGTCTTATAAATTCTAGAGTTACAAGGAACAGGGTGGTGATGGTGCACACCCTTAATCCCATCATTCAAGAAGATTACATACACCCTTAATCCCAACACACTAGAGACAGAAACAGGCAGATCTCAGAGCTCAAGGTCAGACTGATACAAAAAAACCTCTAAATAGAGAAAAACTTCGATCCAGGGGTAGTGGAGCACATCTTTAATCCCTTCAGAGGGGAACCACAGGTCTTTGATCCCAATACTTACAATGCAGAGACAGACACATAGGATTTGGAAGGATTTACATTTAAAAACTACTTACAAAAGGCATGCTCAATACAAACAAATTGTCCTTTGAGATCTCAGAATATATACACTAAAGGTTTGTTTAGCTCCTAAATAACAAAATAATTTCTTTTTTAACCCAGATTGAAAGATAATACTTTATATATTGTCAAAAAAACAAATTTGCTTCAGGAGTAATATTACCTGACCCCCCCCCCCCAAAAAAAAAAGGTAATTGTTCCAGAGTTAGGATTAGGACAGGGCTCTGTTCTTATCTTTCCAGGAGATTTAAAGCATCCATTCAAGGAATCCAGGGACAACTGGACAACGGAAACCTCAGCAGAAGACAGATCAGACACCAAAGAAGACGAGTGGCCCAGATGATCAAGCCTTGCAGACTTCCTCAACAGCAGTTTCCTCAAAACCCTACAACCACAACAACTCAAAATCGCTAAGATATTTCAGCTCCACAGACTGCCCTAGCCAAAACTTCAGTAAAGCCCTGAAGATCAGCTTCTGTCTACAAACTTCTTAGGACATCTAAACAGCTGAGCACAAAAGGATTAAACATCAAATGATTCTATTAACATTTTTAACCATTTTTCCATTCTTATTTGGGCCCCAAACAGGTTTACTATGTCCCAAATCAGCAGGAAGTCATTTTAAGAGAGCGACGTCCCATGCCCAGAAGGTGGGGAGGGTGTTTCCTCCCCCTTTGGTTATTTGATGGATAACAGAAAATTTTGTTATTTAGGGGAAGAGACTACAAGCTTTTAAATGGTCTTGTTAAATGGGTTTTGGAGGTTAGACCCAGGGACTTCTCTCTTTTCCTTTTCTATATCCTTCTTTCTCTTCTATGTAGGAGTGAATAGACTTGAGAAAAAATTGGACATAGATATAGTATAGGAAAGATCAAGAAAAAAGGACAGATTATTGAATATGCCCTTATACCTTTGTATATTGATACAAAATTAAGATTATATTTGGCCACAATGGTATTGACCCTTGTATACTGATGCAAAATTAAGATTGTATTGGGCTACATAGGTATTGATCTTTGTATATTGATACAAAATTAAGATTATATTTGGCCACATTGGTATTGATCTTTGTATATTGATACAAAATTAAGGGTAACGCTTCTTAAAGGTATTGTACCTAGTAATGCTTAAAAATGAAATGTGAAGCTTTGGCCTCTTGATACCAACTGTCATAAATTGTCTAGGATAATTAAGAAATGCAAACTCATAGTCATGCAAGTGTGTCATTTTGTTAGCTACTATGACAGTCTATCACAGATATTCTCTAAGCTACTCAGAAATCAAGTTGTTAAGAGACAAGCAACATTTGCTTATCTAAATACAAGAGATAGATAGGGCGTCTTCATAAACCTCAAGAGATCTGCAGAATATGGCATTCAAAGATGTTTTCTTAAATTAAGATTATTTTGATATCGAGACATGTCGGCTCCTGACAGCACCCCCTATTCTACTCCAAGTAGAAGATGAGCATCAAGAATCTCCAGTGTTAGATGGTTGAATTAGTGGCAAGCCTATCTCTTGGCAAGAAAACCCCACTGCTTCAACTGTAGACAGACTTCTGTCCAAAAAGGACAAAACTTGGAAGCAGTTAAGTTGACAGCCTAGCTCTGCCAAGGCAGGGTAGGTAAGTCCTTCATAATCCCTGCTCTACAATCCACGTCTGTCAGAGAAATGGGACCAAATGGCTGAAGATTGATGCTGTAATGTATGGAGAGAAAATGGGAACTGTCCAGGCAGCCATTAATATGTCATTTCTTAGTTTTGGAAGATGCAGGCCCTGCACTTCCTATATAATCAGATATATTTATCCCTCTCAGGTCTCTGAGGTGGTTGAAGAATGGATAGCTAGAGTCTCATAGTTAAATTTTGAGTTGTTTAGGAATCAAGAGGGTGTTCTGGATCTAAGAAGATGTTTTTAAAATTGTGATGCAAGTTAGTATGAAAGCTGAGTTAGATATAGAACTGTAAACTCATGGAGATGCTTAGGTAGTAGAATGTTAAAGTCAGTGCCAAATACATATGGACTGGACATTGGGAATGTATGCTAAGCCATACAACTCTCATAATTGTGGTGTATTTATTTCTGTTGTTTTGTATTGTATTTACTGTTATAAGATAAAGAACCATTTGTTGGATTGAAAGGGGGAGCTGTTGGGGTGAAGAGGGTGGAAGGGTGGGACAGGAGGGGGGAGTAGGGAAGGGATTGTGACTGAGATGTAACTTGAAGAAATAAAAAATAAATTATAAAAAAAGAAAGAAAACATTTTCACTTTCAAACATGAGCTCTGGAATTCCTTTAGTATTATTACAGTGTTGAATTCTGTGACTGTAACAGGAGGGTGATAACACAGAATTGAAGAGATTCTCTTCCATATGTTTTTCATATAAAAACAGCCTTAGGCAGGGCTGTCGGTGTAGACCTATGACCTTAGCTACTTGAAAGGCTGAGGGAGAAGGAATCTGAGTTCAAGGATAGCCTGGGAAATTTAGTGAGAATGTGCTGGGAGTGTAGCTTAATGATAGAGTTCCTACCTAGCATGTGTGAGGTCCTAAGTTCAATCCTCAGTGCTGTCAAGAATGATTTTTAATATCTGAGTTATTTTTTAAGTTATTACTACATCAATATATCAATTAGCTATAGGGATGACTGAGGTGACTTCATCTGGTCCCTTCTATAGAATGTAGTGGTGGCAATTTGACAGGACTGTGTGATGGTGGAATTTAATTGCCATAACCACACAGAACTAATATCATAACTATGTGTCAGATCTTAAACCAGATACATAGAACAAAAGTGATATAAAGGTATCAAAAAGAGAAACATGAATGACAAATAGAAATGGAAATCTACTAATTAAAATGTCTAGGAAGAAGAAGATAATGGTATATGGAATCAAGTTACTGGCTTTCTTGAAGCAGAATGAGAAACAAGAATATGACAACTTAGTTTTGTAGTCAAGTAGAAAGCGTGTTGGCCATGGCAGCCACATTTCTGTTGACACTGGATCATGAAGTCTTTCCTTCTTGCACCCTACAGCTTTGAATGGCAAAGGTGATCTCTCAGTGGCTGCTATTTCATTTCACTTATAGAACTTACTCAACTGCAGCCTTCTCCTTTCTCCAGTCTAGGTCAGGACACTGTGCCACAATGTAGAACTTCAGGCTTTTAAAATACTTTTATTTTACTGTATTATGTGTGTGCATGATTTATGAGTATATACACATGTATATGGATACTCAGAAAAAGGTGTTAGATAACTTGTCTCTGGAGCTATAGATGAGTGACAGTCCGGCTGTGAGCACTGGGAACCAAAGTCATGTATTCCTGATTGAGCAGTGAGTGACCTTAACTCCTGAACCATCTCTCTAGCCTCAAGAACCTTGGGATTTCTTCCTTTTTCAGTCTTAGTGGGAAGTCTTGCCTATAAGTCTCTGCTGACTTTGTGCCTGTTTGGTGCCATTCATACCTTTTCTTCTTCCCTGCTCTATTTCTTCTCTCTTTCACCTGTTTCAACCAGTGAAAAATTGGTCCATGGCAGTATGTCCATCTGTCATCACCATCTGGAATGAAATATGACAGCTGTGCAGAGAGTCAGGGGAAATGATTTGGGAATTTCTCTCTCTCTCTCTCTCTCTCTCTCTCTCTCTTTGATAGTCAGGTTCCCACCATCATCATGAATTATATTTGGACTGAATACATGACCTTTTGGCAAGATCTCATAGGAAATACATTGAAGAGACAATTTAAACATCTTACACAGAGGAAGCAGAGGGCTGGTTTAAATTTAATTCAAGAGTCATGTATTTGCCACATTACTTGCTCTTGGTCTGCTCAGAACCTTGGAGATAGCAGACAATGACCTCCTTTGTTATCCCTTTGTAGGTTGCCCACGTGGTGGTGCTGACTAACTTCAAATCCAAGGTGTCCCCAGGGGCTATTTTCTCCAATACTGTCACAGTGTCCTTTTTCTTCCCACCCTGGCCAATACTTCCTATTTTGTGGTTTTATTTTTATGGACAGAGATCCTATGGGAGTGTGGCTGGACCTCTAGTGACACTTCCTTCAGCTCACTGGTCCTCCTAGTGACTTCCCAAGCTCTCAACTTTCTCTGTCTTGGCCTTGGCAGGTCTGACTTCTTTCTCATTTAGCCATTCTTGCAGGAGTTCTATTTTTTCCACCTTGTGCCTCACAGTCAATCCAATATGTCTGTAGAAAATTGAACTTCTCTGTGAACATGTTTAAAGTGTATTCCCATAAGTCTCTTTTGTACTAAGAAGAGGAGGACATATGGCTTGATAGCTGAGTGCTTTATAAGTCTACATACTGGCACACTTGGGCCTTAGCTCTGACACTTCTGGGAACCCACAAGAAAATGAGACAAAGCTGTATTTTTAAATTTTATTTCTTGTAGCAACTTCTGATGATATTTTTTAAAGAAATTCCACAAGGAATATTCTATGAGGCTACTATGGTACAAGCATATACCCTGCCAACTTTTAAGCTCAATTTAGGGAGTGGTTTCTCAGTAGTTACAGAAGGAAGTGGGAAGTTCCGAATGATGCTTTCTTTCATGAGCTTACAATAATTGGTACTGCTTCTTATTTCTAGCATGTGGCTGTAAGTTATGTGACAGTCACAGAAAAACAAAGAAACCTTTTTGTATTCTTGTTAAAATTCTTAGCAGTCATTTTCTTGAAAAATTCTAAACATCACCCTTTTTAACAGCCAATCTAATTTCCTATGACTTCACTACTGATTGAGATGGAGGAGATTAGTGGAATGTGGCCAAGTTCATTCTTAGTGGGCAGTTTTGATAGATGGAATGCCACTGGCTGCACTGTACTAGCAGTTCCAACAACTCCGGCTTCTGACAATACACTGTCCAGCGTATCGATTATGCTAACCTTTAGCTGTAAATCTATGTCTGGATTGAAGAATTGTAAAGAGGCTCATTTGTCAAGCACAACCTTAATCAAAGATTGTAATTGGCATTAATTAATCCTCAGTAAAAGAACCTGCTTAGAGAACCGGTGAAAAATTGGTCCATGGCAGTGTGTCCATCAGTCATGACCATCTGGAATGAAATATGACAGCTGTGCAGAGAGTCAGGGGAAAGGGTTTGGGAATTTCTCTCTCTCTCTCTTTGATAGTCAGGTTCCCACCATCATCATAAATTATGTTTGGACTGAATACATGACCTTTTGGCAAGACTTGGTTTGCTCATCCCTTAATCCTATCTCATAGGAAATACATTGAAGAGATAATTTAAACATCTTACACAGAGGAAGCAGAGGGCTGGTTTAAATTTAATTCAAGAGTCATGTATTTTCCAATCATTGCTCATAGGCATTTTTACATGCATATTTCTGAAATGAAATTATTCCTCTCTCAATCCCTGCATCCAAAGATCAATGTCAATAGCACACAAGGGACTTTTTTTTTTCTTTTTAAATTGGGTTCCATGTTGTGGGTATCATTTGTGCCTTAATTTCATTGGAATAGAGAGATACTCACTCTGTTTTTTCTCCTTTCCCCCTTTAGCCAATATATTGTCCTTGAGGTTAGGGCTAATGGAAGCCACAAACACTCCTAATTTTGGAGAAGGGTTGGTCTTGTTCCTCTGCGATTTATCTTTTATGCTTATCTCACCCACCCCCAAGACAACACAGTCAAGTTTTTTCCATCTCTATAAGAAACACCTTCCCTATGTCTTGCCCTACCTCCTTAGAAAGGTTACCAACAACCATATCGATGCCAAAGAGAAAGAAACATTTAGATATTCCTATCACAAAGGCCTCTTGACTTTTAATACAGCCTGCAGGGTCAAGGGGTGAAACTGCAGATTATGTAGTAAAATATTCACTTCTACTTTATCACCGTAAGTGTATTTCATTCTTGAAACTCTCTGATGTCTGTCTCTTTTATGTTTCTACTTTTACATTCTAAAGTGTTCACTTAAAAAAATTCATAATGTTTTTTTTATCAACATTGGCTACATTCCAAGAATTTGACAAATGTTTTCCTACTTAAAAAAAAAACTTCATTTCATCATTATTTCTTGATGTTGGATTTCTGAGTAATTCTTACATTCACACTTAGTGTAACTTATTCCTCCTTTTGAAATACGTTCTCAGTTACAGTATAGTTCACATGGGTAAAAGGGATGGCCTATTCCGAAGTCCCAAAGCTTTTTTCCTCCTTCTTGAGCAGATATTTAAAGTTCTGAGTAATATTAAGGTTATGTCAGAAATCCAATTCTTCACTAAAACTTTTGATCTGAGTGTGGAGCATTGATTACTCGAGACTAAGAGGGATGTTGGGGAACAGATACCAAAATATACTGCAGAGAAGGGATGAGCTCGAAGGTCCCATGTAAGATGAGTTCACTATGATTCTCTGTTGTATATTTTGGAAGAACTTAAACAGTGGTGATTGACAGCTCAAAATATGAAGAAATGATAAAGCAAGGAAAACACTAGTCTAATGCTATCAGTATACAGCATATACTGTAGACATATTGGTATATTACATTGTATCTCATAGGTGTTTTCACTGATTATGTGCTAATAGTAAAATGAAATGGTTTTTCATTGGCTGGTAGATGCAATATCATTGGAAAAGGTGCTTCAAGCATGCATTCCTCTACTAAATAATTGGTAAACATTTAGTTACTTGCTGAACATGGTGAAAGATGCAGATGAAGTGATGGCACTTTAGAAAACTTGGTCTCTAGCATCATGGAATATACATCCAGAGTTAGTGGCAATCAGCATTGCATACTTAAAGAGGTCAGAAAAACAGACATTGATCCTTCTCTATTAAAGTTAAGTATTTCAAACATGTTACATATTATCACCTCTATAAATTCAAAAATAAGTTGAACATGTATATTGAGGCATCTATACAATCAAAATATACCCTCTCTTTTGACTCAGAGCCAAGTTATCTGGGAAATTCATCTCTTCGGAGTGAAGTAGCATACGTTGTTTTTGCACACACACTAAAAGAAGTTGCTCTCTTGGAATGCTCAATTAAAGTATTTGGCATCAAGTATATACATGCTATACTTTTGGTTCTACCATTGGTACTTAGAGTGTAAAAATAATTGTGATTCATACATACATATTGTGCTGTATTGTGCTACACAAACAATGGGCCACTTCATGTTACGGGCACAACAGTGATACAGGGTATACAAAGGATCCTGGAATCACAAAGGAGGGTCTGAGACATTAGAGATAATGTCTTTTCAGTATCAATGTTGGACAGTGACAGAATGTAGCTTTGCACCAACGTCTCCAAAGTTCAGATATTGTCTGTACCACCTTTATTCTGGACTTCTTTTCTCAATGTCATAACAGCCATCTTTTTATCTTTTTCACGAGAGGTGTTTATGGGCCCTTTGAGTGTGGATGTAACCGTATCAATGCACTATTGGCTTTAAGAACTCCCATAGTAAACTGTACATTTCTGGGGCCCATTTGTTTTCTAAAATCTCTGACAAAATGAAAACTAAAACAAATTGCCTGAGTTAATGAAGCACAGTACCATCACTGGGATCACCTTGTTATAGAAGCAAAGAAAATCCTCATTCTTGCTGTCAAATCACATATACACAAACATGGAGAGAGAAAACTGTTAAAATGCTATTATCCTATTAAAGCATATTAACATTAATTTAATTACTTACAGCTTGCTATAATATGTTATCTTAAAATGCAATCTATCTATCTTGTGGTTAATCTAATGTCATTTTATTCCATGTGATTTTAAAAGTTCTTCTTGCTTAGATGGGAAGATTATTTTTTTGTTTATTTATTACTTAAGGTAATATCTTTATCACAGTACCCTCTTTCCACTCCTCCCAGTCCAGACCTCCCATCCTTTACCCTCTATCTATTCTATCCTATTCCTTTGGAGTGGGGTGTCCCTACATTTCATTCCCCTACCCCAGTTCAGAACTCATATGAGGGCCAAGAGCCTCCTCATCCACTGGGGGTCTACAAGGCAGCACCACTAGGGAAAAGTGTATCATTGACAGTAAACAAAAGTCTATGTCCATGTTCCCTTTGGCGCATTGGTTGCAGTATAGTTATCCAGTATTATATGGCTAAAATCTGACTATATGAGAATAGATGCCATGTGCATCCTTCTGAGTCTGGGATAGCTCACTCAGGATGAGCTTCTCCAGTTCCATCCATTTGGCTGCACATTGCATGATTTCATTGTTTCTGATGTCTGAGTAGTATTCAATTGTGTAGATGTATCAAAGTTTTTTTTTTTTTTATCCATTCCTCAGTTGAGGGACATCGGCGTTGTTTCCAGTTTCTAACTATTACAAATAAGGCTGCTATGAACAGAGATGAGGAAACTTCCTTGTGGTCTGATGAGGAATCATTTGGATGTATAACCAGAAGTGGTATGGCTGGGTCTTGAGGTAGAGCTATTCCAAGGTTTCTAAGATATTGCCAGACTCATTTCCTTAGTGGTTGTACAAGCTTGCAATTCCACCAGCAATGGAAGAGTGTTCCCCTTTACCACAACCTTGCCAGCATGTGCTGTCATTTGAGTTTTTGATCTTAGCCATTCTGACAGGTGTGAGATGGAATCTCAGAGTCATCTTGAGTTGTATTTCTCTGATGATTAAGTATGCTGCGCATTTCTTCAAGAGTCTCTCAGCCATTAGGGATTCCTCCTTTGTGAATCCTCTGTTTAGATCAGTTCTCCATTTTTTGATTGTGTTATTTGGTTTCTTGGCATTTAACTTCTTGAGTTCTTTGTGAATTTTGGATATTAGCCCTCTGTCAGATGTGGGGTTGGTGAAGATTTTTTTCCCAATCTGTAGGTTACTGTTTTGTTTGAATGACAATGTCTTTTGCCTTACAGAAGCTTTTCAGTTTTATGAGGTCCCATTTATTGATTGTTGGTCTTAGATCCTGAGCTGTTGGTGTTCTGTTCAGGAAGTTGTCACCTGTGCCGATGAGTTCGAGGGTTTTCCCCACTTTCTCTTCTAATAGATTTAGTGTGTCAGGCCTTATGTTAAGGTTTTGATCCCCTTGGACTTAAGTTTTGTGCAAGGTGATAAGTATGGGTCTAATTTCATTCTTTTGCATGTCAACATCCAGTTAGACCAGCACCATTTGTTGAAGATGCAATCCTTTTTACATTGTATGGTTTTGGCTTCTTTGTCAAAAATTAAGTGTCCATAGGTGTGTGGGTTCATTTCTGGGTCTTCAATTCAATTCCATTAATCCACTGGTCTGTTTCTATACCAGTACCGTGCTGTTTTTATTACTATTGCTCTGTAGTACAGCTTGAAATCTGTGATGGTGATACCTCCAGATGGTTTTTTTTTCTGTTATACAGAATTGATTTAGCTATTTTGTTTTTGTTTTGTTATTCCATATGAAGTTGCAAATTGCTTTTTCCAGGTCTATAAAGCATTGTGGTGGTATTTTGATAGGAATTGCATTGAATCTGTATATTGCTTTTGGCAGAATGGCCCTTTTTATTATGTTGATCCTACCTATCCATGATGGGAGATCTTTCCATCTTCTGATGGCCTCTTCAATTTCTTTCTTCAGGGACTTGAAGTTCTTGTTATATAGGTATTTCACTTACTTGGTTAGAGTTACCTCCAGGTATTTTATATTGTTTGTGGCTATTGTGAATGGTGTTGTTTCCCTAATTTCTTTCTCAGCCCATTCAAACTCATTCTATGAGGCCATAGTCACCCTAATTCCTAAACCACACAAAGACCCAACAAAAAAAATAGAACTTCAGACCAATTTCCCTCATGAACATAGATGAAAATTTACTTAATAAAATTCTGGCAAACTGAATCCAAGAACACATCAAAAATATCACACACCATGATCAAGTAGGCTTCATCCCAGGAATGCAAGGATGGTTCAACATATGGAAATCCATCAGTGTAATTCACCATATAAACCACCTGAAAGAAAAAAATCACATGATCATCTTGCTAGATGATGAAAAAGCATTTGACAAAATCCAACACCCCTTCATGCTAAAAGTGCTGGAGATCACGGGCATACAAGGACCATACCTAGAAATAATAAAGGCGATATACAACAAACCAGTAGCCCACATCAAATTAAGTGGAGAGAAACTTGAAGCATTTCCTCTAAACTCAGGGACAAGACAAGTATGTCCACTTTCACCAACTCTCTTCAACATAGTACTTGAAGTTCTTACTAGAGCAATAAGACAGTTAAAGGAGATCAAGGGGATACAAATTGGAAATGACGAAGTCAAATTATCCCTATTTGCAGACAATATGATACTATACATATGTGACCCCAAAAATTCCACCAGAGAACTCTTACAGCTGATAAACACCTTCAGCAAGGTTGCTGGGTACAAAATTAATTTTAAAAAAATCAGAAGCCCTTCTTTATAGAACAAAAAACAATGGGAACATGAATTTTAAAAACAATTTGTGCAACACCTTTTTGAGAGAAACATTTCGTTAGATTTTTATCACCATAACATGTAATACAAAACCCCAAGTAAGTTGTATATCTTACCAATATTGCCAATTATTATAAATCATTAATACTGAATACTATCAGTAATAAAAAGGCTCATTGCAAACTAGTTAGTGTTTCTAGTTACTGAACACATTTTCATACCATCATCAATTTTATTTGGGGCTTAATAGAAGTAGTTGAGATATACTTCATTATTAGGGCCACATGTGGAGAGAGTTTATTCAATCATTTGAGCAGCTCAAAAGCACAATATAGAAATTTTGTGATAATTAAATTTGTTTAATTGATTAGGCACTACTAATCTCTTCTTAAAATGACAAAACAGCAAAAAATAGTTATGGTTTTATTAATAATTACATGGAAACATCTATATATCTTTCTCTGGCATAACAACCTTGAGTCAAGGTCCTTCAGGAAATATATTCTTATTTCATGTTAGCTTCCATATATGATGGACTTTCCTGTTGTAGGTACTTACAAACCTTATGTGAAGCAATTTGATAGAGAAGTAAGGGGAAAATGAATAGGTATGACTCTAAATCTGGACAATTTCAATGCTTATCCACCATATTGAGTTATGCAGTGAGGCTGAGGGTGTTCAAAGAGAAGAAATTCTCTTCCTTTTAATTTTCCATGTATTTTTGAATATTATTAGAATATAATTGCTCAACTGAGAATGCAATATAAAAGAATGAACATCAGAAAACAAAATATTAACGTAGCATGAATGAGTCAGGGAATCTGAGTTTGGGTGCAGAGGCTCATGACTGCTGAATCCCAGCCAGGCCATTTTGAGGAAGTTGAAGACTTTTGGTTTTTCCAAGGTTAAACAGTTCTTGTAGTTTCTTATTGTATTGGGAAGAACATGAAAATATTTGGAGAACTCTGATGCCAGAAGTGAAATCTAAACTTGATAAGTTTCCATCCTGACACCAGATATCCTGTCTGCTTTTTGGGGACCCAAACCTTTGAATTTTGTCCCTTCATTGCTCTGGAGCAGAGGAAAATCCACATGATTCATTCCACACTAAGCACTGGAGGTGGACAAGATAGAAAATCATTTATAACCACACATGAAGCTCTTCTTCAAGAGAATCTGAATAGCTGTGGGCCCCCAAACTAAACAGACCTCAATGGAAATACTGGCTCTGTCTCTGTATGGCTGCATCATCTTTTAGCCTCAATTTCCTCTTTTGTGGATTGAGGTTAATTGTGGTATGAGTTTATTAAAATGTTTTTGTTAAATCCCAGGTGTGAGGCTGCTTAAGACACATGTGTAAAGTATTAACTGTCTCATGAGCTAGCAGGGGCGTGGCTTAGCCTGCTGAGCAAGTTTAACTCTGAGTACTTGAGAGAGGAATAAAAAGCCAGAGACTGGAGGAGAAGGGAAGCTCTACAAAGAAGTAGGAGAAAAGGGGCACTACAAAGAAGAAGGAGAGCCCTGATGAGAAAAGGCTACAAAGAAGAAAGTGGTTGCTGATCTCCTGGCTGCTCATGCTCCCCCAAACTGCTTCTTATTCTTCCTGGAGTTCTACTAAGATCGATATTGACCTCAAAGAACCCAATGACCCTAATCAATAGGAAGTAGCCTAAAGAGAACTATGCCCCCTTTTCACCTTTAACCTT
Organism: Lophiomys imhausi; assembly: GCA_907164525.1. Taxonomy (NCBI): domain Eukaryota; kingdom Metazoa; phylum Chordata; class Mammalia; order Rodentia; family Muridae; genus Lophiomys; species Lophiomys imhausi. Next base: position 4,492,874 of record CAJQZJ010032362.1, on the reverse strand, counting down.
CCTTCTCTCCTGCATTGTGTTGGGAGGAACAAGGGGTGGAAGAGAGGTAAATGTATTAAGTATAGTAAAATAAGTAGAGTGTATAATATAATAATGAAAGGTTCTAGCTACAAGTGGGCACCCAGACATAAAATAAGGCATAATGGGTAATTTTTTGTCTAATGCTGTGGAGGAGACAGCAGGTTTTGAAGGAGTAAACAATGAATTTTGGGACCTCAGCAAAAGGCTTATGATGGCTGTTGCTACTGGGTTCTCTCCTGATTTGTGTGGAGAATGGCTTTTTTTTTATATGTTGCTGTTTTTCCTCCTGTATAATATTTCAAAAAAAGATGGGTAGAATGCTTGAGCAATTTGAAAAGTTGCAAATAGATAAGGAGCGGTATGATAAAAGAATTGCAGAAATGGCTGTGCAACTACAGAGTTTGCAAAATGAAGTTTAAGGGCTTAAAAAGGAAAAAGAGCTGAAGAGAGGAGAACACAGGTTTAAATCTGGTAAAACAGAAACAGTCTATTTAGAGAGAAAGTTAATCTCAAGATAACTTCACCCCCCAGAGGAGAAGCCTGGTGTTAAGAGATTACCACCATTAACTTTTCAAAAATGGAAGTAGATACTTATGTTTAGATAGAACTGATACATATCTCAGTTCTATCATCTCCTAGCTGTGTAAACTTGGGATGCCTTATGCTGCCGGGGAATAATGATCTGTAAGAATGTTTTGAATCCTTAAAAGTAAATTAGTTAATGTAAGTATTAAGTTAATTATTTCAAGAATTGAATTAGTTAAGCTATTTAAAATTATTAGCATGGTATACATGATGCTTATTTTTCAAGCATAAAGATTTAAAAATAATCTTGTTTTTATATTATGGTTACTTTAAAATATTTTACTCTGATAAACTATATGTAACAAAAACAGAAAGAGATTACCACCATTAGCTTTCCCAGTAGCTGCCTAAAGACTCAGATATCAAAACACTAGATGTTTTAATTGTGATAAGTTTGGCCATTTACAAAGAAATTGTAAGGCTAACAGCCTCAGAGACCAAAATGTCCAGCATGGTGAGAAATATGGTAGTTTTCAAGCCAGATGTCAAAATGGCCTGCATGTTAGTTCTGGAAAATACAGTAACAGCACACAAATGGTTTCTTGTGGCAGAAAGTTGAGATTTTCTGTAATTTGTGAACTTTTTGGGAGAGGTCAGCATTGGACAAATGAATATATATCTAAAAGGGATATACAAGGTAATCTTTTACAGTCAGAAAGAAACTTTGGGGTACTACCTGAGGCTCCTCAGCAAAATGTATGAGCCAAGAGCAGCTGAGAGGTGTTACAAGATAAGAGTAGCCAAAAGTTACAAGGTTATAAAAAAAATAAAAACTAATAAAAACCATTTATTAGAAATGTTTTTGTTACTCTTTTTTTCTTCTGTTTATTTGTTACTTCAATTTACATCTTCATCAGAGTCCTGTCACTCGGCCCCTCCTGGGTCCACCATTTCACCCTCCCACTCTCTCTCCTTTCTCCCACCTATCCTACTCCTCCTGTGTGGGATGACCTACATAGCAATCCCCTTCAGTTCAGAAGTCATATGAGGGCTAAGAGTTTCCTCTTGTACTGGGGCCTACATGGCAGCTGCACTAGGGCAAAGGATCCCACTAACAAGTAACAAAGTCTATGTTCCTGTTCCTTCAGTCTGTTGGTTGTAGGACAGTTATCCTGTACAAGATGGCTAAAATCCAGTTATAAGAGAATAGATGCCATGTATTTCTTTCTGGTTCTGGGTTAGCTCACTCAGGATGAGCTTTTCTAGCTCCATCCATTTGGCAGCAAATTGCATGATTTCCTTATTTCTGATGGCTGAGTAGTATTCCGTTGTGTAAATGTACCACATATTTTTTTATCCATTCTTCGGCTGAGGGACATCTAGGTTGTTTCCAGTTTCTAGCTATTACAAATAAAGCTGCTATGAACATAGTTTAAAGATGTCCTTATGGACTGGTGAGAAATCATTTGGATGTATATTCAGAAGTGGTATGGCTGGGTCTTGAGGTAGAGCTATTACAAGTTTTCTAAGATATCACCAGACTGATTTCCATAGTGATTGTACAAGTTTGCACTCCCACCAGCAATGGAGGAGTGTTCCCCTTTCTCCACAACCTCACCAGCATGGGCTGTCATTTGAGTTTTTGATCTTAGCCATTCTGACAGGTGTGAGATGGAATCTCAGAGTCATCTTGAGTTGCATTTCTCTGATGATTAAGGATGTTGAGCATTTCTTCAAGTGTCTCTTGGCCATTAGAGATTCCTCTTTTGTGAATTCTTCGTTTAGCTCTGTACCTTATTTTTGACTGGGTTATTTGGTTTCTTGGTGTTTAATTTCTTGAGTTATTTATAAATTTTGGATTGTAGCCCTCTGTCAGATTGGTAAAAAAAAAAAAAAAATTACCAACCTACAGATTGTGGTTGGTAAAGATCTTTTCCCAATCTGTAGGTTGCCATTTTGTTCCAATGACAGTGTCCTTTGCCTTACAGAAGACTGTCAGTTTCATGAGGTCCCATTTATTGATTGTTGGTCTTACAGCCTGAGATATTGGTGTTATGTTCAGGAAGTCTTCATCTGTGCCAATGAGTTCGAGGCTTTTCTCTACTTTCTCTTCTATTAGATTTAGTGTGTACAGCTTTATGTTAAGGTCTTTGATCCACGTGGACTTAAGATTTGTGCAAGGTGATAAATATGGGTCTATTTGTATTCTTTTACATGTTAACATCCAGTTTGACCAAGCAAGTGAAAGACCTGTATGACAAGAACTTCAAGTCCTTTGTAGAATGCAATTTTTCATTCCGGACCATTTGAAAGTTACTATTGAAAACTGTATAGATTTAAGAACTTAGAGTTTTGTTAGATATCTAAGGTTGCCAAATAAAAATGGACTGGACATTGTAAATAAAATTCTTGATAGATCTGATAAATATCTATATATATATATATATATATATATATACACATGCCATTTTTTGAACTAAAAGCAGGCAATGTGGTATGAGTTTATTAAAGTAACCAATTATGTAACTGAATTTTTAAATTATTCAATGGTTATTTATTAGTAACAATATTTACTTATACAAATATAAACACTTTCTTAACTACTAATCTTATAAATTCCTACAACCCCTATGACCTAACCACTAAACCTATTGATAACTATTACAACTATTTTCATAACCTTTTAGAAGGATACAGTCTCTGGGGCAGGTCCTCATTCATCAGGAACACAGTCTCTGTGGTTGACCCTTTAATGCACTTAGCAGTCCTTTTTCTGGAATATCTCCGATATAGATTCATCAGGGTAAATTGGCTATGGCAGTTTCACCTTAAATAAGGCTTGGGGCTTTCTTCTCTCTGGCAGACCTCAGCCATCTGTAGGCCAACTTATTTCCTTCGTATCATCAACTCTGCCGCTCTGCCTCAATCTTTAAAGCTGGCCACAATTTCGTTTAGGTTACTGTTTGGACAGGTCAAATCCCTCTAGGCTAAAGCTGAGCCACAGGGTTTAGTCCTTGGCCTTTTTCTGTCTTGCTGAAGCTTTCTCTGCTCACCAGCTTCTTTCTTCCTCAGGGAGATCTGGCCATCATCATCCACCAGCACTTTCTCCATTAGACAATACAAACTACTCATTGTCCTTTCTAGTGTGAGGACTTGCTAGCATTGGAGCTCTCTAGCATGGGGGCCCCTTGGCTCCATCCACTTGTCCTTAAATAGGATCAATCCTTGTTCCACCCGTTTTAGCTTAATTTGGGCTCCACCCCCTTAGCAGCTGAACACAATGCCAGGCCAAATACTTTGTTTCTTAGTCTATTAAGTCTTTCCTGTTTTTCCTGGCTTCAACCTTGTTTTTCAGTCCATTAAGTCTTTCCTGTTTCCTGTTTTTAGTCCACAAGCTGATAAACTAATTTGTCACAAGCCAAGTTGATATTCATGCTCTGAATTAAGAGACTGTATCAGAAACCCCTAGATATTTACTAAATCTAATTTATATTAATCTAACTCCCTACATAATTATGATATAATTTTTTTAAATCCCAGGTGTGAAGCTGCTTAAGACACAGGTGTAAAATATTAATTGTGTCATGAACTAGACAGGGAATGTCTTAGCCAGCTGAGCAAGTTTAACTTAGAGGACTTAAGAATGAAATAAAAAGCCTGATCCCTGGGGAGAAGGGGTCTCTACAAAGAAGTAGGAGAAAAAGAGCTACAAAGAAGAAAGAGGTTGCTGCTCTCCCAACTGCTGGTGCTCCCCCAAACTGCTGCTTGTTCTTCCTGCTGCTATCTCCTGATTTGCTGCACTTCTTCTGAGACTGGTGTTACCCCCAAAGAAATCAATGACTCTTATCAGCCAGAAGTAGCTCAAAGAGACCTATGTCCCTTCTCCCTCTCTCCTTCTTTCTCTCCCACCTAGGGTAGGGTGTTGGGAAGAGTGAGGGTTGGATGGGTGGCATAAGGAATTGGATGTAGTAAAATAAATCAGAATGTTTAATTAATATAGTACAAATTAGTAAAAGCCACCTTGCTACAATTGAACCAATTCACCAGTTTTAAGAAGTAAATTGCACAAATTACACATCCAAGCTTTTACACCATTCACCAACCTATATTATTAAATGCTTAGTAATTGATTTCCAAATCTCATAAGCTAGATGGTCCTTTTCAAGACATTCTCATCCAGAATATAGAAAAACACAAATTTCTCAGATTCTAGGCTGATGACATGTATTCAAAGCTATAGCTCAGGAATCCTAGCTAGAGGAATCAAATCCCATAGTCATAGTAACTTTGCTATTGACTCCTCAGCTCCATTTCTTTATAAGCATAGAACATTGTAAGCATGAGTGTATGCATGAGTCTATGACTGTGAGAGTGGTGATGTTTAAGAAATAAGGTGAATGACGAATGATACCTAACAGTAATTAGACAAGGTGAAATATACTCAGTTTTTGCTTCACATGGCTGGGTTTCCAAGCATTCCAATCATCATTTCATTCTCATCAGATATCGGTCTCTTTTTGTGCATCATCACAGGGACATTACCTCCTATAAACCTGCTCCAGTTTCCCTAACCTTTGTGGATTCTGAGCCTAGTTCCTATGTAAATCACCATGCTGTCTGTTTAGAATTTTTCCTTAGTCTTACTTTCTTAGTGGATTCCTGTGGGTCCTTTAGTATCTAAATCTCATGCCTTTGTTGAGTGAAATCTTTGGCCAAGTTTTTCAGACTGATAATCTATTCTTCATGTATCCATTTTGGCAAACACTAAAATAATAACAATTGAATAAAATTTAAACTATCAACTACTCTTATGATTGAGAACCTATTATATGCTAAGCATTATTTATGATATGTATATCATCTATCTATCTATCATTGATCTGTTTCTCTGCCTGTTTATCATCTATGTATATATATATGTATGTAAATGTATAATACATGCAAATACAAATGCATTAAACAACATCTATAATTTTCATTCATTTTGGAGATGAAAAAAGTAAAACTTAGAGATTAAATTTGTCAAGAGTGTGCTGGCTAGTTTTATATGAATTTGACACAACAGAGTCACTGGAGAGGATATAGCCTCAATTGAGAAAATGCCTCAATAAGATCAGGCTATCGGCCGACCTATAGGGCATTTTCTTGATTAGTAGTTGATGGGGGAGGATCCAACCCATTGTTGGTGGTTCCATCCCTGGGCTGGTGGTCCTGGGTTTTATAAGAAAGCAGGCTGAGCAAGCCACTAGGAGCAAGGTAATAAGCAGTACTCCTCCATGATCTCTGTGTCACCTCCTGCCTCCAGGTTCCTGCCCTTTGTGAGTTCATGTCCCAATTACCTTTGATGATGAACAGCAAAGTGGAAGTGTAAACCAAATAAACCCCTCTCCCCTAAACTTTTTTTTGTTTGTTTTTTGTTTTTGTTGAAGCAATAGAAATCCTAATTAAGATAAAAGGAAATACACATAGGGGGAAAATAAAACTGTTTCTAGTGTTTGTACACTTACTCACCATGGTACTATTTATTTTACAGCATGATATTTCTTCTATAATGCTGGAAGTTCTTGTATCTTTTTTTGTTTTTTTCTCTTGGGTGTATTCCTTGGCACATAGTAGTAGCTTAATTGTTTACTGAATAAATGTTGGTATGAATCCTAAGTAAATATTTATCAAATGATTAATTACTAATAAGAATCAGTTATATTTAGTTCACTTGTATACAACAATCTTCATCACTGAAGTATAATAATGGCACTAAATATCACAGTTTGAATTATTTTTTTCATGAATTTTCTTTGCAAAAAGTATCTGTCTCAGAAATAAATAATTGTAAGTCCTATGTGTTTTAGTACTTAACTCATGCTGTAAAATAATGTGTAATGTGTTAATTGCAGAAATTTCTTACTTTCTTTACTTCATTAATTGAAGGCATTTTTATGTGTGCAAAGGGAGATGATGCATTTTTTTCCATTTGTGAAGAACTAAATGAGTCTATCCATGTTTTCAAGAAGTTACAATCTTTGATTTGTGATAAAAATTTAAATTGTACAATATAATTATGAGAGTAACTTCTTTCTCTTTGTACTTAAGCTTTCAGGTATGTTTGAGATCTTACTGTAAGATTTGGACTTATGGACTTGATTCAAATATTTGCACAGACTTAAATATGGCAGTACTATGAAGATGAGAGTAATATTCTTTTAGATAAATTGGATTTCACCAAATTAGTACTGGTTAGTACACTATGTGCAAAAATTTTCCACATTGAATTTTAGAAAGCATTAATCCAAGGACATGTCTCACATTGTCTTCTGATTTTATTTAAGAGATTAGATTAGATTAAGGAAATTGACAGGCACATTATCAGAAGTGGAAGTTCAGGTTCATATCAAATATGGAAGTGCCTTCACTTTAAACAAGGTTACATTTAAAACCAATGTTGGTTCTATAATAATCAAATTGGGTAAAAACAAATATTTAAACTGGAAGAGACTAATCTGAGCAAAACTATTATTTTTTTGGTTTTTACATTCTCAATTCTATAATATTTCATCTTCTCCTCATTTACTGTTTAATTGGTTAAAACAGAACAAGATAAAACAAACTCATCAACATGGTAGGTGATTTAAATTGCATGATTAAAAATATTTTCCAGCTTTATTCTCTTTTGCTTTCTAACATTTACACCCCATTTCTCTGCATTCCTTTTAGCAATGGATGTTTGTGTTAATTAAGAGGAAAGATCTCTGGGTAACTTTTAGAGAAACAATTTCCTCCCTTACTAAAGACTAGATAGATAGTTGCTGTTATGTCTTTATCCCTTGTTTCTGCCTGGACCTTGCAAAGGATGTCCAGAGATTGTAGCATGTCTTTTAGCCTTGACATGCTATGCATGAAAAGAAATGTCACCAAATTAAGGGTGCCAGGGTAGAGCACAGAGAGAACATAAGTTCTTGATGCTATTGTTAGGGGGCTAAACCAAGGCCAGAAACATCTTTCATGGCTTCCTATTATGTAAGGAGAAGTGATTCATTTGTTTAACTCACAATAAATGGAATCTGCTATCACTTCCAGTCAAAAAATTAACATCTACAGTTTGTGAAGAAACCTAAAAGCCCTTGAAGGGAACAGTATGAAGGAAATTAAATGGCTTCTTTCACTCTCAGAGAGGAGCCATTTAGTTCTCACCTAGTACCACAACAAGATGAGAATAAGAACAACATTATCACCTTGGGCCCTTTCCTTAGAAACTTCTTAGTCCATCATGGTCAATGATCAAATAAGAAAGCATCTGGGCAAATTACTTCTTCATTTATTGAGGAAAATGTATTTGGACATTAGTACTGCATAAATCCTGGTGGCTGCCTTTTAAGTGTTGCCTCTTTCCCCAAGGCTCTAAAAAGCATTCATTTGCCTCATTTATTCATTCAACTATTACATATTGTGGAATAGCAAAAAACAAAAACAACCCTCCAGTTTGTGTCTTGGTGAGAGAGGTGATATTAACCTCAAATTGTAAAAATAAGTGCACTGTAGAAGCAAGAGTAAATGCTGTGATGTGCAGGGGACTGGTCTAAAAGCACAACAGTAAAGATATCTGCACTTGAGATGCTGCAAATGGGGACATAGTTCTGAAAATGATACTGGAGTAACAAGGAAACTAAGATAGCTACTGTAAGTTGGCACAGATGGGTGTTTGTTAAACACAGGAAAGGAGGTAAGGTCTATAAAGAATTCTGTTAGTATTTTTTTTCCTTATTGCATCTTATTATTTTTAACAATTGACATATGCTAATTATAACACTATACAAATAATTTTGAGGACACTCAGAATTACACTCCAATTTCAAATATTCAGATTACAGGTTTGCCTTTGAAAGTCCCAATGTCATTCCAATTCCACATTCTTTGGTGATTTTGTAAAAAAACCTTTGAAATACTTTAGTTTAAAAATGAATTCTGTTCCCAGACAGCATGGAAATAGTCAAGCCATAATGCCCTTCCAAGTGTCTAACTTCTGCTTGAAAATAAAATCCTCCGTAATCAACTCAAGCCAGAGCTGATATGAAGGCATGTATGAGTTGGTAGCCAGTGTCAGTTTACTCCTTCCCATGTTTCTTTGGGAAAATGGTGTAATTCCTCTAAGTTCCTGTTTCTTCACCTAAGATGTATAGGAAATAAAAATAACCCCTGTGGTTGATGGCTCTTACACACCTTGGAGATACCCAGTATAATGCAAACTCTCTATAAATGCTGATGGTCACTACAATGATCTCCCTTAAGCCAATAGGTCTCTTGCACCTTTGAAATGGATAATATCGATTGTCAACCTGGAGACAAACATCAACATGGGGGGGTATCTTGATTGGCTTTATTTGGAAATGAAAATTTTATTATCCTATATTTATTAATACTTAGTAAACACCTATAATTATAAACACCTAATACCTAGAACTATAGCACCTCTAACCTAATACCTAAGAATACCTAAAGAATCCTACTTTAACCCTTTTGAAAGGATACTAGCCTTCTCTAGTGCAAGTTCGCGTGGGCAACCTGGTCAGCCTTCTATCTGTTGGCACACCTCAAACAGCAGTCACATTCTGGCTCCGGCAGTCATGGCAGTCTTATCTTCAGCTTGATTCAGCTTCCTCCAGGTCTATCGTCCCCGTTGTCCACTGGATTGTGCAGCCAACTTGCCTCAGTGCCTCACTCAATCAACTTTGGGCCAGCTTCAGTCATCCATGGGGTAGATGCTATGCCGTGTGTGACCTAGTCTCTCCACAGGTACCTCAGGCTGCTGTTTAAAGTAGCTGAATCTCCTCAGGGTAGCAGCTACATCGACCAGCTTAATCTTTAGCTTCTAGGCCTTGTCTTCACTTCAAGGCCTATATCAGGTCCCTGGTTTCCTCAACAGGGCTCTATCTCTGCAGTCTCTTCATAGCCAAAGCCTCTGTCTCCATGATCTCCTCACATTCTGTGCACACCTCTCACCTCACCAGAGTACCTTAAGCCACTGTGCTTCTGATGCTGTGGTTCATGGCCTTCCTGGGCTGGCTTGTGACCAGAGCCCCTTTCTGAGGGTTTCTCTGTCAGCAAGACCTCAGTAACAGCAACTGGTGTACATCTTCACACCAGTGTCTCTCTCTCTTTTTTTTTTTTTGGCTCGACATCTATTGCTCATGGACTGGTGCTATCTCTCTCTCCTCTCACAGAGATGAGGGGGCTTCAGGTCGAGCACTGTGGCTTAAATAGGGCATGGTCTCATGGTCTTTTTCTTTTTTTATTAAATACTTTATTTTTTTTCTTCAAGTTACATCTCAGTCACAAACCCTTCCCTATTCCCCCTTCCTGTCCCACCCTTCCACCCTCTTCCCCCCAACAGCTTCCCCTTTCAGTCCAACAAATGGTTCCTTCTCTAATAACAGTAAATACTATACAAAACAACAGAAATAAATATGCCACATTTATGAGAGTTAAATGGCCCAGTATACCTTCCCAATGTCCAGTTCATACATATTTGGCCCCTGACTTTAACCTTCTACCTTCTAACCATCTCCATGAGTTTAAAGTTCTATAACTGGCTTAGTTTTCATACTAACTTGCATCACTATTATAACCATCTTCTTAGATCTAGAACACCCTCTTGATTCCTAAACAACTCAAAATTTAACTATGAGACTCTAGCTATCTACTCTTCAACCACCTCAGAGACCTGAGAGGGATAAATATATCTGATTATATAGGAAGTGCAGGGCCTGCAGCTTTCAATACTAAGAAATGACAAACCAGTGACTGCCTGGACAGTTCCCCTTTTCTCTCCACACACTCCAGCATCAGTCTTCAGCCTTTTGGCTACGGCCATACCACCCTGAATGCGCCCGATCTCGTCTGTTAGTATTTTTATAGGAATTGTATTAAATATGTATTATTTAGTTCTTGTCATGCAGGTCTTTCCCTTGCATGGTTAGAGTTACCCCCAGGTATTTTATATTATTTATGGATATTGTGAAGGGTGTTATTTCCCTAATTTCTTTCTCAGCCGATTTATTTTTTTGTGTGTGTAAAGAAGGGCTACTGATTTTTTGAATTAATATTGTATCCAGCCACCTTGCTGAAGATGTTTATCAGCTATAGGAGTTCTCCGGTAGAATTTTTGGGGTCACTTATTTATACTTTCATATCATTTGCAAATAGGAATATGTTGACTTCTTCCTTTCCAATTTGTATCTCCTTGATCTCTTCTAGTTGTCTTATTGTTCTAGCTAGAACTTCAAGTCCTATGTTGAAGAGATATGGGGAGAGTTGGAATCCTTGCCTTGTCCCTGATTTTAGAGGAAATGCTTTAAATTTCTTTCCATTTAATTTATTGTTGGTTACTGGCTTGCTGTATATTGCCTTTATTATGTTTACATATGGTTCTTGTATGCCTAATTTCTCTAAGACTTTTATCATGAAGGGATGTTGGATTTTGTCTAATGCTATTTTGGCACCTAGTGAGATGATCAGGTGGCTTTTTTCTTTCAGCTTATTTATATGGTGGGTTACATTGATGGATTTTCATATGTTGAGCCACCCCTGCATCCCTGGGATGAAGTCTTCTTGATCATGGTATATAATACTTCTGATGTGTTCTTGGATTCAGTTTGCAAGTATTTTATTGAGTATCTTTGCATCGATGTTCATAAGGAAATTGGTCTGAAATTCCCTTTCTTTGTTGGGTCTTTGTGTGGTTTAGGTATCAGGTGACCGACGACAGATGAAGGGAGAGTGTATACACAGAACTGAAGGAAGAAAAGATCACAATACATTTGAGAATCTCAAAGATCACCGCTTAATGCTGAGCATGAGGAGAGGAGTGCAGCTCCAGAATCTACAGGGCATTAGTTATCTTAAGGTGGTTTGTCTTCAGCCAAAGACCACGAGAAGCCATTGAACAATTCAAATCAGAGAGTCATGAATACTTTAGTGTTTTGAAAAGACCAATCTTGCTGGATCATGGAAAAATGAGCAGTGGGAGCCATTCTAAGTGCAGTCATATAATTTATTCCCTTATTTGAGTCAGAGATAATGGCAGTTAGATGAACACAGCTTTGTTGCTGGCACTCTTGTTGAGATACTATTAGGGATGGGGAACTGAAACACTTGAGAAATATGTTTAGGAGACAGGCAGACAGATTGCATGATTATCAAATATATAAACTATATAGAAAAGGATCTACCAAGGATGACCCCCCAAATACAACTCAATATCTCCTACTTGCTCCCTGAGAGAATTCTGGTTCTCTTCTCTCAGGTTGGAAATGTCTCATAACTAGACAGAACTCTGTGATTCCACTCTTATTCTCACTCATGGTGTTTGGTTGGGCTAAAGGGGTTTATAGCTTTTGTACAATGATAATATCATGGAAGAAGCATGGTCAATTCCACTAGTCATTTTATTATTACCAATGACAATATTAGTTACTTCTATGGAGCTGTGAGAAAACACCATGACCACTGTGACCTAGAGAAGAAAAAAATTTATTTGGGGTTACTATTATAAAGGGATAAGAGTTCATGTTGGCAACAGCCTTGGCAATAGGAACAGAAAGCTGACTAGTAACATCTTGAAAGATAAACATCAAGCAGAGAGAATAAGCTAGGAGTAGTAAGATCTTATGATTTCAAAGCCATCTGCACTGACATACTCCAGCAAAACTGTAGCACCCATATCTCTCCAGACAGCACCTCTAACTGGGCACAAGCTGTTCAAACACCCTAGAGTATGGGGAGCATTCTCTTTTAAACCACTATAACATTTGAATTTGTCTTGCTTGTGGCTCTAAATCTTTCTGATTTCTTTGACAGATTCCAAGTTGATATGAAAGATGTCAGGATAAATCACCTGGCCAGGCTTTTTACTTTTAAGACCATATTTTCTGAAGTCTATTACTACTTCCCTCTTCATATTCTGCCTTTGCTAAAGATACTGTGGCCCTGACCTAAACCTCAGCACACATTTGGATCAATATAGTAAATTCTCTTTCCCTGTTATTTCTTTTGGGGGGAAATATGTATTTTGGAAATGATTGCTTTTTTTCCATAAATACTATTTTTGATAACTTTAAGTTTCAAGAAATATTTAAGAACTAGTAAAGAGAATTACCATATACTCCCATGGATGGTTTCCTCTATCATTTTTACCTTCCATTGTTCATTATTATAGGATAACACAGAAAAATGAGCACACATATCTAGAAATGGAAGAAAGTTCCATAAGTGAATAGCTACCCTAATACCTACCACAATCCTACAAACCTTATGATCAAGGTGATTTGATCATAAAAGACCTGGGGCAGCAACATTTACCTTGACTCTGAGGAGCTGGACATGTCCATAAAAGGGCCCTAAAAGGTGCTATGAGAGCTGTGCTCAAAAAGCTGTGGACCTACGGAGTTAGGAAAGAATCAGTTCCCCTAAGTCTCATTTTCTTTCTTTTTTTAAACTTTTTTTTCTTTTCTTTTCTTTTTTTTACTTTATTTTTTATTTCTTCAAGTTACATCTCAATTACATCCCCTCCCTACTCCCCCCTCCAGTCCCATCCTCCCACCCTCTTCCCCGCCTCAACTCACCCATCCCCTTCCTTTTTTTTTTTAAGTTTAAGGTATATCTCCCCCCCCCACCCCAACAGCTCCCCCTTTCAATCCAACAATTGGCTCTTTCTCTTATAATAATAAATACAATACAACAGAGGTAATTAGGCCACAATTATGAGAGTTATATGGATTAGTATACAATCCCAATGTCCAGTCTATATGTATTTGGAACCTGAATTTAACATTCTACTATCTACCCATCTCCATAAGTTTAAAGTTCTATATCTAACTCAACTTTCATCCTAACTTTCACCACAATTTTAAAAACATCTTCTTAGATCCAGAACACCCTCTTGAGTCCTAAACAACTCAAAATTTAACTATGAGACTCTAGCTATCTATTCTTCAACCACCTCAGAGACCTGAGAGGGATAAATATATATGATTATATAGGAAGTGCAGGGCCCGCAGCTTCCAAAACTAAGAAATGACATACCAGTGGCTGCCTGGATAGTTCCCATTTTCAAACGGTCCTCAATCTTCAGCCGTTTGGCCCTGTTTCTCTGACAGACATTGAATGTAGAGCAGGAATTATGAAGGACTTGCCTACCCTGTCTTGGCAGAGCAAGGCTATCGATTTACCTGCTTCCACGTTTTGTCCTTTTTGGACAGCATTCTGTCTACAGTTGGAACAAGGGGTTTTTCCTGCCAAGAGATAGGCTTGCCACTAATTCAATCATCTCCCACTGGAGATTATTTGATGCTCATCTTCTATTTGGAGTAGAATAGGGGGTGCTGTCAAGAGTTGACATGTCTCGATATCAAAAAAATCTAAAGTTAAGAATGCTGTCCTAAAAGGACAAAACTTGGAAGCAGGTAAGTCGACAGCCTAGCTCTGCCAAGACAGGGTAGGCAAGTCCTTCACAACCTCTTATCTACAATCAATGTCTGTCAGAGAACGGGCCAAAAGACTGAAGATTGAGGCTGTAATGTATGGAGAGAAAATGGGAACTGTCCAGGCAGCCACTGGTATGTCATTTCTTAGTTTTGGAAGCTGAAGGCCCTGTACTTCCTATAAAATCAGACATATTTATCCCTCTCAGGTCTCTGAGGTGGTTGAAGAATAGATAGCTAGAGTCTCATAATTAAATTTTGAGTTGTTTAGGAGTCAAGAGAGTGTGATAGATCTAAGAAGATGCTTTTAAAATTGTGTTGCAAGTTAGTATGAATGTTGAGTATAGAACTTTAAACTCATAGAGATGGGTAGATAGTAGAATGTTAAAGTCTGGTGCCAAATACATATGGACTGGACATTGGGAATATATGCTAAGCCATATAACTCTCATAATTGTGGCCTAATTACCTTTCTTGTTTTGTATTGTATCTATTATTATAAGAAAAAGAGCCATTTGTTGGACTGAAAGGGGGGGCGCTGTAGGGGAATTAAAATATACCTTAAACTTAAAAAACAAAAAGGGAAGAAGATGAGGGGTTGAGGGTGGGAGGGTGGGACTGGAGGGGGGAGTAGGGAGGGGATTGCGATTGAGATGTAACTTGAAGAAATAAAAAGTAAAGAAAAAAAAGGTGCGACAGGGCAGTGAGCATGCCACCCTCTTGATGTAAGGTCTTCCCAGCCCCAGATCCATAAGAAATAAATTTCTGTTGCTCATGAAAAAAAAATCTTTGAATGCCATATTCTGCAGATCTCTTGAGGTTTTTGAAGAGGCTCTATCTATCTCTTATATTAGGATAAGCAAATGTTGCTTGTCTCTTAGCCACTTGATTTCTGATTAGTTTAGAAAATAATTATAATAGACTGTCATAGTACCTAACAAAATAACAGGTTTGCATGACTATTAGTTTGCATTTCTTAATTATCCTAAACAGTTTATGACAATTAGTAGCAAAAGGCCGAAACTTCACATTTCATTTTTTTTTTTACCCCCTAACCCTTCCATCCCACTTCTCTGGAGTGGAGTGTCCCTATATAACAGTCCCTTACCCCAGTTCAGAGGTTATATGAGGGACAAGAGCTTCCTCATACATTGGGGGTCTACGAGGCAGTACCACCAGTGAAAAGTGTTTCATTGCCAGGAAGAGAGAACTAAAAAATAAACAAACAAATAAACAGACAAATGGATACAAAAGAATAAAAAATAAAAATAGAAAAAAAAAAGTCTATGTCCATGTTCCCTTTGGTGTGTTGGTTGTAGTATCGATATCCTCTACTATATCGCTAAAATCCTACTATAAGTGAATAGATGCCATATGCATCCTTCTGAGTCTGGCTTAGCTCACTCAGGATGAGCTTCTCTAGTTCCATCCATTTGGCTGCAAATTGCATAATTTCATTGTTTCTGATAGCTGAATAATATTCCATTGTGTAGATGTACCACAGTTTTTTAATCCATTCTTCAGTTGAGGGACATCTGGGTTGTTTCCAGTTTCTAGCTATTACAAATAAGGCTGCTATGAACATAGATGAGGAAACTTCCTTATGATTCTGTGAGGAGTCATTTGGGTGTATACTCAGAAGTGGTATGGCTGGGTCCTGAGGCAAAGCTATTCCAAGTTTTCTAAGATATCGCCAGACTGACCTCCATAGTGGTTGCACAAGCCTGTACTCCCACCAGCAGTGGAGGAGGGTTCCCCTTTCTTCACACCCTCACCAGCATGTGCTGTCATTTGAGCTTTTGATCTTAGCCATTCTTTTTTTTTTTTTAATGAGAGTTATATGACTTAGCATATATTCCCAATGTCCAGTCCATATATATTTGGCACCTGACTTTAACATTCTACTATCTAACCATCTCCTAAGTTTAAAGTTCTATATCTAACTCAGCTTTCATACTAACTTGCCTCACAATTTTAAAAACATCTTCTTAGCTCCAGAACACCCTCTTGAGTCCTAAACAACTCAAAATTTAACTATGAGACTCTAGCTATGTATTCTTCAACCTCCTCAGAGACCTGAGAGGGAAAAATATATATGATTATATAGGAAGTACAGGGCCCGCAGCTTCCAAAACTAAGAAGTGACATGTCAGTGGCTGCCTGGACTGTTCCCATTTTCTCTCCATACATTACAGCCTCAATCTTCAGCCATTTGGCCCCGTTTCTCTGACAGACATTGAATGTAGAGCAGGAATTATGAAGGACTTACCTACTCTGTCTTGGCAGAGCCAGGCCGTTGACTTACCTGCTTCCAAGTTTTGTCCTTTTTGGATAGCATTCTGTCTACAGTTGGAGCAAGGGGTTTTTCTTGCCAAGAGATAGGCTTGCCACTAATTCAACCATCTCACACTGGAGATTCTTCGATGCTCATCTTCTACTTGGAGTAGAATAGGGGGTGCTGTCAGGCGCTGACATGGTTGTTGTGTCACTCGCCGGTGTGATTTGCTGAAGGAGGCAGAGGCAGGAGGATCATGAGTTTGAGGCCAGCCTGGGATCTTAGCCATTCTGACAGGTGTGAGATGGAATCTCAGAGTCATCTTGAGTTGCATTTCTCTGATGATTAAGGATATTGAGCATTTCTTCAAGTGTCTCTCAGCCATTAGGGATCCTCCTTTTTGAATTCTCTAATTAGCTCTATTCGGTCACACTAAATCTACTAGAAGAAAAAGTAGGAAAAACCCTCAAACTCATTGACACAGGTGAAAACTTCCTGAACAGAACACCAACAGCTCAGGACCTGAGACCAACAATCAATAAATGGGACCTCCTGAAACTGCAAAGCTTTTGTAAGGCAAAAGACACTGTCATTCGAACAAAACGTCAGTCTACAGACAGGGAGAAAATCTTCACCAACCCCACATCTGACAGAGGGCTAATATCCAAAATCTACAAAGAACTCAAGAAATTAAATGCCAAGAAACCAAATAATCCAATCAAAAAATTAGCCTCATTTTCTTACCACAAAGTTTTCAATGTCAGAGTAATGACAAGGCTGCAAAGTCATGCCAGTTTTTATTTTCTCAATGCAGTTTCCTAAATTAGAGCAGCAGGCTAGAGGCTAGGCTGGTGTGTGGACACCTTTCTAGCCTCAGTGCTACTGAGCCATGCTAGCTGAAGAGAAACAAATGAGCCCTGAATCAGCAGAATATTGCAGGGGTAGGGCTGTGACCTCATTTCATCCCAGGGAAGTTTGGTGCTCTTGAAGCTTCTATTTGCTCTACAGGGCCAGATATTTCCCTGCTCATACAGTCTTGGAAGCTGTAGCTCCATACTACCACTGACAGTGGGAGTGGGGAGTGACTACCTCTACCACAGAGAACATGGATCCTGTGCCCTTCTCAGATCAGTCTCTATTAGACCATAGACCAGGTATACCTACAATCAATTTATTTGCTTTTCTTTTAGTCTCTCAGCCCTGACACTGCTGCTCCTCCTTTCTGGGGTGAAGAGATAAGTACAGCTCACACAGGGAAATGCAAGTCTTCAGAAATTATCAGTGCTTTAAAACTAAAATCAGCTGCTCTCTCCATTGACAGGATAACACACATCACCCGTCCAGAGCAAGAAGTAGAGTGCTCTCTCAAAAAGGGCTAGATGGGTTTGTCAATAATTCACCGTGACAGTATAGAAATAGCCAGACACTAGGAAAGAGGGCCAGGTTTCTGGTGCTCATTTTGCAATTACATCCTCTCTAAATCTTTTTCTTAGCTGCTATTAGTTTTAAAGTCCCCCAAATGGAAAAGGCCCACTGGACTATCTTTAGTCAAAAATCATTCCCTTCCCATTCTGAAACAATTTTGTGCATTATCCCAGGTTGTGAACAGGAGAATGGGAGGCTTAGCATCTTCGTTGAATGATGTTGCTGATGCAACAGGCAAAGGAAGCTAACCTGAGTTAGACTTTCTTGAGAAGAAGCTCTAAGAGCTGTCAGTCTTCCACACCTTAGAAACCAAATATATATTTATATGTATATATATATATACATATATGCATATATGATAAACACCACAGGGTTCTGGCTGCCTTTACAATTCAAATGAGAGCTTCACTTCTTCTGATTCTCTCAGAGTCTTTAGTTGTTAATGTTAGCTCTGCAAGAATTATGAACGTTAACAATCGCAAAATTAACTCATATGATGTTTGTGCTGAGGGTCTATTAGAGATGTCTATCTTAGTCCATGCACTTTGGAGGTTAAGTAACATGCTAGATAACAGAGCCACCTTGAGACATAAAGGAGTTTAGAGAGAGTGTTTGTCACCGCAGGGAAGTGTTCTTTACTATTCTCCAATATGTCGTTGTTATCCCAAGAACGGTAGTCAGAAGACTCATACATGCTCTGCATTTCACAACTTTCTCTTCATCCACTGAGCCTCAGCTAATACAGATGAAAGTAGGGAAAAAATTCCAACCTTCACAGTACACTTGTGACACATGGGAAGTGTGATAAATGGCTTGAGTATGGATGTACCTGAATGTGTGTTGTGTGTGTGGGATAACTGGAGGAATTGTACAGCTTTACCAATCTCAAAGCATTCATATTTGTCTAATAGCCCAACACCCAGCAATTATTTTCAGATTATTTTAATGTGTTGCTTTTTCCCCCTCTCAATGTACTTTACTTGTAGATATTGCAATCTGTTTACATGTGATGCTAAAATGGGAAAGGTGTTATTAGCTGGGAAGTTGGCAATGTTAGCTAGAGAGGGCTTTCTAGGGCTTGTATATTATTAGCTAGAAAGGCCAAGTGTGAGAGCTTAAATTCTCCTATCCCTTTGTAATCCTGATTTAGGCTTAGGCCATCTATTATTTCTTTTGCACTCCTGGAATGGGAGGAATGTGATAACTGGTGGATGCTGAGGGATTTATTGTATTTGTGGGGCAGTTCAGTTTTTTATTTTTTATTTTTGAATCAAGACCTGAGGCACCTCCAAAAACAAGGCTGTGGATTACAAACAGACTCTAGATTACAAACAGACATGGGTACCCCCTTTCTCTGCCCTGAGCAGGATTGATTCATTTTCTTATGCATTCACAGAGCTTAGTGAGGATGCAGTGAAAATGATGACAAAAACATGGGAATGTCTTTAATCATGTCTAAAAATGAAATTAAATTCATCTTAATTATTTAAATTTGAAAACAAAACTAATCAGCACTTAAGATTTAGGGATTATTGTGGGAATGTATAAGAGACAGAAGAACAAAAAAGTTTGATGTGAGATTGTGTCTGTCAGAAGTGTTAGAGAAAATACATCCATGATATCTCAACATCATGGCTGCCTAAACATGACCTGAACAGGACAGTATCAATAGACACTGTAAGGTGGACATGAAAAGCCCAAGAGACCCAAAGCCTAGACAAAGAACTACAGAAAACCAAGGAATGCTTAGAGCAGGAGAAATAGCCTTTCCCAGGGAAAAGGATGCCAATTGGTTATCTAAGACCAAGCAATCAGCCCTGAAAACATATATACAAGTAACATTATAAAGACTGAGCAGGTTGTATTTACATATTTAGGAACACACCACCACTACCATCAACAACAACAACAAAAACAACAACAATTAAAGAAAAAGAGTCCATGGACTTGAAAGAGGGAAAAAGAGGTGGTATGAGACAGTTTTCAGGGAGGAAAGGAAAAGGGAAATGACATAATTGTATTACAGTTTCAAAACAGATTTTTAAAGGAAGTGTCACATCACAGCCTCTTGGTTAAGATCATTGTAAAATATTTTGTTCACTATTTAAATCTAAAATAATGCCTTTTGCAGACACAACAAGCAAGATTTGATAGTACCAGTTTGAGAAAATAATCTTTGTATGAAAAATCTCAACACCAACTTAAAAAAAAAATTGGTAAGGATATTGGTAACTGTTCAGAAAAGGTTAATATTCAGATATTTTAAAAACATTGAGAAAAATAAATAAAAATTCATGAAAATCCACCAAAAGAATAAGAGACAGTAACACAAGCAAGAAATTCATTTAGAAAAAAAATTAATGCCAATTAAATGAAAAAAGACACAAATTTTACTCTTAAGTAAACTTATGTGTGAATTGTAACTGTTAACATTCCCATAGCTTTTGAGAACATGGAAATGAGATCATCATAGTCAGTAAAATAAGCCAGATACAGTACAGCAATATCACATGCTTTTCTAATTTGTGGATCCTAGATATTGTATAGATTCATAAAACCATATGTAACATGAGGTAGGAGACAGTGAGTGGGACAGAAAGAGGAAGAAGAAGGGCAAGGTATGGAGTGAATATTGTCAAAGTATATGAAATTTTCGAGAAGTTGATTTTTTACTACCTACCACCATATATAATGAATACACGCCAACAAAACATACTAATTTTTTCTGTCTTTTGGCCTAGAAAAAAAACAGACTAACACTGGACACCAAGAAATCTTAGACCAACTTCAGGTTCATACACTCAGCTCAAATATCAGACTAGATTTTAAGTACATCTTGCATTTATAAAAGTTCAAGTTTTGATATGAGGGTGTGAAAAAACAGAATAGTGCAATATTTACAAATTGGCAGTTTAGTTTTTAATTGAAGTTTGTTTTCCTTGGATTTTAGAGACATCTCTGTGTAGCCGTGGCTGTTTCGGAACTCACTTTTTTGACTAGACTGTTCTAGAATTGAGAGATCCACTTGCCTCTTCCCCCGAATGCTGGAATTAAAGGTGTGAACCACCAAATTTGGTGGCAATTGCACTTGGTTTTCGCTTTATTTTGTTTTGTTTTCTTTGGTTGTTTGTTTATATGTTACAATTCACAGATGCACCAGGGTGAGAACTAGCTCCTGAGAAATTCTTTGAATGTGGCAATACATGGAAGAGCCATACTCATTGTTTCATTTGTTTAAATGTGGTCACTACATTCTATCCATATTTGAGTGGGGCAGCCATGGGATGGCTTCATTAGAACCTTGGCCCAAACTGAGTAGTTTGGATAATTTAATCTAGTCACTCGAATATGCAGATTATTACGGTCAAGACAAGTATCTAGTTCAATCTTGAACACTATTGCTTGATTTAATTCTTTATTTGGATCAACGTGTTCATTCACATACACTGATGTTAGAACCATGAACAACCATTTTGCATAAAATTTTCAGTGTAAATGACAATCAAATAACATGCATTGCATGTTGTAACTAAAATGTAGAAAATGCTCAAAAAGTGATAGTTAATCCTCATTTAACATAAACAGACCAAGTTACTAGAAAGAGTCATGCCTAGTTATGACAACTGATGAGTTAGCAAATATTTTCTTAGGTGGTGGAAATAAATTAGTCTATAAAAAATTAAGTTGCCAACAAGTAAACCTGTAAGTTGGCATTATGCCTTTTTTGTGATTAAAATAAAGATACATAGGCTGTGTGTGTGTGTGTGTGTGTGTGTTATGTATTTTTTAAAATCTTGTTTTATTTTGCAAGGTCATTATAATATCATGTTCCTGTAAGTTATTTCAAGTAACTGTGTAGTGAGAAAGTCTACGTGTACAAACTACTTATTTGAGATTAGAAGTGTCTCAACATCACACTCAAGAAACAAGAAGAATACATCTGTTTCTGAAATAAGAAGAGCAGTCATCCTCAAGCATGAGTCTTCACAGAGCAAACTATTATCAAAGATAAAAAGGGTCAGCAGAGACTGAGACAGAGAGGCAGCAACACATCCTTTTATTACTTCCTATGTCTAGTCTTTAAAATCGTGATACAGACTTAAGAGTAAGTTTTTTGAATCAATGGCATTACATTACACGCATATTTGAAATGCATTTATTTTTGAGAATAGTTCTCACTCTATAGCCCAGGCTAGATTCAGATTCATGATCATTCTAAGACTCCAGTTGCAGGCCTTTTGATAGCAACACTGTCTGAAAGGTTTGCTTCTTTTGAAATTTGTATTTTTCTTTATGCATCTATGTATTATATTTTATTTGACCTTCCATAGCTCTATTGAGAAATAATTGAGAAATAAAAATTATATAGATTTAAGGTACATGGCATGATATTTTGATGTGTGTATATGTCCACGACATGATTGCTACAAACAAGTGAGTTCTATGCTCATGTGTATGTGTGTGAGGAGAGCCCAGAAGCTGTACTCTCTCAGTAAGTCTGAAGTACCTGGTACAGTACTATTAGCAGCAGTCAGGAGGCCATTTGTGTAGCCTCCAGGATATTCCACACACCTGAAGCTCTGTGTCCTCTGACCAGAGCCTTCTCAATTCTCCTACACTGGCATCCTCTAACAATTGCTATTCTACTTCGCATCAGAGAAAAGACAACATCAGCAGCAAATGGTGTCAGGAAGACTGGATATACACATGTAGAAGAATAAAACTAGACTCATACCTCTCACCTTGTACAAAACTAACTTGAAGGATCAGAAAGATGGCTCAGCAATCCAATTATCCATTTTTGTTATCTATGCTTTTGGGGGGGGCCTTATAAAAATATTGGCTAAGACTATTGTGAATTATCTTTTCCTCTCTTATTTCCTGCTAGCAGTTTGCCAGTTTTACATTTTGAGGTACTTTTTGTTTTATTTTAAGTATAGCATGACCTAAGAATATGGCTTTATTCTTGTGCTTCTGAACATTCATTTTCCTCAGCAATGCTGATTGAAGGGCCTCTGCTTTGCTGTGGGTACCTTGGCATTTGTTGTTATCTGGAGATGAAGTTTATAAAAACAAAAGTTCCAGGAGGCAAGTGATCACTTGTGCATTTGACTCTTTGCTGCTGGTGCTAAGGGAGGTTCTGGGAAATTTAGGAGGTGGTATCAGCCCAGAGGAAAATGTTGCAGGTAACTGGGGGTGACACATCCTTAGCAATACTTTGTTCCTGGCTTCTCCATGTTTCTCTCTCTCTGCTTTCTGTCCACCATACATCCACAGCACCATAATATTCCACTTAAGTACATGAAGTGAAGCATCCATACACTGAATCTTTTGTAATTATGAGTCAAAAGAAATCCCTTTTTTTTCTCTAAGTTAATGTAAAGTATTTTCATTATAATGATGCAAACCTAACTAATAAAACTTTCTTGTTGAAGAACATTTGACTGTGAATATGCAAATTGATTCGAGAGCTCTCTGTTCTGTTTCATTGTATGCTATAACTGTCTTGTCTTGATTCCAGTAGTTTTGGAACAGATTTTGAAGTCAGATGATATGACACCTCCATCTTTGTTCTGATTCTCAGATTGTTGGGTTATTTGGAGTCTTACCATTCTAGTAGTAAATTGGGCATATATTTTAACTCTATTCTTATTCTTTGTAGGAAAAGTAACTAAGAACTTTTTGCTGAAATATCTGCATATTTTTTCTTTTAAATTTACTTATTCATTTATTAATTTTACATCCCAATCACAGCTTCATCCCTCCTCCCCACCTGTTCTTACCCTCTTACTTTCTCCCTCTTTTCCCCCTCCCCTTCCCCTCAGAAAAAGGGACCCCCACATCAACCCACTCTGACTCTTCAGGTCACATCAGGATTAAGAGGATCCTCTTCTACTTTGTCAGAAAAGGCAGCCCAGCTAAGGTTAAGTTGATCCTCAAATAGGCAATAAGAGTCTATGTCAGGGACAATCTCCGCTCCACTTGCTAGGGGATCTACAGGAAGACCAAGTTGCTTATCAGCTACATATGTGTAGGAGGCCTAGATTCAGACCATACATGTTTTTTTGGTTGGTGCATCAGTCTCTGTAAGCCCCCAGTGGCCTAGGTTAGTTGACTTTGTTGGTCCTCTTGTGGAGTTCTTGTCCCCTCTGAATCCCTGTAGTCCTCCTCTCACTTTTGCACAAGACTCCAAGAACTGCACCTAATGTCTGACTGTGGGTCTCAGCATCTGTTTCGATCTGCTGTCAGGAGGGACATCTAAGATGATAGTTGTGCTAGGTTCCTGTTTACAAGTTTAGCATAGTATCATTAGTAGTGTCAGGAGTTGAATCTCATGGGGTAGGTCTCTAGATGTGTCATTCATTGGTCGGCCAGTCCTTCAATCTCTGCTCCATCATCATCACAGTACGTCATATAATCAGGATAAATTATTGGTCAAAGGTTTTGTGAGTGTGTTGGTTTCCCCATCCTTCCTGGGGTCCTGCCAGACTAAGAGGTTACCACTTCCATCTCCATGTCCTCTGTTTCCAGGAGTCTCAGCTAGGGTCACCCCCATGTCTTTCCTTCCTTCCTTCCTTCCTTCCTTCCTTCCTTCCTTCCTTCCTTCCTTCCTTCCTTC
>CAJQZJ010032362.1:4455862-4468527 GCA_907164525.1 Lophiomys imhausi | reverse complement strand
TTCCTTCCTTCCTTCCTTCCTTCCTTCCTTCCTTCCTTCCTTCCTTCTTTCCTTCCAAGAACTCAAGCAGAAACTGTAGCAGATGCCATGGAGGAATGCTATTTACAGGCTTACCCCTCCTGGCTCTTTCAGCTTGCTCTCTTATGTAGCACAAGCCTCTCTGCCTAGGGATGGTGCTATACATAGTGGGTTGGGCCCTATCACATCAATTAGCAAATAAGAAGATATCTCACTGATATAGCCATATGTCAATCTTATGGAGGCTATTTTGTACTTGAGGTTCCCTCTTCCCAGAAGATTCGAGTTTGTGCCAAGTTAAAGCACATTATAGAAGAAGAGAAAGAAAAAAAAAAGAGAATAACTAGGCAGGAGATTCAGGCTTACTTGTGGGTGGGAAAAATCTATAGACAATAAAGCGAGAATGGTAAAGAAAAAGATAAACCCTTTATCTTTTTAAAATGGGAACTGTGTGATTTACAAGACATCAACAAAAAGATCAACAATGAAAGTGGCATCTGCAGGTGTTCATGACAGAATAAGGTTGAAACCTTAATCAAAGAATTCAAAATTTCATGTCTTGGTAGGAGCATGAATATCCAATTTCATGACAGTGCGTAATCCCCAAGCAGAATCAACCTAGGTAAGAGTACATCAAGACATATTGCAATATTTTTTTGTGCATTTTGATCAGTTTGGATTTCTGTAGTGATTTCTACTACAAGAAGCATCCTTGATGAGTTGTATGAACCCAACTTCTCAGTGCATGTAAGGAAAACTATTTAGAAAACAGTTAGAAATTATACTTGTTTAAAGGGGTTTTAATAGCAGGTGTTCTGCTTGGGTTCGTGACCTTACTAGATTTAGAGTAACAGGCATGAATTCCCTCTTATTTGGTGGGCTTTAAATCCAATTAGATGGTTGTTGGTTACTCCAAAATGAAATGCCCATATTGTACTCCTGGGAATGTCTCACTATTTTGGTCATTGTTGTGGTCCACAGGCTCTACAGCCGTGCAGTACTACTGATGGCTTTTCTCCCTTGGCAGCTAGTATGACACTGTTAGATCATTTTAAAGCTAATTCTCAGGGATGATGCTTCCAAGTCAGCTGAGTTTCCTCAGTCTTGTATGCCCAGTGTATAAGGTCCTCAGCAATAGGGCCTTACCTTCAAGTTCCCAGAGACAATCAAGGGCAATGGCAATAAACTATATTGTTTTATGAGTCTCTTGGACTCCCCCAGAAACAACTGGAAAGGAGATCTCTCATGTCTGAAGCCAGTGTTTTTTTTTGTTAGATAGTCCATGGCTCTTGTAGGTGCATTATCACCCAAGTGGCATGACTTTATTAATATGTTCAGACATAAATATACATAAATAAGGTATGTATATTTAGAAATATAAAATGATGTTTTCCTATGATTTCCCCAAGATCCTAGTGCTACTTATCCTTCCTCCTTCCCTTTCTCTCTGTGTTTCTCCCCCCTTCAACCTCCCAAGTTACCCTCTCTTTATTTTTTCCATTTGTCTCTTCATAGCACATGTGTCCTATAATTTCTTTTTCTTCTTGGACTGAATAATTTACCATGACCTGTCATTGAGTTAACAGGCTTCTTTTCTCCCTGATGGAATATTCCATGAAGCTTGCTATTATATTTTTAATTTCCTTAATTGTGATCTTTAGCTCCAGAATTTTCTAATTTTTCCCTCAAACACTTATTTTCACTCTTGTTGAGACAAGATTCAAACTGCAAATGCTGATCATGAACTTCTGGTTTTCTACAATTTGCTTCCCCCCCCTCATTTTTATGTCTTGAATGTTCCATTTTTTCATTTAACAGTTTTCTGTTATCATTGAATTGTCTAGTTGTGTTTTGTTGTAATTTACTCTCTCTGATTCTTTGAGTTGTTTTAAAAATCTTTAGTGTATTGCTTCAGAAGACACAGGCTTTTGCAGCTAAGTAAGGCTAAGCATTCAATCCACCCCTCAGTGCTTTTCCATGGATGAGCTTACTCTAGTTGCCTTATTTCCCATTGTGGGAGGAATCTTAGGATTCGATGTTTGTGTTGATCTGGAAAAGGCAGCAAAGGGCTTAGGTTTTCCTATGTATTTTTTCCTAGGGATATTCCCTGTAGTATTCAAGATATGCTGCTTCTACTCCTTTAGCAGATTGAGCTTGATACCTGTGTGAAGTCACACATGACCCAACAGAGTGTGTGTGTGTGTGTGTGTGTGTGTGTGTGTGTGTGTGTGTGTGTTTCACTAGCTACAGGGACAGAGGACATCTGGACTTCTAGAAGCATGTGTGCACAAACTGGAGAAATTTTTAGGTAATGTGCTCCCAAGGATCACAGATGGGTCCTCAGGAGGTGTCTACTAAGTGGCATTTCCTTGTGTTCTGCATCATGGCTGTTGAAAGGACTTAGCCCTTTTCTCAGCTCCTAATTCAGCCATGTGGACACCTTGCTTTGAGTAGAATGTGAAGGAAGTGGACTGTCAGGTAATGTGCATGCATGCAAGTAAGCAGGTGATTTTTACGATCAAGAAATTTCACTTTTCACATTAACTTTGCTGTGATACACTTTACACACACTAAAATATGTGCATTTTAAGGATACTGGCTGATGTGTTTTGACAAATGTCTACATTCTTGTACCCACCAGTCTAATTAAGATGTAGGAGTTTTATCCCACTGCCAAATGTTCCCTGGGCTGCTGTGCAGAGATGGCTCTTCATTTACTGTAGCAGATGGTCAATGCTCCTTTTTCCACCCTGATTATTAATTTTAGTCCCTCTAGATTGCACATACATGGAGTCCCACATCATGTTATCTTTATGTCTGGGTTGGTTTTATGGAGCCTATATTTTTGAGATCTCTCCATGTGGCTGCATTATTGTAAACATGCAAATATACTGCTCAAATTTCCTACTGTTGGGATGTTAACTGACCAAAGAAAGACTGCTGTTTTTTTTTGCTTTGAGTCTATCATTTTTGTGGTTAAAGTTTCATTCACCTTCCTCCCAGCCATCCCATCTCCTGTGCTCTAAGTGCATATGACAGAAATCCCAGGGCAGTCCCAGTCCTGTGACAAATTATACTTTCTGACTAGCACTTTTGACTTGAGAACGGCCTATTGGTCTGGATAATATATTTTTAGCTATGTATCTGAAATACTGCTCCAAGTATCAACCATCCAATTCTCTTTTCTTCTGTTCTCCAAGAAGGCTTCACCATCAACACTATGTGATGGCTTTGGGTATTTCCTTTTAAACCCTTCAAGGTTTTAGGAATTTTCCTCAATAAATCTTTCAAAATGTTTAATTCTATCTTGTTCCTGTCTTGGAGAACTGATTTAATTCATTAATTGTTTAATAGTTTTGTCAATGATTATTAATCCACATTAAACCTGTATAACAACTTACTAATCCTCTCTTTATTAAATTGAGGCAATTGGTGGAGGAGACTGTCTTGTACCCCCAGCTGGGTCCTAATCCTACACTCTTCCAAGAATGGAGTGGGCAGACATCAAAAAAATATAATTAGGAGTTACTTTATTCTTACTTTTGGATTAACAAACTTAAAGGGGATAAAACTATTTAAAACACATGGCCATGAGGGTTTTAAATGAAGCAGCTTTGAACTCTTAGGAGCAGTAGGATGCTTTCTGAGAACTTACTCGACTCTGAGAAGTGGTACCATTCAAGCTTCTGAATGGCTGAGGACACTAAAAAAGTCTCCCAAACTCCAGAAGCTGGTCTCTCACATAGTGAGTGATCTTAGTGTCTGGAAGCTGTAAATGCCTAGGGAAATTTTTTCTATCTGCAGTTGAGTAGTGGAGTCTTTGTGGCTGAGGTATTGTCCACCTGGAGTCCAGCTCCAGAGAACTTCCAGTTCAAAGAAGAAGTTTCAAGTGTCATGTACCTCTGTCTTTGGGCAGACCATCTCCAGTGAGTACTGAAGGCAGCCATCTCTTTCTCCTCTATTGAATTTTAATGTGGCCTGAGTTCTGAAGCTCACATTTAGAGGGTACAAGCTGGTTACAAGGGGCTAGCCGGGCTAAGTTGGGTCTGAGTAGCTGAATGTGGATGTACCAATAGGGTGAGTAATAGGACCAATCAGGGGAGAGTGGTCAAACTTGGTGTAGGAAGGGGGGAACCCTGAGCTTACTGAAATGTCTGAGGACTCTGTCTCTCTGGGTACTTGTTATAATGCTTTCCCTGATTCCAGAGTCCCAGAGGCTCCTGGT
Source organism: Lophiomys imhausi (assembly GCA_907164525.1). NCBI lineage: Eukaryota > Metazoa > Chordata > Mammalia > Rodentia > Muridae > Lophiomys > Lophiomys imhausi. The sequence continues at coordinate 4,464,284 of CAJQZJ010032362.1, read as the reverse complement.
CTTCCACTTTTCCTTCAGGGGGATGAGAAACAGGTCCTTTCTCCTTCAGTCTTTGGTGCTGTACTAACAGTTATCAGCTAGCAGTCACCAAGTATGCATGTAGACATTTCTTTCATTTATCTTGGATAAATAGCAAAGATGTAACTGTTAGATACTATGACATGCAAAAAGTTGTCTTTGAATGAGATGGTGAAAACGATTTTAAAAACATGTTCCACTCTTGGATAAGTATGAACTTGCATTGCTCCATTTCCTCACCAATACCTAGTGTTATCTACTTTCAAGTATTTCATTTACTTTAGTAGGTATGTTTTCATATTTTGCTGTTATTTTAATCAACATTTCCCTGGTTGCTTGAGGCACTCAGTATCCTTTCTGGTGTCTTTGGTCATTCACATAAATAGAGGGCTAGACAGTAGATAGACTTATTCAGATGCCCTGCTATCTTATAGGAACATGATTTAATACTGAGTCGTGAGACTTTATGACTTATGAGTTCAAGTTGAGTCCATTGGCCGTGTACCTGCTGCAAAGCTGTTACAAAGAGGAGTTTCTCCCAGTTGTTAGCTAGGAAGAAACTCAAGTCTTTGAAAAAGCAACTTATTTCATTGTGATAAGCTGCAATTTATTAGTTGCTTCTCTTGTGTTTAGTCTTTTTTTTTCATTTTTTTTGTTTATTTAATACTTCAAGTTACATTTCCATCACAGTCACCTCTCTCCACCCCTCCCAGTCCCACCTTCCCACCCTTTCCCTGCTCTTCCACCTATCCTACTCCTCTGGAGTGTGTTGCCCCTACATATCAGTCCCCCTCAGTTCAACAGTCATATGAGTGTTAAGAGCTTCCTCTTACACTGGGGGCCTACATGGCAACTCTATTAGGGCAAAGTGTCCCACTAACAGGTAACAAGGTCTATGTTCCTGTTCCTTTTGGTGCATTGGTTGTAGTATAGTTATCCCGCACTACATGGCTAAAATCTGAATATAAGTGAATAGATGCCATGTGCATCTTTCTGAGTCTGGGTTAGCTCACTCAGGATGAGCTTTTCTCATTCCATCCATTTGGCTGCAAATTGCACGATTTCATTCTTTTATTGTTATTATTATTTTATTTCTTCAAGTTACATCTCAATTATAATCCCCTCCCTACTCTCCCCTCTGGTCCCACCCTCCCATCCTCTTCCCTCTCAATGCCCCCCCATCCACTTCCTTTTTTTTTTTTAAGTTTAAGGTATATCTTTTTCCTCCCAACAGCTCCCCCTTTCAGTCCAACAAATGGCTCTTTCTCTTATAACAACAAATACAATACAAAACAACAAAAATAATTAGGCCACAATTATGAGAATTATAAGGCTTAGCATACATTCCCAATGTCCAGTCCATACATATTTGGCCCCTGACTTTAACATTCTACTATCCAACTATCCAGTTTAAAGTTCTATATCCAACTCAGCTTCCATCCTAACTTGTATCACAATTTAAAAAACATCTTCTTAAATCCAGAACACCCTCTTGATTCCTAAACCACTCAAAATTTAACTATGAGACTCTAGCTATCTAGTTTTCAACCACATCAGAGACCTGAGAGGGGTAAATATATCTGATTATACAGGAAGTGCCAGACTAGCAGCTTCCAAAACTAAGAAATGACATACCAGTGGCTACCTGGACAGTTTCCAATTTCTCTCCATACATTATAGCATCAATCTTCAGGCGTTTGGCTTCATTTCTCTGACAGACATTAATTTTAAAGCAGGAATTATGAAGGACTTGCCTACCCTGTCTTGGCAGAGCTAGGCTGTCGACTTACCTTCTTTGAAGTTTTGTCCTTTTTGAACAGCAGTCTGTCTACAGTTGAAGCAAGGGGTTTTTTCTTGCCAAGTGAAAGGCTTGCTACTAATTCAACCATCTCCAAAAAATCCTTCTCTGAGAAAACCTTGCCCACTTGATGTGATTAAAAATTTCACACATCTTCTATTATATGTATGTATATATATATATATATATATTAGATATGTGATTTTTTTCTACTTACATGTTCTTGCTAGTGAATGGTGGGAGGTCAAGGCTAATAATTTTCTCATACAGATAGAAAATTGTTCTTTCATCACTTGTTTAAACCAGGATATCTCTCTATTGACTCATGTTGATATTTCTGTGAAGAATCTAGTGATGCTGTATGAACATCTATTTAAGGGCTGCCCATTCTGATTTGCTGATATAGGCACCCACTCACACTCCAATACCACATTCTTTTATTTACTATAAAATATAAAATAATTAACATATAAAGTATAAATCTAGCTTGATAGTGGTTTTTGAATATAATATTAGAGCCAATGTTCATTACATCATTCTTCACTTTTTGGTTCAAAATTCCTTTGGGAATTCTCGATCATTTATAGTTTCTGTGAAGTGTTGTATCAAGTTATCTGTTTATACAAAGACACCTGGAGAAATGTTTATCACTACTGTGTTAATTATTTGGAGAGACTATTGGCATCTTAGTAATAATATCTTAATAATAAAAAGAAAATGTAATCCACTTGCCTTTCCTTTAAGTCTTAACTTTATTACTAGAATAGAGTTAACTTAGCATTGGAGGTTATGAGTTATGTAGTCAGCAGAAATGAATTTTATTCCAGGACACAGAATTCCAAGGAACTCCTTAAGCTCACCATGAACAAATCTGAAAGGCAGTTTTTTGGGAGGATATGTGAACGTTTACATAATTTATGGCTTAGAGCTTGCACCTTACAGTAGGAACAATCCTTCAGGTTTCAAGGAACACAATTGCTTTGGGGCACATCATTTGCATCCTAGCGTTGGCTAGGAGTTAGTGAAAAAAGAATAGAAAATTTCTTTCCTTCAAATATTAACACCAACAGTCTATAGATGAATTTCTGTCACCTGACATTTACCTCCAATAGCTGTAACTCAGTTGACATTGGTTGCTTGATGATGTCTGATTCCCTTATAACATGAATTCCTTGTTGAAGTTTTAGCATTTAGCACATGTCAAAGTACCAGACAATTAATACATACTTTTTATATGCTAAATTAATGCTAACTCAAATTTTGTTTTTTAATTAAGGTCTTATTCTTATGTCCCCTTGGGCTGGTTGGCTATTTAAGTTAGTATTAAAGAAGAAAAAAGTGAAAAAATTAATTGCTGACCTCACTATCTGTGGAAAACTGAAGTCCTTCAATGTCCTGCATATGTTCTGTGGACTGTGCTCCAAGAAGAGTGGCAGTCCATGCAGACATAGGGAAGAGAACTATGCAGTGGTCTCAACTAGCACATTTAGGCATGATTGAAGTGCTTACAAACACTTGTGCCTTTTGAATATACTCCCTAGAGAGAAAATGTTGAAAGACTCAAGTCTGACTAACCACATATCTCCCCTACTAAAAACTTTAAAGGCTTCCTGCAGGGCTTGAGTTCTGTCCACATCCCCATGGCCTACCCACCTGACCTACACTTGTATTTGAAGCCATCTCCCACTCTCTTTCTGCTCTTTGGCCACTCTCAGCTCTCTGTCAGATACTCACCCTTGCCTCTTCCAGCTTAGAAGACTGCACATGCTTTATCTTCTGCTGGTCCTAACTCCCCCAGTGGTTTCACATGATGTTCTTTCTTCTTCTCAGGCCTTCCCTGAACACAGCTGTAAAGGAGAATCACTCCTTTACTGGGCATCTCAGGATCTCATTCACATGGTTATTGGCATATACCATTATTTTTAAATTATGTGCTTATTAATTGGACACCATTAGTTTATTTTTTTATAGTAACATGCGAGTCTTAGGAGATTAAGGTTATATAGTTATCTATTACACTCCCTATGTCATTGCCAGTGCTGGTTACTAGTGAATGTCTGATGGGATCATTTTAATTAAAAAAAAAAATGTTTGTAATTTAATGTAATGTTTTGTTCTCAATACATCTCAACTGCAGTTTCCCCTTCCTCCGCTACTCCCAGTCCCCCTCCACCTTCCCTCTTCCCCAGATCCACTCCTCTTCCATTTTCCTTCAGAAAAGAGCAGGCCTTTCAGGAATAGTCACCAAATGTGGCATAATAAGACACAATAAAACTAAGCACAAGCCCTCATATCAAGGTTTGGTGAGGCAACTCAACAGGAGGAAAAGGGTTCAAAAAACAGACAATCTGTTTACATTTGAAGTCTCAACAGGTAGGGGAGTAAACATTTGGAGGTGACATACACTGCCATGCAAGTAACACTGTACGGGAAATATGTGTTCAGGTGTGTATAAACTGACCATACTGAGGGGACTCTTCATTTTGAATTAGCTTCCAAGAGCATTGTATATAACTCGAAGGAAAGCATCTGCTCTAAGTGAAATTATAAAGAGACCAATTAATCAGGTTTTCAATGTGCAGAATTGAGGTTGTTCCTTTCTTTATTCTTGTTCTAACAGGTTCTCATCCCATGGAAAGAACAGGCTGGTACACTGCTCTGTGAGGGCTGCTTGGGTATCACTAAATGCAAATCACTAGGCTGAGAATTTTTAAACAGGATGTAAAGGGACTCAGAAGATTTGGGATGGGGAGATAACTCCATAAGTAAAGTTCCCAAGCTGCAACCATAAGGACACGAGTTGGATCCCAGCACTCATGTACAAAGCAAGGCAGGGCAGGATTGTAAACCCAAATGTTGGGTGGGTGGGGGTGGGGTAGGTAGGATTGTTGTAGCTTGCTAGAGAGCTAGCCATGCATAATCAGTAAGTGTCAGGCCAAGGAGAGATATAGCCTGAAAGTAAGATAATGGCATTTGGTCAGGATGCCTGAGGCTGCCCTTCTGGCCTCTGTACAACATACATGCGCACCAGCATGCATGCAGACATGCATGTATATATACACACACAAGAAAAGAATAAGAAGTGTATCAAAGTTGATATTATTTTCTTATAATACTTTTAATCTTTGGGCATTTTTGGCACTTTTGAACCATTTCATCAATTCACGAGGATGTGCTCATGACTATTAATAATTACTCAGAGTACAAAATCATATGCAAACAGATTAGAGTAAGTAGTTTTATTCACCAGACTTCAGACTATACAAAGATCTGCACTCAAACAAAAGCCAATCAAAAGAAATCTCAAACTCCATGCATGAGCATGTCCCAGAGCATATGGTGGGGAGTAGTATTGTACACTCCCAACTGATGGGGTTATGAGCGTGTGATGTCTTCATTACACTGGTCAATGCCTTCTAGATTACATTTCAACATTTCTTATTTATTTGCACAAAGAAGGGAGCACAGGAGATATCATCTCCCACCACGGAGAGCATTTTTCATTACAGAGATAGTTTTATATTTCTCCCTTCAGACAAAAACTTGGCAGATGATAGCTGTGAAAAGCTTAGCCTTACCAAGAGGACAACTACTTTGGCTGGATGAGCTTAAATCAATACCCAAACCTCAGTGCTTTCCCTACCCTCATATGTCCAATACAGCAAAATAGGGTCCTTGGGGCTACCCAAGGAAGAAACCAAAACACTTAGAAGGAGTTTCACTAGTGGCATGCCAAATGTTTTTATCTGTTTTTAGTGGTGGCAGAAAAAATAAACCCTGGATCCAATATTTACTTAATATACATTGTCTACTGAAATTTATTGGGACATGTGTCTAGAGTCTTTTAAATGGTGAAACAGATAGCTTCCTTTGGTTTGTAGCAAAATCAGTTATCCAGCAAGAAACTTCAAGGCAGGGGCAGGCGGAGGGTAATGCCAAAATTAGCTTCTCTCGTGTCATCTAAAATTCTGTGTTTTCTTTCATATCTAAGCTTTTTTTCTTCCTCTGCAACTTTGATTAATAAAAGCATGTATGCAAGGAATTTTTTTTCATAAACTTCATAGTCACAAGAATAGATGTATCCCTAGTCAACCATCAATTAGTAAGACAGCCGTTTTGCTGTATTAATCCGATAACAGAAGGTGATAATTGTACAAAACTGGGACTTCAAAACAGAGAGGTTCCCTTTTTGCTCAGATTTTAAAAAACAATAGGCCTTGTGAATTTATTTAATCTTCCCAAGCCTCACTTTTTACACCCAGAAAGTGGCGCTTGTAATTCCTGTTTTGGAAGTGAGCTGGGATGAATATACTGTGTTCAGCTGAGGTAGGCACATGGTAGTTGCTCAATAAATGTACTTACTAATTTAAGAGACAGTGACCCGTTCATCTTTGAATGAAGTTGAAATGTGTGACTGAGTTATACACAGAAGTACAAGACCACCTTTACCACTAGATGGGGAACAAAAACAACAACAACAACAACAAAACAGCAAATCTAAAACCACCTTCTGTCTTTTTTTGTGGTATAGTTATTCTAAATTGTGCTATCTCCTTGTTTCTTATTTACAGTAACAAAAGAGAAATGAGAAAGACTTTTCCCCAAGTATCTCTCCTTTCATATTACTCCTAGGAATTTAGGCAAGAGAGCAATGCCACTGTGATGAGTTTCAAGAAATGTATCTTCTTCAGTGTGAACAAACGGAGCATCCACGGCTGCCCTCACTCCTAGGTCAACGTTTAGCACTGTGGTTCAGTGGTTTGTGGAGACAAAGCTGTTCAAATTAAAGGGTTTTGCTGGGGAGCCACCATAGGCAGGAGGACCAAGTTCAGATAGCTTAAGAAGCATTCAGGAAAACTTTTCCTGACTAAAATTACCATGAGAGATTGCACCTTAAATCTAATCCAGTGTGTAACCAAAGTAAATGGAACAGGAGAATAAAATGTATTCCATGCATAATGAACTGACAGAGCACATAAAGGAATCTTTTAAATATCCAAATGGCTAAAGATGGATTATATTTCCCTCTGGGAAAGGAAGTAGTGGAAAGGACAAGGCTGATGAACTGAGCTTATTAAACTGGCTTTTGGTGGTGATGAAAGTGATGTTGACAAAAAAGGCGGTGGTGCATATTTCACACACATTTGCAGGGTAATAAACATAAAATGCTGCCCAGGGACAAAGATAAGATACTTTGTCTTCTGACACCTCCACTCTGGTGGCACACTTATCGCCCAGAGTCCCACTCTGCTTCAGACACTAAAGTGATTTCAGGGATAAGCACTTCAAATCACTGCTGGGGTTGGTTTCCAACCTGACACACCATGCAGTCCTTCAGATGAGATCCAGAAGGTAGGAGGCAAATACCACTTGCTCTACTTGACGGCTTTCAAGAAACTCTAGTCATCTGGCTTGGTGGCAAAGATTTTACCCATAGAGCCATTTCATTGGCCATCTTGTCTCATTCTTTATGCAGCCTAATGGACTTCTTGGCTGTGTGATATTGCTATATTCACTGGCAAAATATGATCAGATCCCCAGTGTTTTAGTAAAGCATGCCAAATCTGCGCATGGGAAGAGGTGACTGAGATGCGAATTTGTGGTTTTATTCAAGAAACTGGCAATTCTTAGGTTTTTTTTTCATCCTTAATATGAATGGAACCATCTTGTTGACCTTTTCAAAACATGGCACTCCCATAATTCTTTGGCTAAACTTTGAAAAATAATTCTTACCTTGCTTTCTAGGAGCTTAGCCAACACATGGCTAGAGCTTTAAATAAGATTTCTTAAAATTTTTGTGAAATTGTGTGATGTTTGCACACTAGTTCAGTTTCTTCTAAGGTAGCATCATCAAATTGCCCCACAGGGATAGGGATAGCAAGAGTCTGTAATATTTAGACAGAACCAGATACTAATGTGATTTCAGCTGTCAGCTATTATTATTCATTATGGGGTTGTTCTTCCTATTGCAGTGAGGTATGTGGTTGTAGAATACTGATGATCTGGGCATTAGAATCTAAGAGGAGACATGGATGGAAATTCAGGTATTTGCATGTCTACACGGGCAAAGGATATGTAATTGAGGGCTTTTTTTGAGGACACTCATGAAGGAGTGACCTATAGAGGAACACCAGCAACAGCAGGACTCCCATCATTCCTAGGGTGGAGAAATATAAGAGGCAGTGCTGATACTAGAGACAGAGATGAGATCACCAAACAAAAATGTAATTTAAGACATGCTTTTTGGGGTGAGCTGAAGTCACCAAAGGGATCCAGTCATGCTAGAGAAGCTATCCAAGAGGAAGAACAGTTTAGAGAACTTCCTGATGTCTTTTTCTCCACTCTCGAATCCCTCACCATTTAGTGATTGGAAGGTGAGGGAAAGGGCATAAAGAGGTTTCCTGAAAGCAAGCAAGGAAGGAAGGAAGGAAGGAGGGAGGGAGGGAGGGAGGGAGGGAGGGAGGAAGGGAAGGAAGGAAGGCAGACACAAAGAAAGATAAATGTGTTTTAATAACTACAATAACAACAAAACACCCAGGATACTTTTGTCTTTCTTTCTTCCTTCCTTCCTTCCTTCCTTCCTTCCTTCCTTCCTTCCTTCCTTCC
>CAJQZJ010032362.1:4404551-4455852 GCA_907164525.1 Lophiomys imhausi | reverse complement strand
TCCTTCCTTCCTTCCTTCCTTCCTTCCTTCCTTCCTTCCTTCCTTCCAGGCACTCAAGCAGAAAGTGTAGCAGATGCCATGGAGGAATACTGTTTACTGGCTTGCTCTCCTGGCTCTTTCAGCTTGCTGTCTTATGTAGCCCAAGCCTCTCTGCCTAGGGATGGTGCTACCCACAGTGGGCTGGGCTCTACTACATCAATTAGCAAATAAGAAAATATCTTACAGATATAGGCATAGGCAAATCTGATAGAGGTTATTTTGTACTTGAGGTTCCCTCTTCCCAGAAGACCCCAGTTTGGGCCAAGTTAAAAATCATTATGGCAGAAATGAAAGAAAAAAAATTAAGAGAATAACCAAACAGGAGAGTCAGGCTTAGTTGTGGGTGGGAAAAATCTACAGACAATAAAGTGAGAATGGTACCAATCCTTTATCTTTTTAAAATGAGAACTGAAACATATTTTTTTCTGAACAAATACCTCTAAATGAATAAATACAGATTTAAGAATGATTGTAGAGTATATTAATAAATCAACAGGGTGTAATATGCAGTTGATACCTTTGAATTTATTTATTTTTCAAGACAAAAGAAAATAACTATAAGCCACACAATAAAAGTTGTAATTATAAAACAATAATGAACTATAAAATTCAGACCCAAAAAATGAGGTGAAAGGTGAAGAGCTAAAAAGCAATATGAATAAATTACAGATCATAAATTTTTCCTATTAGAGGTTGATGTCTAACAGATGGAACAAAACCACAGTTAAGCTCTCTTTTCTTGGGTAATATATAATATGATGTAAGAAATGTAACCTTAATTTTTAGCATATGGGAAAGAATGAAAATTTGTATTGACATGATACCAAGAAATATTAAAATATGTTATGATTCTTACTAATTGTTGAAACAATGTAGCAGAAATAAAGATATTTCAAATATTATTCTTTATATAGGTCTAGTTTTTGAAATTTCTAATAATAAATTTTGGAAAAACAAAAACTCAGTGCAAAAATGTTCCTCCAAAACTTCGTTTAAATCCTAACAGATACTTCCTTGAAAGTTTGATTAGTGTTATTTAATTTGTAGTTCACAATATTTATTCTTAAATCAGTCTGGTTCATATGTTTCTGACACATGGAAGCAGGTTACTCCTCGTTTCTTTTTTCTTTCATACAAGATGTAACAATACCATTTACACAAAGCTTCAGGAAATGAAAGACAGAATGAAAATAAAAAATGAAAAGCTGGACAGTGATAAGCAGCATGTGGTTCAATCCCACAGAAAAACATTGGGATTAGGGATTAGACCTGGGCACAGGGCCAGCACTACTGCCCACAGAGCATGATGCTGATGCTAGCTGAGTCTCCTATTGTCTTGGAACCCACATTTCTTCATCTACATCAAAGTTTGCATGGTTCCCACCTATTCTAAATGCTTTCTTTACTATAATGTGATATATTGTTAAGTTAAAATACTGTCACAAGCTGTGAAATGCTATATAACACTATATAATTACTAACAGCCAGAGCAATAAAAGCTCTCAATTGGAAAATAGACATTTTGAAATGGTTTTCAAAAAAAAAATATAGGGCAATAGTAGCTTTTCATGTTTATCAAGTCCCCTTCTTATTTAAAATTAGAATTTCCCTAGAGAATTTAAGTTTTAATTGTCTTATGACACTGCATTCTCTAATTTAGACAAACTACTTGGCCTTTCTTAGTTTTTAAGCCATGAAAATAGTTCATAAATGAAATGTTGACAGTTAGAGCCTGAGATGAGGGTGAAAGAAGATGAAGGATGAATGAGAGAGTGGGGAACACTGGGAGTTAAGGGTTTGAAGGATGAGCATTGGAGTGTGTAAAGGAGGGGTAAAGGATCAGTTAACCAAAACTCAGAATGTATAATAGAGAACCTTAAGAAACCCCACTAATAACTAGCTACCTACCTACCTACCTATCTATCTATCTATCTATCTATCATCTATCTATCTATCATCTATCCATGTATGCTAGCAGCCTGCATATTACCTTAACCATATATATTACCTATACGTGTGTGTGTGTGTGTGTGTGTGTGTGTGTGTGTGTATATATATATATATATATATATATATATATATGGAGAGCGAGAGACAGACAGAGAGGAGAGAGAGGGGAGAGAGAGAGAAGAGAGGAGAGAGAGAGAGAGAGAGAGAGAGAGAGAGAGAGAGAGAGAGAGTAAAATAGAATATCTGAATAATGGTGACCTGGATGGGAATATGTTGCTGTGACTGGGGGACATGAATTATTAAGAGAAAATCTCATGCCTGTTGCGATTTATGCTTCTAGAAATTATTGATCAGAGAGGCTCCAGAGGAACCCAAAACAATATAGGCTATTTCCGTTGCTCTTGGTTGACAACATAACTAGATGATCTTACCTTGCTGCTGGTTGATAAAATATGCTTTTATTGCAGAACACTGAGAAAACAATCTTGACCTGATCTGGAATATCTCTCCATGATGGCTAGATTCCATAGCACTAGAAGGTAATATATAATCTGGTAGCACAGAAAAATCATCAGTGGTTTTACTCAGATTGATCTTGAGTGCTACAATATTGACCTGTTAGTTAAGATGTGTTCACTTGTGCAATAGTGGTGTGACTTCACGGGATTAACCAATTACTCTCTGATTGGATATGAGTTCTGCTTAGCAGGAAGGAATGCATACCTAGTAGTAAACATAATAAATACTCATGGCTAGGGAAGTCAGAGACCCAGGGAAGAACCTTTTGATATTATCTTATTAAAGTCATATCAAACTGACTTCTCAATATTTACATTTATATCTATAGATCTCAACCTTCTTTGCAGAAGCTTCTTTGTACAGGAAGTAAGAGTTAATGTAGAGATTCATATATGTTAAAAGTAAGTGATTATGAGTACTCAGCCATAGATGGAACATCTATATCACTGCCCTTCTCCTATACTCAGAGAACATTGCAGAAACCGAGGGTGGGTGGAAATAGAAGAGCAGATTGATGGAGAGACAATCTATAAAATACTGGTCTCTGGTAACATGACTTTCATACACACAAATTCACAGAAGATGTTTTTACCTGCATAAGATCTACACAACACCAAGTCAATTAAAAATTCCATCTTTGAGGGGAAGGGCTTCTGGCTCACCAATCCATAACTGAGACGCTGATAAAAATTTGTTGCTGTAGATGGGAGGACAGACAGTTTTGTTTGGGCTAGATGGCCACTGGTTAGTTTTCCATGCCCTAATAATAGCACTGGCAGCATTAACTGGACTCAATGGATTATTAAAGGGGAAGACATGAATTTTGGAGGTGGATGTTTTGGGAAGTTCAGGAGAAGGTAAAGGAAGGCAGGGCAAATGAATAGGAAACAGGATGCATTGTATATGTATGTGAACTTTTCAGAGAGTCAAAGAAATAACAACAACAACAAGCCATTTTTCAGCTACTCTTGTAGAAATCAGCACCAATGGCTTATGGATAGATTATAAAGTCATAGGAGCACCTATGCAATTTTTTACATAACAAGATTTGTGGGATCCAGTGCTAAATGAAACTTTAAGACCCTTTCTTTAAACATTAATATTTTAAAGACAGTGATGGTGGAACAGTAAATACCAAAAAAGAATTCTTTCAGGAAAGTATACGCAGGTGAACAGGGTTCCATGCTCCTGCATGCCTGTGACCCAGCTGGGCCTACATTCTCACTACTGTCTTTTCTGACTTGACAAATCCTAAAAATCACATATGAGACTGTGGTAGTATAAGTTACTTGTGCTTGTTGGATTTTGACAACTTGACAGAAACTAGACATAGATTATCAACTGAGGAACAAATTCTTCCATCAGATTAGCCTATTGGAAAGTCTGTGGGGACATTTTCTTGATTAATAATTGATGTGGGAAGGCCCAGCCCACTGTGGGTGAAGGGACCCCTGGGTTGTATATGAAAGGAAGCTGAGCAAGCCATGGAGGGCAAAGCCACGAAGAAGCATCCACCCTCATCTCTGCTTCAGGTTCTGTCTCTAGGTTTCTGGTATTTTTTTTTTTGTTTGTTTGTTTGTTTTTTTGATCTTCACTGTTTTCCCTTGAAACCTGTAAGATGAAATAAACTTTACTCAGTTGCTCTTTGTCAGTGTTTTATTTCAGCAACTGACAGAAAACCAGAACATAACTAATGTCCCTGTCAGTGTTTGTTTCTAAGGGACTGTGTGGAGGGAGCCCAGTCCCTAACAGCAATTTGAAAATACAGGAAATGAGAAATAAATCTTCATTGCTTTGCTAGAAGCTATGGAGATTACAGAGTTTCTCTGTAACTTTCACATAATCCAGCCCACTATCAATATGTGTCTCTCTATCATTTCATCCATAATCTGTCTATCTGTCTATCTATCTATCCCTATATTTACCCATTATCTCTCTCTGGAGATTCTCAAACACAATGAAATCAAATTGAGAAAGCACGATTCAACCTGCAATGGGAGACAAAGAGAGCAATGCACGTGAGGAATTGGTGTAGAGATGGACACAAGACTCCTATGCATCATAAAATATAAAAGTATTCAATGGAAAAGTGGAACATTTAGTTAGAGAGAAAATGAGACTAAGAATAAATGGATGGTAGATAAAGGCAGTACTTGCCCAATTTCTCTTCCTGGTGAATATGGAAGGTAAACATATACCTGATATTCATTGAAAAGTAGACCTAGCATTTATGGAGATGCAATTTAGAATAATTGCTTAGTAATGGGAGAAATCAGCCGGAGGTGAATAAGAAGGTATATGTGGTTGAGACAGACACAACATGCAGGTGGAGGCAAATAACCCAACTGATGGGGCTAGAGGACAGTGAGAGGGAAGATTGAAGAATTTCATGAGCAACAACAACAACAAAAGTTAAATTTGATAATGTTCCTGTTAGCTTTGTGGTTAAGAATTGATTAGATAATGTAAATTATTACCATATTGGCAGATTCAAATAGATCCAAAGGAACAAGTATGGTGATTATCTTTGGGAAGAGGGTTCTGGTCACCTAGGAGAGTCTCTAAAAACATCATTTAAAAAAATGAAACTCGCCATAGCGCAGATGATTATTATCTCTGGAAACTCTGAAGCCCTGCAGTACAAGGAAAAATAGAAATGTCAGACAAAGATAAAATCGTCACATTCTCCCACTCTTTCTAAACTATATAGGAAGCCAATTTAAAACTGTATCACTAATTGAGTAAATTTCCCCCAAAGAAATAAAGATAATTGCAAACACTCATTAAACTCTCGACCCATGTCATAAATTCTTCTTAATGCTTTAAAGATAGGTCTTTAAATTCTATAACAATTATACCAGCAAGTTTCTTATTGTTTCCATATCAACATAGTGAGGTGACGAGAACACAACTTGTCCAAATTCACCTGGGTGGTTCAGCTGATGTTCAGGTTGTTTGTCCCACTGTGCTTTCAGGGTCCAGGAGAAGCAATGTGATTATACTCTAGTTGTCCAGGTGGATTGGTCAAACCCCTATAGCTAGCCATTTTATTATAATGCTATTTGGAGAGGTAGATTCTGTAATGGTTAAGAATGTGGGTTTCATTATTACTTGAGGTTATATCTTGTCCCTTCCATACTGCTCTTAGGTAATTTATAGAAATGATGAAGTTTCATAAATTCTTTTCCAAAAACTGTGGTATTGAGTTTATGTAGCATTATGTAGAAGCATCAGACTATACCTCAGAAATATTCACTGATCTCATCTGCCATTTAAAAATAAAGCAATTAAAAATTAAAGATAGATAATAAAATTAGAAGACTGAGTACAATGCTTGGCATATTAAGAACTCAGTTGGTCTTTCAGGGTCTGGGTAAACTCACTCAATATGAGCTTTTCTAGTTACATCCATTTGGTTACAAATTGCTTGATTTCCTTGTTTCTGATAGCTAAGTAGTATTCCATTGTGTGAAAGTACCATAGTTTTACATCTAGACTCATCTGTGGCCAGATCTAAAGCTGCTCTGCCTTCAGTAGCATGCAAAAGATTGTCAACACTTAATTTTGTTCTTCCTGCCTGTTTGTTACCTTCTGGCTAGCTAATGGAAAACAGTTATTTTTTTTTTACTGTGGGGCTTTGAACTGACAGACCCCCTCCCTTCATTTCCAGGCAGGAGGTTACCTCTGACATCCTTTTTGGATCTACTATCTCAGGAACAGTGTTTACCTTCACCACAGCGAGTACAAAATCCTGGAGGCCTTGACATTCTATTGTTATCATAAACCCTAGGTTCTCTTTTATCAAGGCATCTGCCATTTTGAGCTCTGAAGTCAGTTTGAGCTCTGAAGGTTTTAGCTATACAGACTCTTTGGAAATGACCAAGTTGACAACATTCAAAACACCTATTAAGACCAATAGCAATGACTTGTCTATGATAATAGACTGATGCTCCTGGGAACCAATTTCAGTTGTTTCTCTTATCCATTCATCTATTGTGGCTCCACAAGTTTTCAGTGGTCTAATTGCTCTTTGACATTCAGCATTTGAATTTTCAAACACCAAGGTATTTATCAACTCTTGTCTGATATCAGGGTTATCTACAGCTCTCTCCACAGCTGAAGACAACTTCACTAAAAAGTCTGAGAAGGTTCCTTCAGGACATTGTATTATTTTAGTATGTGAAATAGTTCTTTCCCCAGCCTCTGCATCCATATCCCAGGCTCTTAGAGCTGTAACCAACATTGTTCTATCGTAACATCTTCCAACTGAATTTTTTCTCGCAAATTAGCATAATGTCCCTCACCAAGCCTTTGGTCTTTTATGACATTTATTGCCTTTGCTATATTGTGTTGCTCTAATTTTGTGGCTTCAAATCTCCACCATGACAACCATTGCATTTATTGACTACTTTCTAGCACAGCTGGTACCAGTCCCTTTCAATCTTGGGGAATAATTTTATTTTGTATAGACTAGTTATTTAACTTTTGCTTAACAAACAATGAATGAATTCCATAAGAAATAATAGAGTCCATAAATCACTTTAAATCCAACATGTCTATTGGATTGGATGCCATGTTAATTCCTGATTCGACTAACTTTTATTATTACCAGGCCTAAGTTGAAACATAACTGCAAAAGCTGATGGTGACTGTGGGGTACCAAGCAGCTCCTCTGGGGAAGCACTTGGTTTCACATTAACACTAATGTGAAACCTGGTCTTCTGCTGCTGCTGCATGCAATTGCTTTGGAGACCTAGATAGAGAAGTACTTGACTCAGGACTGGGCTGCACTCTGTGTTGCAACTCCTCCTGTTTCCCTGTTTCAACCAATGGCAAATTACCAGTTGCAGTCACCACCCTTGGCAGATATTTCTTTTTAAGCTCCTCAGTCTGCTTTTGTAAACTTTCTATTTTCAAAGCCATAGCAAGCTTGTCATCATCCAACTCTATTTGATCTCTTTCCCTTGGCATATTGTGTTTTTTAAGCTCCTCAAATATCTCCATTTTCAAACTTTCCAGTTGTAAAACTATGGAAAGTTTCATCCTATTAATAAACCAATAGAAGAGGAAAAAGAGAACAACATAAAAGATTCCTTCTGATTGAAAAATAGAATAGAACTCAGCTGCAATCCTTGCCATTTGAAAGACAACCTGTCTCATACTCATAATGCCTAACCAACGTTGGGTGCCACCTCAAGATGATTCTTTTAATTACTCAGTATATATTTATTAATAACTATAGGCATTTATAACAAACATAATTACCTGACTACTAGCCCAAAAATGATTATAAACCCTGTTACTTAACAACTAAACCTATTAATAACTATAACAACTATTTTCTAACAATCCTAACCTTTAGAAGCATACAGTCTCTGGGGCAGGTCCTCAGTTGTCAGGAACACCTGAAGAGTAGATCCTTTAAGGCACTTAGTCAACAGTCTTTCTTCAGGAATATCTCAGATGTAGGTTCTTCAGGGCAAATTGGCTGTGGAAGCTTCACCTTAAATGAGGCTTGAAAAATTTTTCTCTCTGGAAGGCCTCAGCTGTCTGTAAGCCAACTTATTCAGTTTGTATTAGCTACTCAGCCACGCTGCTTCCTCAGTCTTGGAGGCTGGCCACAGATCTTTCAGGCAACTGTTTGAACTGGTTGAACCTGTCTAGGCATAAGCTGTGCCACAGGGCTTAATCCTTAGCCTTTTGGTGCTTTGCTGAGGCCGTCTCTGTTTACCATCTTCTTTCTGTTTCAGGGAGAGCTGGCCATAACTTTTCAGCTCTGTTGGAAATCAGCTTTTCAGTCCACCAGCATTTTGTCCAACAGATGCCTTGCATCTCGTCATCTCTAGCATGGGAACTCTCTAGCATGGGAATTCTTGGGTTCTACCTACTTTGTCTTTAAATAGGGTCTCTCCTTCTTTCACCTGACTTCAGCCTAATCTGGGCTCTGCCCCACTTCATAAGGCTATCAGCAGCTGAAAACAATGCCAGGCCATAAGCCTTGTTTTTAGTTCATATGCTGCTATGCCACTTGCCCACAAACCAAGTTGATCTTCATGCCCCGTATTAAGAGACTATATCAGAAGCCCCTAGACATTCACTAAATCTAATTGATTTTAATCTAACTCCCCTTAAAATCTCCCAAGAGTTTTAAGCGAGTCTCTATTTCTGGAGACACCATGCACTTTGGACACAGAAGGATCTGAGCTGGATCTAAAAGCTTCTCCCCTGAGGACTAGTTTTTAGGGTACCAGAAGGCAAGCTTTCTAAAGAAAGGAAGCAATCAATGGTCTTCCTCAGCTATGAAGCCTATGAACTACAATAATGACCAGCACAGCAAATAACCTTAAAAGTACAATAGTGGTACTTGTATCTTGGTGGTAACCAAGAGTTCTTTAATTGGACTTAAGGCCTGCTCAACTAGAGGAAATTCATGCATGGCACTGGAAACTTAGTCAACTACCATGGGTTAGGGAGTTCGTGGATCTTGGAGAAGAACCCACACCCTCCATTTTATTAAACAAGCATAAATTGGAACTACATTTTAAATATTTATTCTTATACCTACAGATAAGTGTAGCTTTCACCCCATTCAACAAAATACTTCTCTTTGCAACAGATGGAGATCAGTATAGAAAACCACAACTAATCAAGAGATACAACTGATACAGAGAACAAGTGGTCATGTGGTACCTTACCCCAACTGATTTACAACACAGCTCCTGTACTTGAGACTCAGAAAACATCTTGCAAGAGGGATAGAAAGATTATAAGTATCAGAGAAAAAGGCTATCTGCTGTGAGAGTGCATCTCCTAGAAATGTCAAGGAAACTACACACATGGAGTTTCATCAACATAGCTGCCTAAATAAGACCTAAGGAAGCACAGCACTGACAGATATATTGACATGGAAGGAGAGACTGTCATGGGGCCTCAACCCTAGATGAAGAACTGTAGGCAGCTTAGGAATGCTAACAGTAGAAAAAACAATCTTCCGAAGGGAGGAGCACCAAAGTGTTTTTCAAATACCAAGGGCTTAGCCCTGAAAGCATACACATATGAATAGCATTTATGATAGACTGATCAGTCTGTAACTGTATTTTTTAGGTGTGTGTGTGTGTGTGTGTGTGTGTGTGTGTGTGTGTGTGTGTGTGAGAGAGAGAGATGACAGTGAAAGACAAAAGAAGCCAGAAGCCTTGAATTTGAGAGAGATCCTGGAGGCAGGTGCATAGTTAGGGATAGAGTAAGAGGAAAGAATGATGTAATTATATTTCAACCTTAAAAAATTAAAAATCACCTAAAAAGAAAAATAATAATGAAAACCACTTTTCAGAGTGTATTTATATCAAAGTTTTGAATCTTTGGTTACCATCCAACCATTTATTGTTTGTTCTAGAATCTTTAATTTAGCTTCTACTATGTTAAAACTGCTAGGAGCTATGAAACTGTTAAAGCTATAATAAATGTTTCCCAAAAGAACACACTAACTTAGGCAAAAGAATACTTTCTAATTCTATAATTAAAAATATCAGACTGGAATTTGGCTCAGTGGGAGAGTGCTTGCCAGCATGCCTAAAGTCCTTCAATTTATTCCCAATACCATAAATGAAAGTACAGTGATTATATTATAGCTAGTTAGATAGACGGGTAAACAGATTTATAGATAGATATATCCAGTAACAGAGTGCTAAGAGTTTGAGGTAAAATGCTGGAGGTAACCAATAAATATCCAGGAATACAGAAGAAATTCAACTTGGAATTATAATGTATAAAAACTGAAAAATAAGCACAGGCAATAAAAAAGATGACTAAAAAATATCACAGCACAAGACAGTAAGGCAAAATGACCCTTACAGCTAAGGAGACTGATGACTCCTTCCTCAGTCTAAATCTTTGCCCATTAGCACATCTATTCGTCTCCCTGTGATAAGTTTGTTAGCACTAAATCACAGGCTCATCCTCGCGGACAGGATATATATGCACACATCCCAGCACTGTGGGGCCTTCGACTTCTATGCTTGTCTTGAAGAGTAATGGCTCAGATAGGAATAGCCCATCAGTCACCTTGCGGCACCCAATGCTTTCCCTTAGTTTGGTAATGGCTCACACCTTCCCAGTGCAGGAGGAGTAGGAGAGTTTCATACTGCCTCCATCTTTTGAAAGAGCCCGTGTGACCGACCCTATGCAGAGAGTGACACAGCAACCATCACTTCATTGAGCCTGACCTTGGTGTAGACAGCTCAGGAGTGCGGACTCAATAGATCATCTTTTCTGGTTATTGAACATCTATAGATGTTCAGGGTAAGGAACTTTGTGGCAGCTTTTGAAATAATTCCAAAGGCAAATGGGCTCTGAGCATGCCCTCCTGTTGGCATTCCTGCTTTCATGGCTCATCTTCCTGGCTGAGGAGACATGGGACATTGTTGGGGACAAGTCTTATGTCTCCCCCCACAGCCAAGCTGGAGAGCTTTACCCTGAACTGAAATGACTCCATCACTCACCCCTGAATGACACACCCCAAATGGTACCCATGCATTTTCACTTCTGTCAGTTGTTGGTGGGGACAGGCTCAGTAGGGCTGCCATGTAGAATTTGTGTGAGCAGATCTACAATCTGTTTCATGAGGTCTTGGGAGAGGGGTGGGGATAAGTCACATTTGTGGTGCAGCCACATTCTCGGTTCTGCACTGGGAGAGACAAGTCCTCAGAAAGTAGTATAAGGTGAGGCCAGCCTATGTTTTCCTAGATTCATGTGGCTTTAGCTGCTCTCAGGCATCAGCAACTTGTGTCACCAGCAGCCACCTGTTGTAAGTGTCTCTTGCAGCGAATATGAATCCCTTGAACAGTCTCTAGTGAACCTGCTATAGATGGAGTTCTGGGAGCTTCCCACTTTCAGTACTTTCCAGCCCACCCAGGAGGCTATGGTACACTCTCCCGCTTCAGCCTGAAGTGAATGAAGCACTGTGCCTAGCTAGACCTTGGGGTCTAACTGTGCCTGTGGTTGCCTTGAGGGAAGAGGCAATACACCTACAAAAAAAGGAAAGAGGAATGTGTTGGGCAGCAGTTTTCAACGAAGTCAGCTGTTAACAATTGCAGAGTCTACCAAGACTTCAAAGGCCAATATGCTTAAATATGTGCAAATTCTATACTAAATAAGCCAAGTGTGAAATGGAAAATGAGTTATACTTCTTGCTTTGACAAATACCTTCACAATGACATGAGGGAAGATCACAAACAAGCTTTGTTATAGATATAAATGAAACATCAAAGATGCTTGAATCAAGTACTTATAGAGTAGACTTCCATATTATGTGAATGAACTATGATGTGTTTACGAATAGTAAACATACACAGATATAATTCATAAATTAGTATAGTACTTAATATGCCTTATTTCAGCAAATCACTGATAATATAATCAAGATTTTCACATAATGTGGGTTGAACTGATGAGTGCTTCAAAAGATTGAAAAAATGTAATGTACTCAAATGTGTAAGACTTGAATGTGTATTTTCATTAAAGCAATTTAAAATGAAAGTAACAAAATAAAATTAGTATTTTTTTATATTCTCAAATGTTTTCTTTAAGTGATATAACATTAGTTTATACTTTCTGATCAAAGGGAAAAGAAAAAAAACAAATTAATGCCAAGTATTAAATTAAATTGACCAATAAATATAAAGTATTTATTAGAAGGTACAATTAATTCTGGGCTGAAAAAAATGGGTCGATCACTAAAGTGACTTCTTTACAAGCATAAGGACCTACTTAAGTTCAGAATTCCAGAACAAATGGGGTATGTACCTGTAACCATAACTCTGGGGAGGCAGAGACAGGAGGATTGCCAGCAAGTATAGCCAAATGATTAACTCCAGGCTCTGTGAAAGGTTCTGTCTCAAAAGAATAATGTGGAGAGTGATTGAGGAAGACATTCTTCATGTGCATTTTCATGTACACATACCTGTGAACACAAATATGTGCATATACGTACACATACAATGTTGTATGTGGAGGTCTTAACATATTCACTCCTTTCTCTTTTCTCCAATGAGTGGGTTCCCCTGAATCAAGCTACACCATAGAGTACAATCATCTTGTCATCATCATCAGGGACCCTCTATGTCATTGAGAATTAGAGATAAGGAGGATTTCCCTGGGGCCCAAGTAAAAGATGATTTGAGCTAAGGCAGAATGACAAGTCCAGACTCTTTGAAGTGCCCCTGCATTTCATAACAATGTTGTGTGTAGAAACTTAAGTTCCACAAGATCGCTAAAAAAACAGGACTCAGGTCAGTACCTCTCTGACCATGGCCGATGAATGAAAGGAATCATTTCTCACAGCAATGCATTGTGTTTTCCAATCTAGGACTGTTCTTATGTGCATAAGTTATGTGGCTTACTTTGCGGGGAGCAGAGAGGGTTTATTCTGTCACATCGTAATGTATCTCACATTCTCCAGTTTCACGATCCCCTTTTCCTCATGCAGAGAGTTAACCTACAATTGTTACTTTAGTGGGAAGAGTAGCCACCTGGAAAGAGTCAGCTCCTTCAAGCAGCCATTCTCTCTGTAGCAGCATCTCCACTTTCACTTGCAGAGGGGCCTGATGCTGCCCTGCCCATCTCATTGGCTATGGTGGGTTCTTCTCGATCTTTCTCACTGCTGGATTATGATCTTACACTCTCACATGGAGTAATTAGGTTACCAGTCATCTTTTCATTTTTCACTTTCCAAATGCATGTTCCTGTCATATCCTGTAATGTTCCCCTTATCCTGTGTTCATGAATATTGGTTATGACATATCTTCATTCTCACTTTCAATGATGTTTCATAAGACAATGAAGCAGTTGCCTTCAGGAAAGTGCATAACACTCCTACACACACAGTAGGATTGCTAATATTTTTATGCACACTTATTCATCCAACAAACATTTTCTGAGATCCTGCTGTGCCTCTGTTAGGTCAGGTGGGATACTGTATTATATAACAAATTCAATAAAAACCATGTTGACAAAATTTTTATATCTACTCTGAATTATGTAGTGAAGAATGTGCCCTCAGAGAATAGAGTCTAGTTTTGATGTCTAGAAGTCAAAAAGGCCTAAATCTCAGCAATGATATGATTTCAAAATTATTGAAAAAGGACATAGTGATATTATACTAGCTAGTTTTGTGTCATTTTGACACAAGCTAAAGTCCCTGGAGAGAAGGGAGCCTCAGGTGGGGAAATGCTAACATGAGAGCCAGTTGTAAGGCATTTTCCCAATTGAAATTAATGGAAGAGGATCTGGCCCACTGTGGGTGGCACCATCCCTAGGCTAGTGGTCCTGGGATGTATAAGAAATCAGGTTGAGCAGGCTAGAGGAAGCAGCACCCCTCCATGGCCTCTCCATCAGCTCCTGTTTCCGCATTTCTGCCTGCTCAAGTGCCTGTTCTGATTTCTTCTGGTGATGAACAGCACTGTGGAAATGGAATCTGAATAAACTCTTTCCTCTCTGCTTCCTTTTTGGCCATGGTGTTTCGTTGCAGCAATAGGAATCTTAACTAACACATTAATTTCATTAACTGAACTTAGATAATATTGGAAAGTTTCTAAGTTCTAAATCATAAATGCATGACTTTGGATACTTATTAGTTGAACAATTTTGAGCAAATCAACCACTTGAGTATTGTTCTTTTTTTTAATAATTTATTTTTTATTTCTTCAAGTTACATCTCAATCACAATCCCCTCCCTACTCCCCCCTCCAGTCCCACCCTTCCACCCTCCTCCCCCTCAGCCCCACCATCCTCTTCCCTTCTTTTTTTTTTTTTTTTTAGTTTAAGGTATTTATTTTCCCCCCAACAGCTCTCCCTTGAATTATTAAACTCATCTGATGGTTTTACCATAACCATAAAGAGACACAAAGTACTTAATATTCACAGTACAGTCATGATCCCAATTCTTTCTCTGTCCATTTGTCTTCCCCGACCCCCTCTGCATGTGTCCCTATACTTGTCTGTAGAAGGCATGACTATGGATAAATTGCTTATAGCTAGGTGAATTTTTAAAAAGTTACTTTACCTCTCAAAACCTCAACTTCCTTTATTGTACAAACCAAATTAATAAAAAAACAATAATAACACTAACAATAATGCTATTATATAACTGTATTCATACTGTTTTTGAGGACATATTTCAGGATGCATCTTGGCATTTATATGTCAATATATGATAACCATTATGAATTGTTTTTATTTGCTTTCTTCCATTTTATTTTTCCATGTAGACTCTTTGTTTTCTTAATCAGAGGAAATAATTTTACAGTCTTAGAAGAAACTTTCTCTTGGCTTGAATATCTCCAAATGAATATCAAATGATAAAGGAGAACTGTACTTGGGAGGCAGAGGCAGGTGGATCTCTGTAAGTTCGAGACCAGCCTGGTCTACAAAGTGAGTCCAGGACAGCCAGATAAACATAGAGAAACCCTGTCTCTTAAAAACAAAACAAAACGAACCAAAAAAAAAGAAAAGAAGAAGAAGAAATGAAGCAGCCTGTCAGTACTCTGACTTCACCTCCAGAGAGTCCATTCTACAGTCCCACAGAAGTGCCATGAGGTCTAGGTGATGGGTAGAGAAATGGTCATTTTCAGAAGACGCAAGGTCTCACAGAAGAGAACATTTTATAACTATAGTTATAATCTACTCCCTTTAACTTGATGCTGTCATACATTCTGTAATCAGTAAAAATTCAATTAATCCAGTTAATTAAATATCAGTGAACCCACAGTGAATTCTACTAATTAATGTTTCTGTATAAAGATGCACCAGACCACATAATGTCTTTCATCGAAGCTCATAGAAGCCCATCCAATCAGCGATGTCACATTTCCATGTTACTGTTCCTGGGTAGAGAGAGAGAGAGTAAATCCATTATGCTGAGCCTGGGTCCATGGATGCAATCTCAAGGCACCATGGATTCCCTACAACAGCTGAAAATGCATTGGCTACTTGATTTGTCAGCATCTTAGGGGGTTTATTGCCAACCATTGATAGTCTTTGTACTGATTATAAAATGCCGATATTACTAATTACATTACAGACAAGGAATCTAAAGCTTGTGGAGTTGAGTATTGGTTAATAGCCTTATAGTTTAGTAAGTGGAAGTGAACATCTACTGTACTATACTACTTACTAAATACCAGAGATGTATGTTTATATGGCATAGCTACAACTCCAAAAGCTAAGCATTGTAGGATTATAGAAAAAATATTGTGGCAAACACTAAAGGTCTATTCCCATTAAGATATGAATATTACCTTCTATAATATTTGTATGTGGGAAAATTAACATGATGAAATGTCAAAGAAAAACAAAGCAATATAGGTCAATATATATTTGTAACATTCACTAATGACTTAAGATAGAGAGCAGTTAAGACTCAGATATATTTTACCTTCTAGAGCCAAAACTTAATGATAAAATGGCTGTACATTCTGAAACGGTTGGTAGAGTATAACTGTCAAAAAGTAGAGGAGAATAAACAAATGTGTAAAAAACATCATAACTTGTTGGTTGCTTAATGGTTCCTAGGAAAGAGGAATAGAAGATATATAATTTAAAAATTGGCAATGGTATACAACGATAGAAAAACTCTTCCAAATGTGGGACAATGATAGTTTTACATAAAATGTCAATAAAAAGATTACTACTAAAACCTTTATTATTAGCAATATTAAAACAAAAACATTATCAAATCTTAAAAAATGAAATACAATGAAGTTAATGAAATGCAAAATAGAAACAAAAGATAATTATATTGAATGCTTGTGCACATTGACTTAGTATTTTAAATGGACATAGAACTAAGGTGAAATATATTTAATATATAAATAAATGTGAATGATTTAACTAATCTATTTAAATCGTAGTTAACAAAACTGAATCCACCTCTACACTGAAAGCTGCACTTGGGGGCGGGGGGGGAGATGAAGCCCAGTGGTGCAATACTTGCCTAGCACTCTTTGAACAAGTCTCTGAAGTATCAGAGATGAGATAAATACTGGAATGTATGTTTTAACCAAAATTCATATTTTCAACTGTTCAAAGCAAGTTATATACAAATAAGAAAGTCACACATTGGCAGAAAGTACATTACACACATCTGATTCCAAAACAACTGAAGGATTACTACAAACTTGTTACCAAAAGAATAACCAACAAACATGAGAAACAAATTCAAACAGACTTTCATAAGAGAAAAGGCTGGAATGGCCAACACATATATTAAAATGTAGTTGGTATCATTAAATTTCCAGAAGTGAAGGTTAAAATTATAGTGTTCTAAGGTTTCATAATCATTAGACATATATAATTAAAAAATTGACACCGTTAAACCTCAGCCAGCATGCTGCTTGTTGGAACGGAAAGTGACAGAATCTCAAAAGGAAAGTGCTGGCATTTCAAAGTCCAATCTGAACCATGATCCAGTCATTCCTCTCATGATCATTTATTTCCAATAAATGAAAAACATTCCTATAACAACAACAGCAACTTGTAAATGAGTGCTTTGGAAGCTTATCCAGAGCAGCCAAGAACTACAAACAACCCCATTCATGCCTCAACAGAAAAAAGATGATGTTGATTTCCAACCATGCAATAAAACACTAGTCAATAGTAAATATAGATACATATTAAGCTTGGATGTAATGGAAAATACTTTGCTCGAAAGAGTCCAGATACAGAGGAACCCATGCTGTGTAATTGCATTTGTGAGGCCGGGCAAAAATGAATCTGTGGTATAAAAGAGAATGATTGCGGACTGTGGAGAAGGCTCTGTGGGCAAGCTCTCTTGCTGTGCAAGCATCAGACACTGAATTTCTAGCACCCACGTAAAAAGCTCAGTACTATTTCTCATACACCAGTAACCCCAGTCCTATGAGGGCTGGGAAAAGGAGGAATGAGGCAAAGAGTGATAAACCAGGGCACCAGATGTCTTCCTCTGGCTTCCTCATCTTCAGGGTACATATATGCACACATGCACATATTTGCTTTGGAGGATAATAGCTCTGGAGAGCTTTCTGGGGTGTTGTAAATGACCTGCACCTTGAGAAATGTTGGACAATCAGGAGGGTACATTGGTCAGTATCCATCATGGTTATTGTTGAAGCTCTGTGGGTTTTGCTATATCAAACTTTGCACTGGTTGCACAAAATGAACAATATGAAAGAATGACTAGGAAATGGTTTGAAATAGAAGATCATGCAAGGCCAGTTTCAACTATTTCATAGTAAGATTAAGGCCTTTGTAATTAAAGCAGTTTGCTATTGGCATGGAAATAGAACAGAACACTAATGGAACAGCATATAATCCAGAATTAGAAGCAATTTCTTATGCAAATGTGGTGCTCAATACAGACAACATCTCAAAATTGATGAGAAAAAAAAAACTGGATTTTTTTTTGGTTATTTTCAGGATGACTGAGTAGCTATTTGGAAATAAAGTGAATATATATTTCCCTTCATACTGTGTTTATAATTTCATAAGATTATATTTACATTCTGGTTGTACTAGGACACCTAGCTGCAGTAAACCTCCATTTTTTCATCCATGACAGAGGCTTATGAAAGATGAGTAGCACACTGTTGCTTGAGAGAAATAAATTTCTATTAGCTTTTGTCACAGCTATTGTTTTCAGTAGGAATGCAGCAGAATTTCTTGCATGGATTACAATGATTATTGTTGCTAACAGTTCTCAACCTGGTTCCCCATCAATAGCAAATGTGTCATTGTTTTGTATTTTTTTCCAACTAGAATAAAAGACAATCATTTTTTATTGTTGTTATCGAATTAAGCTTTGCCCTCTCCCCATGCTCTTGTCTCCTCCTCTCCCTCTTTCTTCTTGTCTTCCTTCTTCTCTTCCTTTTCCTGTCCTTTCCATCCCCTCTTGGTATAAGTTTTAATCTCAGGTCCCCCAAGCTACCACTGTGGTATGATATTATTCCCCCATCCCAAGGATATTACATTTGTGTATTTTTCTTGAAATGCCCAAAGGGTGATTCTTAAAAAAAATATCCATTGCTGCCGCATTTTAATTTTGCTTCTGTTCTCTTCAGTGTGAACAGAAGTCCTTCTAATGTAAAACCTCATATACTTTTTATTGCAAGTCTCAAGGAGTTACACCTAGTTAGGGATTTTGATAGGTGCTGTGTTGGGAAGTGTCTCCGTTTTCCTACCCAGCATTTGTGCTAATTGAGGGAAGAACAGAATCGAGATGATCAAAGCGATCACTTTAATTTGTGGCCTCTACTGTGCTTTTCCACCCGTGTGACATTCCCTCAGATCTGGTGCCAATACAGAAGAAAATACAGCTACAGCCACCGCCACCAGTATCACCAGGTGATTTGTCGCGTCCCCCTCGACCAGCAAGGATGACGCAACTCACAAAAGCTCTTCTCCAGCAGTTTATTCAGGTCCCTTGAAAACAGTCTTCCGAATTCCGAATGCCTGGGCAGACCCAACCCACAGGCTAAATATTAAATGAACAGCCAATCAAGTAAAGCCACGTAGTGCTATCTTAGAGGCCCACGTAAGCGGAAGCAAGTCAGATCAGCGGTCTTTGCCAAATATGGACTTGTTTATCACCGAGAGCGCTCACCATCGGGCTGGTGGGAGGCAGAAACCGGCGCCATCTTTAGGGCACGGCACATCGCAGCTCTCTACAGTTCCCCCTTTTTTAATTTTTTCTAAAGTAGATAAAAAGTCCCTGGAAAGGCTTCGTAATCCCTCTATCTGGGGATCTCACGGTGGGCCTGAGCCTGTAGGAGGGCGGTGCTCAAACTCTTACCCGTCTCTGGGTCAGCCTCCCCACTCGGGACTGCCCTGTCTTAGGTGGCCGAGACTTACCCGTCTACTCCGTCATTGACTTGCCAGACCCTAATATCCGTGGAATGAATACCTCAGTGGGCAGGGACTATGCTTAGCGAAGATTTACTTCACGGCAGCGAGCCATGCCTGAGGGGACTGGCCCGCCTCAATGGCGACAAGGGCCTGTATAATCATGGCTGCATTACGCTTTTGTGTGGCTCTCATTTTGTAGATGCACCATAGGCAAAACAGAGAGGCTAGTATCATCAGTATCGCCAAAGAGCCTACGCCCGCCCATTCCTTAAGATGATCCATAGCCGTCTGTATCCAGGAAGTCAAACCAGTAGCCAGGCTCAGATCCACCCGAGTGGAATTGATGTGGACGATTGTCGCTCTCAGCTCTCTCATCAAATTTTCAAATTCAGCCGACCAATCCTGTAAGAGGAACTTTGACAATTGTCTAGACAAATTAGCAGCCTTTGTAAAATTTTGATACTGCACGGAAGTAACACACAAACCTTGCATTTTCCACTCACATCCCAACTGTGTGAGTTGCCAAAGAGAATCAATCTGTTCTTGTATTAAATCTATGCGTTGATTAACTATCATAAGACCTCCTTTGAGATGAGAATTCATAGAGGTCTGAGTATCCAATGCCTGTGCCACAGTGGCTGAGATGTTATTCAGGGCATTGGCAGTCTGTATAGAACTAGACAAGGCAATAGCTGAGGCAGTAGCTCCCACAGCAGCAACAGTGATAGCAGTAATAATAGCTGCAGTGATGCCAAAATCTCTTTTAAACCTGAATAGCATCATGGTATTAGGGGCCTCTACAGGAACTGGTACATATGGAGGCATTCTAGTCACCACAGCCACAGGAAAGGCTGTGGCATTTCAGCATAGGGCATAAAAACATGTGCCCGGAGTGCATACTAACTTTTCTTCACCCAAGGATGCACTCCCATTACTTACAATCCACAGAAAAGGAGGCCAGAGACATACTGGCGAGGCTGAAAAGTTCTTGTTGCGGTAAGAATGAAACAAAGAATTCCAAGTACCAGAGCCACTACCGCTAGAAAAATCCGATTTGGTAGCGGACCCTAGGGAAAAATTACCTCTTTGATAAATTCCTCCCCCAAGCATAATGACAGGTCCCAAGTCCATGCAACTTCCATTTACTCCACACAAAAGCCACAAATCAAAAGGATTGGTGGCAGTCTGCTGAGGATCCCTAGTAGATATATCAAGCATTCCTGTACAAGACTTATTCACTATATTACTAATCATGGGGCTAAAGGAAAAATAATCTTGCTGAACCCAAACTGCTCTGCGCTCCTGACATCCAGTCCAGGGAAAAGGTCCTTCCTCTCCTGTGGATCCTCTACAAAAAGGTGCCCAGCATGGCTGTCTGGGGGGGTCCCGGTCAGAGACTCGTGTGGGCCACCATCCTTCAAGACGAGAACCGTTGCCTGAAAACAAACCACCACTCCTACCCGCAAACCTCAGTTGTGGTAAAAAATCTGCTGACTGCTGAGAAAATTTAATGCATTTTGTATCATCTGACCTATTGAAGCTCATTAAAAAGCACAAACTACCCTTCAAGGTGACATTTCTATTACCCTCTATAGGGCTTTTCTGATCATCAAAGGGAAGGTAGGGTAAGCCTAGGCTTCTATTACTGCTAAATAAGCGTGGAAACACAGTTGCATCATGTCTGACCGGCATTAGCTTTGGGAATATCGACAGGATCCCCCATCTCGGCTCGGTCATTCCTGACATACTCACTGCTACTATCACCAGGATCCTTAGGAAGGTCTTCATGACGAATCTTCCTCACAAGGCGTTCAGGCACCCACACTGGATCTTGTTGATCCTGAGGAAAAACACAAACAGACCCTCTCGCCCATGTTAGCACGGGGTCAGGCCCCCGCCAAGAGCCTGTCAAAATATCCTTCCACTTCACCATACTTTTAGGTGAACCATGGGAATCCTGATGTCTGTCCGCTGCTGAGCGGCCTTGAGCATCCAAATTGAAAAAGTTTAAAGTAAATAAGGCTAAAGATATTCTCTCCTTGGGGGTACGGCCTTGGCCTATTCCCCCTTTTTGTTTTTGCAAGCATTCTTTCAAGGTGCGATGAGCACGCTCCACAATTCCTTGTCCTTGAGGATTATATGGTAATCCGTGATTAAGCTGTACCTCCATCTGATTACAGAAGGAGACAAAGGACTGTGCCGTATAGGCTGGTCCATTATCCGTTTTCAGCTGCTGTGGTTTTCCCCATGCAGCCCAGGCTTCTAAGCAATGTCCTATGACATTGCGAGCCTTTTCTCCACTCATAGGTGTAGCATGTATGATACCTTAGCAGGTATCCACAGATACATGAATATATTTTAAGGTTCCAAATTCTGAAATGTGGGTAACGTCCATTTGTCAGATTTTGAGTGGCATCAACCCTCTAGGGTTCACTCCCACACTGGGAGGATGATGATGAATCACACACTGAGGACAGTCCAAAACTACTTGTCTAGCATCTGCTTCGACAAATGGAATTTCTGCTGTAGAGTTTTTGCATTTACATGAAATAATTGGTGAAACTGTCTGGCTTGATCCAGGAATGAGCTCCAAAAAATGCATTCCATCCTGGTCCATTGATCAACTTTATCATTACCCTCACTTAATGGTCCAGGTAATCCTGTATGTGCTCTGATATGTTGAATATAAAAACACCTTTTTCTCTGCCAGATTAAAACTTGTAACTCTTGTAATAAGGCACATACAGTACTACTATTCTTAATAGGACCTGCTAATTCTAATACTTTCACTGCGTTGACCACATAGACTGAATCTGAAATCAAATTGAATGCAAATTGACATCTTTTAAACACCTCAATTACTATTTTCAACTCTACTATTTGGGGGGAGCCCGGATGAAATTGACATAACACGGGCTCTTGTCTTTCTATCAAATAGGCTCCACAGCCTGTCTTTGAGCCATCAGTAAACACATTTGGTGACCCTTGAAGTGGTACTGCTGAAGTAACCTTAGGGAATATCACTGGGTGCTCCTTAAAAAATAATAGCAATGGATGTTTAGGATAATGGTTATCAATCACTCCTTCAAAGCTACATTGCAGTATTGCCCAGTCATCTACAGTGCCACACAAAATCTTAATTTGATAACTGGAATAGGGCACTATTATACTGGCAGGAGCAACTCCAAAAGACTGCAAGCATTGTTGGATACCATTCAAGGCTAAAGCAGCAAGTGCAGTGGGATAATGTTCTATGGATTTTTTCGGAGAAATCTTTGAATAGGTCCATAATAATGGTCCGTCCTGCCATAACAATCCTGTAGGTTGACCATAGGTGGCAAATATGCACAATGCAATGGGCTGTCCTTCCTGCCATCTCTTTAGGAAGGCACTCTGTAACCTTTCTTCCACTTTACATAAAGCTTTTCTTGCTTCTTCTGTTAATTGCCTAGGAGAATTAAGTGCTGAGTCACCTTTCAAAATATCATATAGGGGTCTTATTTCATAATTTGGTAGCTTTAAATAGCCTCTTACCCAATTGATATCTCCTAACAACCTTTGAAAATCATTTAAAGTCTTTAAATTATCTTTTCTTATCTCAATCTTTTGAGGTATTATCTTTTCAGGTCCAACCTTCGTTCCTAAATAATCAACCACATTTTCCTTTTGAACCTTATCAGGAGCAATAAACAACCTTTTCTTTTTTAATAATTGAACTAATTCTTCATAGGCCCGATCTAACATTTGTTCACTCTTAGCTGCCAGTAAGATATCATCCATATAATGAACACATCTCAAATCTGGAAAATTCTTTCTCAAGGGAGCAATGGCTTCCCCCACATACAGTTGGCACATAGTAGGGCTGTTTGCCATGCCCTGGGGTAAGACTACCCATTCAAACCTCTGATCAGGTACCTCATGGTTACAGGATGGAACAGTAAATGCAAATCTCTCACTATCTTTGGCACAGAAAGGGATGGAGAAAAAACAATCTCTTATATCTATAACTATAATGGGCCATGAGGCTGGCAAAGATGATAAAAGCGGCAAGCCGCGTTGCACTGGGCCCATGATCTGCATTTGTTGATTTATGGCATGCATGTCATGCAATAATCTCCATTTTCCAGATTTCTTTTTAACAACAAAGATAGGTGTATTCCAGGGAGATACAGATGGTTTTATATGCTTTAAAGACATCTGTTCATCCACCAAATCTTTGGCTGCATTCAATTTTACAGAGGAAAGTGGCCACTGAGGAACCCATACTGGATCCTCCGTCTTCCAAGTTATGGGAATGCCCTCCTCAGTGGCCCCTAGGAAAAACCCAGGCCCTGTCTCTTTTGTCTTTGCTGCATAGATATGGGACTCTTTCGTCCCTGCAAATATTTTCCTATTCCAAAGCCTGGAGCATATCCCATATTGTGCATCATACGTTGGGCTGAATCAGAATAGTCATTACTCAATTTAAATCCCATATCCTTTAAAAGGTCTCTTCCCCAAAGGGAGATAGGGAGCTCAAGTACATATGGCTGCATTTCTCCTGAGTGGTTTTCTTGATCCTGCCATTTTAATAACCTTGCACTCATATCTGGAGTCTTAGCATAACCCAGGCCTTGAAGTGTTTGAGAAAAGGCCTGTACAGGCCAACCTGAAGGCCAGTCTTTCTTTTCTATGAAACTCCTATCAGCCCCAGTATCCAAAAGGCCCAGGATCTTTTTACCATCAACTTTTAACTCCAAGACGGGGCGTTGGTTCAAATCCAGGGAGAGAAAAGTCAAATCCGTGCCCATGGACCCAAAACCATCTTTTCCTCTCTCTCTATCCTTTGCTGCATAGTGGTCATGTAAGCTCGGCAACATGATCAATTGAGCAATTCTATCTCCAGGAGAGATAGCCGTTATACCACGGGGGGAGGCTACCATGATCTTAACCACTCCTGTATAATCTGGATCTATAACTCCAGGATGGACAATAAGTCCTCTCAAGGCTGATGATGACCTCCCTAACAACAAACCAACTGTACCAGGTTCAAGGGGTCCTTTAAAATCTGTTTCAATTAACTGGACCCCCATTTGGGGTGTTAATACAAGTCTGGTGGTGGAGCAGAGGTCCAGTCCTGCTGAGCCTGCAGTGGCTCTCTGCGGTCTCTCAGATGGCGGAGAGTTGGCCATCTCTCTTGATTCTGTTCTTTGTCCTGATTCTCTACTGCCCCATATATTTGTGGGCCCTGAGGTCGTGGGCCCCGCTGTCCGTTTTTTGGACGAGCGCCACCATAACCTTGAGTTAAAGGCTGGCCATGGATGTCTATCACTGAACGGCATTCATTAGCCCAATGGTTCCCTTTTTTACATTTTGGGCATAACCCCGGCCGCCTGGGGCGTTGTACACTTCCTGTACTTTCTGTACTCCTTCCCCTGGGGCACTGTCTTTTAAAGTGTCCCATCTTGCCACACTTAAAACAAACTCCTGAACTTCCTCCACCTTTTCTGGCCAACTGTATTATTGCAGCAGCAAGACCAGCATTAGTTAACGGCCCTCCAAGCTCTCTACACACTTTCATCCAGGCTTCTAGGCCTTTGTTCTTATAAGGGGTGATAGCAGCTCTACATTCTTTGGTACATTGCTCATAGACCAACTGTTTTATTAGTGGCAAAGCAGCATTCGGGTCACCAAAAATCTTCCCTGCTGCTTCCACCATTCATGCCACAAAATCTGAAAAAGGCTCCATAGGGCCCTGTAGAATCTTAGTTAAGTTCCCACTCACCTCCCCTTTATTAGGAAGAGATCTCCAAGCCTTGATAGCTATCTTGTTTATTTGCTCATAAATCTGAATAGGATATCCTATCTGCTGGTTGGCAAATCTCCCCTGCCCAAGCAGCATATCTCTATCCCAGGCTGGATTTCCATCTCTCTGATTATTGGCTGCTTGCTCAGTGGCATACTCAATCAAGAAAGCTTTCCAGTCTAAGTATTGCCCTGGACTTAAGCAGGCGTGGACCAGGCCACTCCAATCACTCGGAGTCATACAATGTCTGCTTAATGCTTCCACTTGAGCCATTGTAAAAGAAGCAGTAGTACCATAGGTACGAACCGACTCTGCAAGAGATTTAACCACCTTAAAATCAAGCGGTTCCTCGTACCTGTTCCCTTGTGGGTCTTGGTATACCGGATAGGCAAACTGTAATTCTGTTCTTACTTGTGTCCACATCCCTGGGCAGAAAGATCTCCCTACTTTCAGGGACTGAACAGGCTGATCTATCTGAGTGGCTTCTGGATATGGAGGAGGAGTTGAAGGCGCCGCGGCAATGGCTTTACTTACACCAGCCGCCGCCAGCGTGGCTGAAGGCGCTGTAGCAACGGCTTCTCCCACACCGACTGCCGCCGGCATGTCCTCTTTTACCCTTTTCTTTTCCTTTTCTCTAATAACAGTCCTCTCCAACTGTTCTAGTAGAGCGTGTAGCTCTCCTTCAGAATCCGTGCTCTCTGAGTCCTCAAAATCTCTAAAATCTCTAAAATCTCTAAGATCGGGATAGAGAGGAACTTTCTTTTTGCCTCCCTTTTCACTGT
This sequence comes from Lophiomys imhausi, assembly GCA_907164525.1. Classification (NCBI taxonomy): domain Eukaryota; kingdom Metazoa; phylum Chordata; class Mammalia; order Rodentia; family Muridae; genus Lophiomys; species Lophiomys imhausi. The sequence continues at coordinate 4,429,905 of CAJQZJ010032362.1, read as the reverse complement.
CTGCCTGCTCAAATCTTTCGCCTTTGTTACTTTCCTTTTCACTGTCTACCTGCTCAGATCTTTCCCCTTGCAGCAGTTCCAAGGCTGATTCTCCCTCTTTGATTGCATTACAACATCTCTGATCTTCTAAACAACTCCTCACCATTTTCCAAATCGGTCTTACTCCATGCTTCAGAGTCCCTTGCTCCCAAGCAAAATCCAAGTCCCTGCCTAATTTGTCCCAGCAGGATACCGTAAGATTCCCAGACACCGCAAACCACGGAGCCACGGAATCGCATTCATTCAAAAATCTTTCTAGGGTAGACTTCTTAATCTTCAAATTCCTGGCTAAAAGTAGCTCCTGAAGAGCCAGAAAAATTGGATGTGACTCAGACAATCCCATGTTTAAAAATTTACTTTCGGTTCGCAGCTTCCCCGCGAAACTGTACCTTTTGTTCGCTATCTCCGCGAAACTTTACCGTATGTTCACTATCATCCGCGAATCTTTACCGTATGTTCGCTATTATCCGCGAATCTTTACTTTGTGTTCGCTATCTCCGTGAAACTTTATTGTCCTAATTTATCCCAGGAACTTACCAGCACTGCCCCTGACTGCAGGAGTTCTGAGTCTTTTCTGGGTCCCCGTATGGGCCACCACTTGTCGTGTCCCCCTCGACCAGCAAGGATGACGCAACTCACAAAAGCTCTTCTCCAGCAGTTTATTCAGGTCCCTTGAAAACAGTCTTCCGAATTCCGAATGCCTGGGCAAACCCAACCCACAGGCTAAATACTAAATGAACAGCCAATCAAGTAAAGCCACGTAGTGCTATCTTAGAGGCCCACGTATGCAGAAGCAAGCCAGATCAGCGGTCTTTGCCAAATATGGACTTGTTTATCACCGAGAGCGCTCACCATCGGGCTGGTGGGAGGCGGAAACCGGCGCCATCTTTAGGGCGCGGCACATCGCAGCTCTCTACAGTGATTGTCACTGAATGAGAATCTAAGTAAGGCTAAGGCGCCCTACTTAGTATTATAACACCATTAAGGCCTGAGAGTAGATTGCTAACATTCAATGTTTTGCTCATGGTATATCTCCAAGATTGAATTACTTTAACAAATCATGCTTAAAGATAACATCACTCATCTTACTATTTTATTTTTGAATGGCATATGTCCTTTTTGAGAATTTGATGTGCCTTCCAGATAAAACTGTTTATTTTTAAAATGTTTTATTGTGCATTGCTGATGTTTTGATTGTACATTTCAGTATTTAACATTACATTTATGCTTAAAGAGGAATACAGCTTAATTATTCATGGACTAAACACTTACTATCTTGTTTTTCTGTTTAGTCTGCTAAACTTAGTCATTGGTAATACAGATATGAGATATAAAATTGTTTTGGAAGAAGAGAATCAGGAGACACTTATTCTGGATTACCACTTTGCAGATAGAGGTTGAGAGGGAGGTAACATTTATAGATTTCTAGGGATTAGATATTGAAAATTCAAAGGAGAAAATTAAGTACATTCCTATTCCCACCTTCAATCTGAAAATGGTAAAAGTTATTACTATTACTAAAATTCAAGGTTAAACCCAGTAAAAGCATAAGCATTTGACTACTGGTGAAAGGAGAAATCAAGTTGAGCCTTGTGACTGAAGCTTGTAATTACAGTTATTTGGGAAACTGAGTCAGGGAGATCCCAAATTCAGGTATGGTTGGGCTACAGAGTGAGTTTAAATAAAAATTAGATATCCCTGTATCAAAATGAAAAGTTGAGAAGTCTGGGATGTAGCTCAGTGGTGGAGAGCTTCCTTTGAATGTATGAGGCCTTCAGTTCAGATGCGAAGACATTGCCAACATTTATGCCTAACTAAAATGAAATTTAAAAGAAGAAATGAAACCCAAGGCTGTAAGAAACCTTGTGCAAAAGTTTTGACTCTTAACAGAAAGAGAAAGGTTGACACTCAATATATATGAAGAAATTCTAAAAACATGTCTGAAAGAAACTATAAGAAATTTTTATACAAGTCTATAAATGGTTACTAGCTGAAGAAGTTTGATTTCCCTCATGAGACACATACACGTAATAAACCACCCTGAGAATAAACCATGATTTCATGCCCAGTCTGGATCAAATCTAAGAATTTCGCATGTTCAAATTATCAAGAATGAAGAAAAGGAAGGAGCTTTGGTATCAAAATAGAATTTGACACGGTCTTTAAAACATATTGTCATTCATTCATTCATACATACATTCATTTGTTCACTTGTTCATTCATTCATTCCATGTTGTATGTGTGGCATGTGCCTTGGCATACACACGGAAGTCAGAAAACTTTGGGAATTAGTTCTTTCCTTCCACCATGTGGGATCTGGGATTGACTAGAAGCTGTCAAGCTTGGCAGCAAGGGCCATTGTCTGCTGAGAAATCTTGCTTGCAGTCTCATTTTTAGATATATCTTTCATTTTACTGGCAAAATATAAAAGTGCATATCAAAAGGGTTGCTTGTTATAGAAACAACAGAATCATCCAGAATGAGGACACTAGCTGAATCATACAATGGATACAGAGCTACAAGGGATAAAATGCAATGGGAGAAGATAATTATATAATCTCCTGGATATGTCATTAGGCAAAAAAAGTATGGAAAAAGCAAATAAAACATACTCCATTTATTTTGAAAATGATTGCAGAGAAACACAAATATATTTTACAGAACAAAGTAGATGGGACATCATGAGAAGCTACACTTTGAAAATACTTGGCTGTGCAGATTTGACTTAAGAATTATGTAAATATTTTTGCATAGTTACAAAATCAAATCAAATAAAAAACTTTTGCAAAAATACATGCATCAAGAATACCAATTCAATACTCATATGCTGGCCAACACAGCACAGGGAAAGGAACTATTCCAAGAAAATATAATACCTTGAATATTCTTAGTGAAATATACCCTAAGGGCAAACTGTGAAAATAAAATAATTTGCTTTCAGTAATCACAAGGTTGATTGTCTTTCTGGTATTTTTGAGTTTGAACTGTGGATAAAGCTAATGTATAATTATGAGACATTTTAATTCTTTCATTCCTAGTGTTCTTTCTTATAGACAACCCGGGTTTTTGGGTACTCAGAAAGATATTTAGGGCTGCGAATAGAACTCAGTGGTAGAAGAGCACTTGGCTTGCATGTGTGAGGCCCTAACTCAATTGCTAGGAAGAAAAAAGGGATGGAAAATGGGGAAGAGAGAGAGAGAAGGGAAGAGGGAGAGGAACAGGGACAGGGATAAGGACAGGGCAGATTGATTCACCGCTGTAGAAAGCTGAGAGATAACTTTGAAGTAGGGTTAAGCTACAAACTCTCAAAGCCTGTCTCCAATGATATACTTCGTCTAGCACATACTCCTCACAAAGGTTCAGTAACCTTCTCAAACACAACCACCAACTATTCAAATATAGGAGCCTCTGGGGGACAATTCTCACTCAAATCACCACATATACAGTCCACATTTTTGTTTGTTGATCAAAACACTGTATGATGCCCCTGTCTGCAGGAAATTTGCTGAAATTGACAAATATACTTTAGTGGTAAAAATTCTTTCATTCAAGAAAAATATCTGTAAGTCCCAATGAAACACAACTTTAATTTAACCAAATCCCTTTGATATATAAGCTACATATGGAAAAAACTGGGCACTTTGCATTTTTATTGAAGACTGTGGGATAAAGATATTTTAAATTCATTTTTATTTTTTTACTAATGTTCTCATTCTCTCTCAAAAACCTAGTGATGAGGAAGATGTGAAAAACTACATCATACTAAAATCTGGGAAGGTGGCTGATATTTTAATCTTCTATTTTCTTCTAGATTTACAAGAAAATGCTGGTAATTTGGTTTAATTATTAGAATCTGCTGCTTTTCAGCCCCAGTTTACTGTTTGATTGCATGTCAGCAATTAAAGCATTGGAAATACATGACTTCAGACATTGAACACGTTTCTGAGTCATGCTGAACATCCAATCCTGTGCTCTGGGAACATGGCAGCACCAGCCTCTGGACTGAGGTAGCCCAAGGAGGCTTCAAGAAGAAAAACTGTAAATGCCAGTTCTGTGTGCCCTGAGAGCATGAGTTCAAATGCTTTGCAACCCTCTGTGGCGTTGAGTGTGCCACTGGGTGTCCTGATAAGAACTGGTAGTGTGCACCTTCCAACAGTAAAGCAAGATTTTGCTTTTTGTTTTCTAAAATGGAAAAAAAAAACCAGTTACTATGATACAGGTGATATGATGCAAAAAATAGAGAAACAACTAAAATTGTTGGATTAAGCTGCAAGGGATTTTATTTTATATTCACCTAGAATCATATACGATACACATGTGTGGACATACAATATATATATATATGTTATGTATATAATACATAAATACATACAATAAAAAATACATATGATTGTATATATATATATATATATATAAAACCACTTGAGCTGACAATGCTGTTTCCTTAAGAACCATAGATTAACAAAACCCCAGTACAAGGTATGAAATAAAATTCCTTTCAAATGGGGTTGATCAAGGTAGTCTGAGTGACCTTCAAAACAGCAAAGGTTATGTCTGTTGCCCTTAGTTGTCTCTCAGAGGTTCAACGTAAGTCCTTATTGCTGAAGACAACACATACTTAGGACTCAAGACTCAGATTATTTGAGCTGGTTCTAACCTAAAAGCCTCATTTCTGGGGTCTATTTTCCATAGTACAAGAAAATACTGTGGGGGCAATTAGTAGCTACAATATCTTTGAATCACAATAATTGACAGCATGTAAGATATTCATATAGCTTTAATAAATGACACGCTTGTTGATGATAAACAAAGGCTGTCTTGTTGGACTTAAGGCCCATTCAACTGGAGGGAAACAGTAACTGCTATTGCAAGCATTACCATCTACCTGGTGCTAGTGCACTCATGGTTTTAAAAGAGAATCTACGACTACCACTTTGCTTGACCACCATTTACTAACTGCACTAAATCTTAGCCTTATACCCATAGCTATTGGCTTTCATCAAAGAAGCTTCTCTTTACAGCCAATGCAGACCATCACAGAAAACCACAGCTGGATGAGATGCAGACATCAGTGGAGGGTGGGGACCTGGGTGGGGCTGGAGGGAGGACAAGGAAGAAAGTGATGTAATTGTATTTCAATTAAAATGTATAATAATAAAAATATAAACAGATATACTTTCAAAAGCAATTTGGGAATGGAAATTTTGAATATATATATTCTTCTTTATTTTGCAATGTTTTGCTTTGTAACCCATCGAACATGTTTCTACTTGAATAACTGCACACGAAGCAAAACAGACCAGGCTGCTGAGTAGAAAGCAAGTATGTCAAGACAAACAACCTATGGCTGGGAAGAAAGTAGTTTTAGCAATGAAGAAATGAGTTTCCAGTCTTCCCACCAGCTCACACAGTTACAGGGAACTCTGGTGTGTTCTCTACTCCCATAGAATTAGAAAATATTTTTCTTGTTTAAACATGAGATTGTTCTGCAAATATGTCCGAAGAAAATCCATTTACCCAGGAGCTTTCATTTCCAGTTTGGTACAGTTTAAAAGTTCTTCCAAGCAGAGATTCGCTTTTAACTTACAACAGCTTCAGGAAAATGTGGCACTTAATGTGGGAATAGAACACCATGACAGAAATTCATGGTTTCATCCTACCAAACCCATGAATCAAGACAAGTTTATTTTAAGTAAACAAGTTACTTACATGAGTTACAAATGTATAGCTAACCAGAAAATGACTTTAATATACTCTGTGGTATTTGTAACCATGACAAGCTGTAGCAGCTACCCAATAAAAGGCTGAGTTAATGATGTTGAGATGCAGAACAAAGCCCTTAATGCTGTGAGGTTGTCACTGTGATATAACATTGCTCATAAGAGTCAGCGATAGAAATGGAGAAAGGTTTGTGTGACTTTGTACAGTGTGGATGCAGAAATTCCAGTCTTGAATAATTGAAAAACTCAAGTTATTTGGTCTTGTCCCCTGTAGCCAGTTAGTGATGTAAAGGATCCTGGCAGATAGCCTCAGATTCAGTAGTTAGAATTATTTAAATGAATAGATTTTCTGACTCCCAGAAAACTATTTCATCATTATATTATGGTTCAAGCCTTTTCTGCTGATTTTAATCATTATTCGTGTAAATACTTTTCCAAAGCTGTTTGCAGAGCCATCTTACTTCACCTGGCCTGCAGTCCTACCAGGAGGGGAGCTGCCTAGGGTATCATTCTCCAAGACAAGACATACAGTTGAAGTTTAGAATGCAGAGTTTTAAGGATAGGCTCATGGAATCGAGGCTGTGGAAGTTGGAAAGGGTGGGTGAACAAGGAGGTGCACTGTGATGCTGAAGGCTGACCAGATAACATGGAGTTCCAGAGCAAGAATCATACTTCAGAATATTCAGCCATTATGTATAGTGTCCAGGCTTTTATTCTGCCTCATCTGTAATGTTAGGAAACTGGGCCACTGGAAGATAAGGAAGGATGTGACATTGGGTTAGTTAGACCTCTACAACTTAGAGAACTCCTGTGGGGGCTAGGAACTTATAATATCTGGCTTTTTTAGGTTGGTGTGGGGACTTAAATGTACATCTTCATGGTAGCTGAGCAAGTGCTCTTATCTACTAAGCCATCTTTTTGTATGTTATAAAGATACTAGTCATTTAATTTAGAGCTCACTTCATTTAATCTACTATTATCTCATTCCAACTTGATTTGATCTGTGAAAAACCCATTTCTGAGTAAGTTCACATTAAAGATACTAGGCAATAAGATTTGGAGCTATATTTTGCAAAACACAATTTAAGCCATATTATGCAATATATTTTAGGAAAAGGAAAATTCATTGATTTGAAAAATGTTTTTAAAAACCCATCCCAGATAAGGAGTTTGCAACCAAATATGTGAAGAACAATTAAAATTCAACCATAAGACAAACAACCTAATTAAAAATAGGCAAATAGCTGGATGAATACCTCACCAAAGAGGACAGAGACACCAAACAGTAATATAGAAAGACACTTAATGTTGCTTATCATAAGATAAATGCAAATCAAATTAATGATGAGACAGTGTTACATATATATATATATATCAGAGTGGTTAAATTTGACAATAACAGAAATATGGAATGATGAGAAGGATGTGCGTCAACAGAAATCCTACTATTTACTGCTTCTTGTACTACAGAATGACTTGGCCCTTCAGAAGACAATTGCTAGTTTTTTACAAAGCTGGACAATATTCTACAACATGATTCTCCTAGTCATTTATGCGGCTAATACTAAAATTGATGTATATAAAGAATTCTGCCCACAAGACTGTGGAGATGACTGAATGGGAGAAGGGCTTACTGTGGAAAAGTGAGGAACTGGTTTTAAATCTCTAGAACCCACCTAAAGGTCAGATGAGGAGGCATGAATTGTAAAACCCAAGGAGGTGGGGCAGGCATAGTGAGTCAGATTCCATGGACTTGCTGGCCAGCCAGTCCAGCTGAGATGGTGAGCTTCAGGTTCATTGAAGGGACTTTGTCTCAAAAAAACATGATGAGGATATATAGAGGAAGGTGTATGATGTTAATTTCTGGCTTTCACTGGCATACTCACAGGCAAGCACATCTGCATATATAATTGCAGATACATACATCACATTTGTATACACACATCATATCTGCACACACACATGAGCACACATACATACATCAAATCTGTACATACACACAGACCCACACACATCACTTATGCACACACATACACAGACATACATCACATCTGTACATATACATGAACACACACATATACATCAATTCTACACACACTCATGCAAAAAGGTTTGCATGAAAATATTTGTAGGACCTTTGCTAATAATCACCCCAACAGGAAGAAGTCAACATTACCTTAAATAGCTGAGCAAACACTGTTGTATCTGTATAATTGTATATTATCCAGAAATAAAAATGATCTAGTTGCCAGGCATACAAAGATAAATGTCGATTCTAAATGCATCAGGTGATGCTAAGGGTTTCACACCAGTGTGGAAGGCTACATGTTGCATGATTCCAATTTTAGTGCATTCTAGAAAAGACAAATCTATAGAGATTTTGGAAAATGCAGTCATTGGCAGGTCTCTTGGAAAGGGCATTAAATTGGTACAGCATAGGGGTACTTTTAGGTCAGAGAAACTTCCTCATGATTCTATAATAATGAAAACAAGACACTACACAGAATGTCCTAGTGTGCTTTCTTGCTGTGATAAATACCATGACCAGAAGCAACCTAGAAAAAACAGGGGATAGAAGTGAGGTTGAAAAATGGATAACAGAATACAGTTAGAGCACAGGAAGAAGGTCTACAGTACAAGAGTGGCAAGAGTCTTCAATAATTTATTATAACTGAGCTAGAAGGGCTGAATATTTCTTAGCATGAGATATGTTTAAGGAGACACAGATTTCCAGTTGATCCTTGCATATCAAGTCCATGTGCCAAATTAACACACTGCACTCTATAAATATACATAATTGTTATGTGTCCCTTAAAATTACAATAATAAAACCTGTAATGATAGGAATATCATACAAGGGCACCAACATAAAGAGCCCCCACACATCTAAGCTGGGACAAATTTGAGTGATGAGTAGCATGAAATGAATATCTGAGTTCAAATGAATATCTGAGTTCATATCGAAATAGAGAATTGGCGGTATGTAGAGGAATCTCTCATGTGTCACTTCCAACTGCATCAAGTCTATACTATTTATAGCAACTTCTTTCCAAGCACTACATTGTAAAGAAAAGAGCAAGCAGTAACTTCCAAGTGGTGAAAATCAATACTGTCTTAGCTGGAAGATTGGGGTGAGAATCAATAATTCCAAGTCCATAGGTACTATCTCTCCCTTGTATAATGCCATGAACAGGTGTTGGCTCTTGCTACAGTGTCCTACCCAATCCCACAGGTCTAACCTGATTATAACATGAACTCTGATAAATCCTAAGTTAGGGATATCTACAAATGGCCTGAACAACTACTCTTCACAAGGGTCTAATATATCAAGAGCTAAGAGAGGCTTACAGATTTTTACAGGCAAGAGAAAACTAAGAAGACATGACTAAATGGAATGTGGTGGCCTGGGTGGTATTTTGGAACAGAAATGAATAGTGGGCACAAACCCAGATAAAGTATATTTGGTTCATAATTATATATCATTATAAGTTTATACAGTTATGAGAAAAGGATTATACTGATTCAAGAGGTGGCATTAACACATTAGTTACAGGATATATGAGAATCCTTTTGTAATCTTATGCTAATCTAAATCTATTCTAAAGAAAAGTATGCCCCAAATTATCAAATATAGCACAGATATACTTGCAAGAGAGGTCAGTTTAAATATACAAAGAGAAAGAGCTGCAGTAGAAATATTATTTCACTCCTCTGGTTAATTTTCAGATAGAAACCAGTGTCCATCCAGTGGTTTCAAGTACTTAATGACTGATTGGTGAAAAAAGCCAGCCCTTCTTCAGAGAGGTACTGGGAGAGAAGGAGTGAGCACAAGGCTGAGCTGATATTGGTTTGGAGTTTACTGTGCTTCGGTACAACTGAGATGAACACGTGTCTTCTATAGTCTTTGAGTCTTGGTTTTATTATTTGTAAATTTGGGGCAATAATTACATCTATTTTATGGAGTTTCCCGTCCATCAGATGGAGAAATGTGTAAGATGTCAGTGTGATTCCTGTTGTTAGCATAGAGTCCCTGCACATCCCAAAGGGCATGAGTGTGAGCATGGTGCAACAGTGTGGGGTCTGCTGACACCTGAGCTCTGGTTCTGCAGTTTCTTATCATTGCAACTTGGACAACTTTCTGATCTTTCACTGCTTCATCTTCTACTTTGAGATAATACAAATAACACTTCCTTCTTCCCTGAGTTCTTCCTGAGCTATGTTACCAGATGTAAATCACTCTAAAAAGTGCCTGGCAAAAGAGATCTTTACACTAACTCTTATAATCACAGAGGTATCATTGCAAAGGACTTAAGATAAATAGCTACTAGGCTTCAAAGAGCCCCAAAGCCACAGGAAGTCCATTTCTCAGAGATGGAGACTTAGTAGCCAAGAAATATGCTGTTCATTCTCCTGAATACCAGCATACCACCGAGGATATATGGAATGGGTCCACTTTCAGAAATTTCCTGATACCATTTTTACATGGTCATGAGCTCGCTTACTGCAGTTAGAAACTGTGATATTTAAAAGGTTGATTACCCTTGCCTCCTTCTGTGTCCTTGGAACTTGGTAAAATCGGTAAAATCTTTAAGGGGGAAATCTTAATGTGGGCAGCATTCTTAACCTCCACATAATTCAAATTTTCCCAAGGAACTGTGAAAGACTGCTTTTTACTGTTAGGACTTACACCTAACACAAAAACGGTGTTAGGTGTAAGTCCTAACAGTAAAAAAGGCACTAACACCATTTTTGTCTAATGTAATTTTACTTTTAGTAAATTATAACATTGGGTTTGAGTTCACCTTTACTAATTTTTGAAAATTTCATACATGCTTACCATGTAATTTGATCATATTCACTCCATTCCTCTCCACATCAATTCCTCCAAGATCTACTACCTACCCTTTGGACCATTCCCAAATTCATTATATTTTTCCCTCTCTTTTTTGTTTTATATCCCACACAGTCCTACTTGTGCCGCCCATGTACTCATGAATGTGGGAACGTTCCCACCCTGGAGTGTAATTGACTTACAAGGGACTATATCCTCAAAGATAACTGACTCTACCCAAGAGACCATCAATTGTCAGTAGTGCTTTTTCTAGGGTTAGGGATTTGTGGGATTCTTCTTCCATTCTGTTGCAGTATTGGCTGGCTTTATCTGGTACAGGATCTGTACAGCAACCACAGCTGCTGTGAGCTCATGAGTACAGTGGTCTTCTTATGTCCAGAAGGTGAGTTTTTTTTTTTTTTTTGGTCCTCTTTGACATCTTTCTTACAATCTTTCTACCCCTTCTTCCATGATGGTCTCTGAGCCTTGGGAGGAGGTATTTGAATATATTTTTTAAACATAATGCTCAATAACAACAATAATTGGTTTAAATAATATTAAAATAATCTCTTCTATGATTTTCCACCTTTAACTCAGACAATGCAAAGTCCAAAGTTAATTCATGTGTTTGGGGATACCCAAACAACAGAAATTTGTGAGAGCTTTATGATTAGTGTACCCCATGCTTGGTACTCTATTTCTGATGCTCTCATAAAAGAGTACCTCTCCTACTCTCTCCTTGAATGCTCAACTCCAGACATTGCAGTCCCAAGTCAGTTCCAAGTTGGTAGTCAGGGCATGCTTGTGCTACACTCTAGTTATACCCCACACCTGGTGTTTGAATTATGAGAGGTGAGTTCTGTGTTCTTTTGTGAGGTTCTTGAAGATAGGAAAGGATAAACAAAGTTGATAATCATTAAGGCCACCAGGTGTGATTGTAGAGTCCAAGTGAGCCCTTATTTTCATTCTACAGACCACCCAATATTCATATATCTTTCTAAGCTCTAGTATTCCAGCATTCCTAACTCCCAGTTCAGAGAGTTGTGAGGATTGCATCCAAAAAAAAAAAAATAATAAGTGCTTGGCATGGAGCCTGGCAGACAGCAGGCTTTGATTAAAATTACTTTTCATTTACAGTTATTAACAGTAAATAAATGGAATGCATTCTTTTTTAAATTTATTTTTTATTTGTGTGCATGCATGTGTGGATGTGTGTATGCATGGATTTGTGTGTACATGTCTGTGTGTGTGTATGTGTGTGCATGTCTATAAATTTATATCAATCACATACATTGCAGGTCCCTAAGTTGGATCAAATGGCATTTGCTCTTATAAAACTAGAGTTACAGGTAACTGTGAGCCAATTCTTTTTTTTCCTTTATTTTTTATTTCTTCAAGTTACATCTCAATCCCAGTACCCTCCCTATTCCCCCTCCAGTCCCACCCTCCCACCCTCAACCCCCATCCTCTTCCCTTTTTTTTTTTAAGTTTAAGGTATATCTTATTTCCCCCTACAGTTTCTCCTTTCAGTCCAACAAATGGCTCTTTCTCTTATAATAATAAATACAATACAGTACAACAGAGGTAATTAGGCCACAGTTATGAGGGTTATTTGGCTTAATGTACATTCCCAATGACCAGTCCATATGTATTTGGTACCTGACTTTAACATTCTACTATCTAACCATCTCCATGAGTTTAAAGTTCTATATCTGACTCAACATTCATACTAATTGCAACACAATTTTAAAAGTATCTGCTTAGATGTATAACACTCTCTTGACTCCTAAACAACTCAAAATTTAATTATGAGACTCTATCTATCTGTTCTTCAATCACCTCAGAGACCTGAGAGGGATAATGGAAACTGGAAACTGAACCCAGATCCTGTAGAAGAGCAGTAAATAGCTACTGAGCCATCTCCTTGATCCCTGCAGTGCACTCTATAAAACTTGAAACAAATTCCTTTAAGGATTTATTTTCATTTTTCCTTTGAAATTTTGAAGTTTAGTAAAAGCTGTACTTTTCACAGAACACTGCCTGAAATACAAAACCATGCCATATGAATCATAACCATCCAATTCCTATTCACTTAACTGAGTCCTGGTGGGGGACAGAGACAGGAGAAAGCAGGAAGCTGAGGATGGAAGGGCTGGCTTTGAGCACAAGCTCTGCTCAGACCGAGTCTGTACATTTGGCTAACTCATTTCACACTGGGGTTTAAACCTTCGAAACTCCTGAAATAGGAGATCTTTTCTTACTTCATGGCTTACTCCCATTAAACATCACCAGTAGTTCTTCTTTTAAATAAAATGGGAGCAAATAGGCACATTCTTGATTGTCATTGTTTTCTTGTGACTCACTACCCAGCCTTTGTTGTGTGACTTTGATTGATGCCCTTCACTGTACAGAGCGCTGTTATGGCAAAAATTCTTACCTACCTCCCTTATTAGATTTTCTTGTTATCCTTCCGTGTACAGAGCACGCCCCTCCATATGTAAAATGATTTAACCATCATTTCCTCTAGCACAGCTAGACAAACTGCTAAAAAACCAACATTTTTTACTATTGCCATTTTATAGATGAGTATCAATATGCTTGTTTCCAAATTTAGACCTGAAGAAATGGTAAGCTATGCTTCAAACCTTAATCTTGGGCTGTTGTACACTTCTACTCTTGACTACCTTGTGGTGTTTGGAAACACCAAGGCAGCCACTACCTACACACACACACACACACACACACACACACACACACACACGAAGAAAACACAAAAGGAGGTCTTTATGATAAGAGCTTGCTGAATGCAGTGATGTCCTTTAGCTGAACATACATAATTAATTTTCTTTCAAGTAAATTTAACAGCTAAATAATACAGCACCAGCTAATGGGCCTCTTGGCTGGCTTAACATTAAGAGATATATCACCCCATATACTCACCCTAAAGAATGAAGATGAACAACTCGCCTAGTTACGTAACACTGTTCAACAACATAAATAAAAGATTCCTACTGTTTGGGCATTTGTTCTGCATTCTTCTAAGCTTTTCTAAATCAGACTTCCTCTAATCTAACAGATGCCCGCAGTTTAAAAGCAGCTCAAAAACTCTTATTTATATCTAGTGCACAGTTTTGAATAAAATGGGCCCACAAATGTAGAGGGAGATGGGGCAATGCATAACTTAAAAATGGAATTTATTTCCAGACTTCTAAACACAGATTTCCAATAAATGTCCACTTAGAGAACCATTTCATTAAGCCAACTGCCACCGAAAGCAAGCTCCCTGTTGTTCCTTAGAGCATTTTATTTTCTAAAATGAATCATTACTTTTCGATGTTTTGGCTTGACAATCTTTTCCCCCCAATTGTGTAATTTTGATTTGTCACTCAAATTGCTTGTATTTCAAGAGAATTGTTCTGAGACATTTCTGCTTTGGAATGAGGCTACTAATATGGTGGCTTGGGTTTGGAGAAGCCCCCAAACCACTAAGGTGCATTGCTTTTTCCTTTATAGAACTGGAGAGAGTCTTGGCTTCCTCATTCCAATTAAGGTTTAGCAGACCCTTAAGGCTGATTCTGAGGGTGGCTGAAAGGAACTTGTAATGAACAAGATGGATGGCTATGGCCATAAGAGGAGGTGAGGGAAATGAAAGTCAGGTTGCTGGGAAGCTCCCTTGCATCTGTGATTTGCTAAATAATCCAGATATTTGCAAGACTATTCTTACACATCACCCCCAAGTATAAATATGAACATCACTAATAGAATACTAATGGAACAGGAAGGAAATTGAAGTGAGGTACCAGAGAGAGCATTTCTAACACATGAAAGCTATGTATACAAATGACAGATCTGAGAAAAATTTGAGTCTCAAAATTGAGTCCACCCAAGGTCATCAGGCTTATCTGTCTTTGGTTAAACAATCAGATTCAAAGAAAAGATCAACTCAGTTTATTAAAAAGTGCTACTGTGAAACAGATTGCTAATAAGCAGACAAGATCCCTAGTTAAGGAGGGTGTGTTTCCTCTGATTGAGAGATGCTCAGTGTAATAGGTACATGTTTATTCTAGCTTCCAAGATATCAGATACAATAATTATGGCCACAAGAAAATCTTAGAGTCATCTTTACCATTTACTGTATGCTTGGTAGGATACTAAGATAACACAAGTAAGTTTGATCATTTCAATTTTAAGGCAACTTTAAAATGAATACCATTATAGCAAGAGCTAATCTTTGCAGTATTCTTAACTTAGAGCAAACAATGTACTAAGCACATTACAGGATTGTAAGTGGGTGTTATAATCATCCTTAGTTTACAACTCTGATAACTAAGGGGTGGGCAATTTGTCCAAATTTCAGGGCTACCAAAAAATCTCAATTCAAGGATTTGACTCCAAAGTCTGATTTTCCAATGCTCTGCTGTACAATCTCCTATATTCTTCCTTTTGGAGATAGGTGGAGTGTGGTTCATGGAGAAGAGTGTCTCTAATCTACACCCCAGAGATAATAATCCAAAGCTGGAAAGTCAAGTCTGAATTCCTTGACTTGTTATCCAGGGCTCTTAGGACCAACTATAGAATTAGCGATAACACAATGTAAAAATGATACTTTGACAATGATAACTATCTTCAGGGCCAGAATTCTTAGAATGTGACCACAAAGGATCCAACATTGATTGTTTCTTCTCTTCTTTATCTTGGTATCTTTGGAAGTGGTACACAAAATTACAGGATATTGCTGTATAAAGATGAATGAAGTATTGATAATTTTACATTTCTTTTATTAACATTTGTTGTTTTTACTAATAAATTTTAAAAATTGTTTATGTGTGTGTTGCATATATATATTTCTTGAAAATTAAATTACATTTGCTCTGGAGAGAAAGTAGAATGTGTATTTTTGTATGTTTTAACAGTGTCATGCTGACATCCTGATCTTTGTTTTTTACTTTCTTTCTTTATATATATATAAAGTTTATTATTAATTCAAGTTAAGTTACATCTCAATCACAGCCCCCTCTCTCCTCCCTTCCTGGTCCCTCCCTCCCACCCTCTACCCCCACTCTTACCTACCCTATTCCTCTGGTGTGGGGCGCCCCATATATCAGCACCACTCAGTTCATCAGTCACATGAGGGCTAAGAACTTCTTGCTCTGGGGTCTGACTTGGCAGCTCCACTATGGTAAAGTGTCCCACTACCTCGTAACAAAGCCCATGACTGAGACTACCCCACCCCCAGTTATTAAGGGATCTGTATGATGACCAAATTTCCTATTTGTATAGGAGGGTCTAGGTCAAGTCTAAGCTTTCTTCTCCTCCTCCTCCTCCTACTCCTCCTCCTTCTTGTGGTTAGTGTTTCAGTTGCTGTAAGGCTCTAGAGGCCTAGGTTAGTTGGTTCTGTTGATCCTCATGTGTTGATCTTGACCCCTCCGGGTGTCTCTATTCCTCTTTCCTCTCTTATAAAGGCTCCCAGAGTTCCACTTATTGTTTGACTATTGTCTCAGCGTCTAGTTTGATCTGCTTTTGGCTGGAATGTCTCATAGGATAGTTATGTTACTAGGTTCCTTTTCCTTTGGGTCTGTGGGTTGTAGGATTGTTATCCTATTATATGGCTAACATCTAGTTATAAGTGAATAGATGCCATGTGTATCTTTCTGGGTCTGGGTTAGCTCACTCAGGATGAGCTTTTCCAGTTCCATTCATTTGGTTACAAATTGTATGAGTTCCTTGTTTCTGATAGCGGAGTAGTATTCCATTGTGTAAATGTACCAGGTTTTTATTTTTTTTAATTTTTTTTTTATCCATTCTTAGGTTGATGGGCATCTGGGTTGTTTCCAGTTTGTAGCTATTACAAATAAAGCTGCTATGAGCATTGTTGAGCTGATGTCCTCGTGGTTTGATAAAGAATCTTTTGGATATATACCCAGGAGTGTTATGGCTGGGTCTTGAGGTAGATCTATTCCAAGTTTTCTAAGGTATCGCCAGACTGATTCCCACAGTGGTTGTACAAGATTGCTACCATATCCTGTTTTATAAAGTATAAATCTTTCTTCAGTAATTTTTTAATATCGCCAATAAAACTCTGCTCATATTACTAAAGATAATAATATATGTTTTGGGAGATCCAAGACGGCAGCAGTTGGGAGGTACACATTTTGAGCTAAGGGGAAAATAGTTACAACATCTCAGAAATATAAACAAGCTGAGCAACATCCTGAGAAGCGTGAACCCTCAGGATCACACCCAGCGAATCCAGTGACTAATGGGGGTACCTCGTGGGACCTTCAGACACTCAGGTAAACAGACCTACCCAAGCTTCAGGGCACAGCATTGGAACCCAGACCACTGGGCACAGTGCGACTGGGACCCCAGGGAGCAGGGAGTGGCAGAACCCAGGCAGTGGGATGCAGTGCAGCGTGGACCCAGGCATCTGGGAGCACAGGAACCCATGCATCAGGCATGGCGCAGACCTAGGCAGTGGGGCACACCACAGACCTAGCCCTCAGGGAGCACCACGGTGGGGAATACAGGCAGTGAGGGTCAGCAAGACATGGAGTCAGGTAGTAAGGGGTGGTGCAAGGAGGAACCCAGGCCTTGTGTCACAGTGTGGCATGGCACAGAAAACAGGCTGAGGAGCACACCACGGATGTGGGCAAGAGACACTCGAAAACCCAGTGAGTGGACAGGCTCAGGGCCCAGAGCAGAGGTCAGCAGATTGAGGCACAGCCTTGGTGCCCAAAGCGGAGACCAGCAGCAAGGTGCACAGTCTTAGGGCTGAAAGCAGAGATCAGTGGCACTTGGCATGGGCTGGGGACCCAGAGCAGAGGCCAGCGCAGAGCCTGGTGCAAAACAGAGGCCAGAGTGGATTCTGCCACAGAAGCAGGCAAAAGCCATGCAAATACTCAAGGAATAGCACCAAACCTCAGATAGGGGTACTCACCAGCCTCCAGAGCACCCAGCTTCCACATCCACATTACATACAGGAGAACGATGGACAGGTTCACCAAGATGTATCTCCAGCTGAACAGCTGGCAGGGAGGCACAAGCATATCTGGGCTTACCCAGAAAGGTGTTGGGCATAAAGGTCCCTCTGCTGGATATACAATCACTCGGAAGAACATTGCACTCAGACAGGGCAGAGGGCTGCTCATCCTAAACCAGTACAGTCTCCCGTAGGTCTGATTACTGCAGGGTCTTGGGAGGTAGCCTGAACTGCCAGGTAGACGTACCTCCAGGCTACCAGAGCACCAAATATTTACACAGTCGCCCTAACACCCTATACTTAGGAAAATGATTGAGTCCTTTCAGGAAGAAATTAAATCACTGAAAGAATACAAAGAATCCTCAATTTTACAAATTAAAACAATGGAGAATACCACTTTGGGTGCCACCTGAAAACTGCAAATTAATTAATTAATGTAGTTATTAGTAAGTATAAACTGTAATATTAGGCTGGCAGAGTGGCCGACAGAGTAGCTGGCGGCTTGGCAGAGGAGCAGGCTACCTGGCCTGAGTGCCTTCACCGGTTGCCTAACTTATCCTGGAGAAAGAGCCCCGGGACCAAAGGTGGCCTACACCACCTACAACCTAAACTCTGTTAATTAACATAAGTTGTTATATTAGGCTGGTAGAATTACCGGCTTGGCGGGAGATTCGCCTGGGCTCAAGTGGAGTCTGGGAATTCAACAGCCCGGGACTGCTTGGACTGAGGGCCTATAAGCCGCCACAGTCTTTTCCCCAATAATTAAACACACCAAGACCTTTTAATATTTTAACGCTTAGCCCTTAGCTGGGCAGACTCTCAATTAGCTACTCTAAGTTAACCCCAAACCAACCTGTGCCTGTGAGTACCTTCCAGACTTCTCCAAACATCTGTCTCCTTCTGTGTCTCCTGGAGGAAAGGGGAGAGAGTCTCTGTGTGTGCAGAATTCCTGCTGATCTGAGGAAGTCCCGCCTTCCTATACTCTTTCTGCCCAGCTAATTGGCCATAAGCGACTTTTATTAACCAATCAAGAGAATGCCTCAGAAGGGGTGGTAACCAGATCTCAGCATTGAATTCAATGTATCAGAAACAATATTAGACCTTCTCTCAACATCGATCTCCAAGCCACCATAGCCCAACATGAATGGGAAAGAAACAAGGCAATGAAAGATTCAAAAGATTTGAAAGATTTGCAGACAAAGACAAGCAAATTGGAGCAGAAAATGTGTAAAACAAACAAAATGGTTCAAGCCTTGAAATTGGAAGTAGAAGCAATAAAGAAAACACAATCAGAGATAATCCTGGAGGTGGAAAATCAAGGGAAGAGAACAAGAACTACAGACATGACTATCAAACTCTAACCAAGCAATTGAAAGACCTGTATGGCAAGAACTTCAAGTCCTTAAAGAAAGAAATTGAAGAGGACATCAGAAGATGGAAAGATCTCCCATGCTCATGGATAGGTAGGATCAACATAATAAAAAGGGCCATCCTGCCAAGAGCAATATACAGATTCAATGCAATTCCTATCAAAATACCAACACAATTATTTATAGACCTGGAAAAAGCAATTCTCAACTTCATAAGGAATAACAAAAAACCAAGAATAGCTAAATCAATCCTGTACAATTAAAAAAAAAACATCTGGAGGTATCATCATCCTAGATTTCAAGCTGTACTACAGAACAATACTAATAAAAAGAGCATGGTACTGGTATAGAAACAGACCAGTGGATCAATGGAATCGAACTGAAGACCCAGAAATGAACCCACACACCTATGGTCACCTAATTTTTGATAAAGAAGCCAAACCGCACAATGGAAAAAGGACAGCATCTTCAACAAATGGTTCTGGTCCAACTGGATGTCCACATGTAAAAGAATGAAATTAGACTCATACTTATCACCTTGTACATAATTTAAGTCCAAGTGGATCAAAGATGTTAACATAAGGCCTGACACACTAAATCTATTAGAAGAGAAAGTGAGGAAAAACCTCGAACTCATTGGCACAGGTGACAACTTCCTGAACAGAATACCACCAGCTCAGGCTCTAAGACCAACAATCAATAAGTAAGACCTCATGAAACTGAAAAGCTTCTGTAAGGCAAAAGATACTGTCAATCGAACAAAATGGCAGCCTACAAATTGGGAAAAGATCTTCACCAACCCCACATCTGACAGAGGGCTAAAATCAAAATTTACAAAGAACTGAAGAAATTAAATGCCAAGAAACCAAATAATCCAATCGAAAAATGGGGACAGAGGTAAACAGAGAATTCACAAAGGAGGAATTCCTAATGGCTGAGAGACAATTGAAGAAATGCTCAACATCCTTAATCATCAGAGAAATGCAACTCAAAAGGACTCTGAGATTCCATCTCACACCTGTCAGAATGGCTAAGATCAAAAGCTCAAATAACAGCACATGCTGGCAAGGGAGTGGAGAAAGGGGAACTCTCCTCCATTGCTGGTGGGAGTGCAGACTTGTGCAACCACTATGGAGGTCAGTCTGGCAATATCTTAGAAAACTTGGAATAGCTCTGCCTCGGGACCCAGCCATACAACTTCTGGGTATACATCCAAATGATTCCTCACCAAATTACAAGGAAGTTTCCTCATCTATGTTCATGGCAGCCTTATTTATAATAGCTAGAAACTGGAAACAACCCAGATGTCCCTCAACCGAAGAATGGATTAAAAAACTATGGTACATCTACACAATGAAATACCACTCAGCTATCAGAAACAATGAAATTATGCAATTTTCAGCCAAATGGATGGAACTAGAGAAGCTCATCCTGAGTGACCCAGACTCAGAAGGATGCATATGGCATCTTTTCACTTATAGTCGGATTGTAGCCATATAGTACAGGATAACTATACTACAACCAATACACCAAAGGGAACATGAATGTAGACTTTGTTTCCTGTTAATGAGACACTTTGCCCTAGTGGTGCTGCCTTGTAGGCCCCCAGTGTATTAGGAGGTTCTTGGCCTTCATATAACTGCTGAAATGGAGTGTTGTACTGTTATGTAGGACATTCCACTCCAGAGGAGTGTGATGGGAGGGATGGGGGTAGAGGGTGAGAGGGAAGGACTGGGAGGGGTGGAAAGAGGACAATGTGATGGAGATGTTACCTGAAGTAATAGATAAATATTTTAAAAAATAGGTAAAAGAGATGAAAGACAATCTCAGAATGAAGATTCAGTTGAAGAAACCAGTACAACAACAAAAGAAAATGAGAATTCTAAAAAGTCCTCACCCATAACATCCAAGAAATCAAGGACTCAATGAAAAGACAGAACCTGAGAATTATAGGTATAGAGAGGAAAGAAAAGATTCCTGACTCCAAGGTCCAGGAAAGATCTTCAACAAAATCATAGAAGAAAACATCCTAAACCTAAAGAAAGAGATGCCAGTAAAATTCCAAGAGACTTACAGAACACCAAACAGATTAAATCAGAAAAGATACTCCTCTCTCCACATAATAATTGAAACTCCAAATGTACAGAACAAAGAAAGAATATTAAAAGCTGGAAGACAAAAAGGTCAAGTAACATATAATGGCAGACCCATTAGAATTACATCTGACTTCTCCTCAGAAACTTTAAAAGCCAGAATGGCCTGGGCAGATGTCCTACAAGCCCTGAGAGAACATAGGTGCCTACCAGACCCACATCTGACAGGGCTAATATCCAAAATTTACAAATAACTCAAGAAATTAAATGCCAAGAAACAAAATAATCCAATCAAAAATGGGGAACAGAGCTAAACAGAGAATTCACAAAGGAGGAATCCCTAATAGCTGAGAGACACTTGATGAAGTGCTCAGCATCCTTAATCATCAAAGAAATGCAACTTAATTGACTCTGAGATTCCATCTCACACCTGTCAGAATGCCTAAGATCAAAAGCTCAAATGACAACACATGCTGGTGAGGTTGTGAAGAAAGGGGAACCCTCCTCCATTGCTGATGGGAGTGCAAGCTTGTACAACCACTATGGAAATCAGTCTGGCAATATCTTAGAAAACTTGGAATAGCTCTACTTCAAGACCCAGACATAACACTTCTGGGTATACATCCAAATGATTCCTCACCAAATCACAGGGAAGTTCCTCATCTATTTTCATAGCAAACTTATTTGTAATAGCTAGAAACTGGAAACAACCCAGATGTCCCTCAACTAAGGAATGGATTTAAAAAGAACAAAACAAAACAGTGGTACATCTACATAATGGAATAGTATTCAGCCAGAAGAAATAAAGAAATCATGAAATTTTCAGCCAAATGGATGGAACTAGAAAATCTCATCCTGAGTGAGCTAATCCAGTCTCCGAATGATGCACATGGCATCTATTCACTTATAATCAGATTTTAGCCATATAGTACAGGATAACTATACTACAGCCAATGCACCAAAGGGAACAGGAACATAGACTTTGTTACCTGTCAATGAGACATTTTGCCCTAGTGGTGCTGCCTTGTAGGCCCCCAGTGTATGAGAAGGCTCTTGGCCCTCATATGACTGCTGAACTGGGGTGAGGGACTGTTATATAGGGATACTCCACTCCAGAGGAGTGAGATGAAAGGAAAAGTGGGTAGAGGGTTGGAGGACAGGTCTCAGTGGGGTGGAAAGATGGCACTGTGTTGAAGATGTAACCTGTGGAAAGATGGCACTGTGTTGAAGATGTAACCTGAAGTAATAATAAAATATTTTTAAAAATTATATGTTTCATGCATATGACTCTTTCACTTGATTCCTGTTATGTCCACTTCTAATTGTCAATCATTATCCTTATTTGAGAGAAAAAAAGTTATGATTAAAGCGGTTAAATGTCCTGCTAACATAACAAGGCCGATTGGTTTAATGAATTAGTATCTTCTGTTAAAGAGGGCTTGAGGCATTTAGCCCAAGGTGGCATATTTCTAAGTTAGTTGTTGATTCTACTGTTTTGATGATGCAAGAGTTCAGAAGTTGCAATTAAGTCTGTTTTACTCCAGGAGAATCCAAAGATCATCTTTGTATTTATGAGGGCAAGCATTTTGATCTATGAGCACTCTATGCAAGAACACCATGAAATACTCGTGGGTACCATATTCTGTTTCATTTACAGGTTTTGTCATGGTAGATACAGCAAGATAACTTCCAGTGTTGCCCTAGGTTGTGAACTTGCTTCAGCTGAGTGTTTCTAGGTGCTAGCGAGCACTATTTCAATTATTAACAGAAGTAAATAATCACAGTACTCACCAGAGGAAGGTGTTCCCTAACTTCTGACTGACCACGTTTCATGCTTAGAGATTTATTCTAAGTTGGGCATTTGAACTTAACCAGAGCCTCTGGAGCATTGAATCACAGAGGAAAATGTACATATTTGTAATTGGAATTGTTAGGATGATAGCATGGAATCTCAATTTGCTAGTTTCCAAAATTGTCATGTCTTGGAGCAAGCCCAGGATTGAAGCCAAGAAAGAACAATGCAGACTAGAGAAATGGTAGGAGAATTCTAATTTCATTTGAGCCTCTGTATCTTGCTGCCTTTAAAGATGAATACCCTGGGAATGTTCTATCTTATGAAATGATCTGTTTCTACTTTCCGTTTCTAAAGTCAGTTTGGGTTAGATTGCTGTTATTTGCAACTGCAATTATCACGAGTATCCCAACAGATAAGAAAAGATGTATAGGACAGTGTTCTCTGTCTCTTTGTTTCTGTTTGTCTCTGTCTCTGCCATGCCCTCTTTGTCTCTCTCCATAAAGCAATCTCTACATTTGTAATAGTAAATATAAGTTTTCTAATAGTAAATTGAAGGGGAGAAAACATATCTTTGATCTTGCTTTCCTCATCCAGACAGAAATAGTAGATCCAAATGTCAACATTTCATTAATGACAATAAACATACATACACACATGCCTGCATATGTATATAAAAAAGCTGTCACCCAGAGTTGAGCTTCCTGGTCATGCAGCTAATGCATACCATGGATCACCACTCTGTTTAGAGCTGCTGGTGAGACTGTTTCTTTTTAACAACACAAGACAAGAAACTGTTTCCAGTTCCATCTTTACAAATTGCTCTCAATTGTGACATTTATTTTTCATTCCAATCAAGTGTAATTTACCAGAAATATTGCAGAATGTGTCTGTATTTAAAATGTGTGTGTGTGGTGGGGTTTGTAACAATCCTTTCCACACTGAACTTCTCTGCTAGGGAAGTTTGAGGTCAGCAAGGCTCAGACAAATTCATTCGTTTATAATGGCTCCCTTGAACCTCGTCTATCACCAAAGTTTGATGGCCAATGGCTGAGAAGTTTGATCAGTTTGGTTCAGAGAAAATCAGTCAAAATGGCTTCAGAGTACAGGGCTGTGTTGGATTTCAGGCATTTGAATGAAAACCATGTGTTGACACAGGATAAGTCAATCGCTCAGCTAGTGCTGGAAATACAAAAGGGCAGGAAAGGATTACTATTACTGTATGGCAGATACCTTTGGCTTTTCATCCAGCAGTTGCCAAACCATGGCCTCAGTGATGAGTTTTCTGATCAGCTGTGGAATGACAGGGAAAACCAATGCTGGGTAGTGAGGATTTTGTTTTACCCTTAAAACTCATTTTTTTTTCCATTAAAAAAGTTTACTAATTCAAGACTGTATCCAATCAATTATTTGGTTTGAAGTATGTTTCCTTTTAATAAAACAATGGAGATATTGGATCATGGTTTTAAAATGTATTTACTGGAAAAACCCTAAAAATTCGCCAGCCCTATGTGGTCTGGTCACTAACTGTTGTTGTAGGCCTTGAGGATAACATGAATTTTAGGCACTTGCCTTTGTGGACAGCTATCCGCACACTTGGCAGACACTCTATTAAATGCTTTGCATATTCCAGCATCACTTTAATGCTGATGCTTAAAGGCTGCTGCTCTTTGTCTTTTACAGGTTGGGGAACAAAGACCCTTGGAAGTCAAGGAGCTTGTGTAGGATCCAACTGCCTTAAAGAGCAAGAACTCACTGTTTCTGTACAAAAGGTATTATCCTTCAGAACGCTGCAATCTATGCCATTCTGAATTAGGAAAAGTGATGTCGGCACGCGTTTAAGATAGTTTTGGGAAAGACACCTGAGAATGATACCTAGCAGATACTGACATAGCAATGGAAGAATTTATTGGCCTCTTTTTCTGCAAAGGTATAGGTACGACAATGCTGAATAAGAAAGAGTTGCAGGAACTGGGAAGTCCTTTTTAATATTACAGGTAATAAAATTGTAACCCACTTAGCATTTTGAATAATTGGACAGCAGGCTTTTGGTGCTATGCATGTTCTACTGTATTCCACTGTCACTGTGTTTTTGTTCTGGGTAAGAAAGAAAAAAGCTTTCTCCTCCCACACTGTCTCTTATTTCTCAGGAAAGTTACTCTAGGATAAATTCTCTCAACTCCAAGAGATATTTAAATTTCTCATTTTCCTTAGAAAGGCAAGAAACAAATGCATCACAGAGAGGCTTTGTTCTGCCACTAGTAAGTATACCACAGAGTGGTTAGGTACTTTAGTTTGAATGTGTTACCCAAATTCACATCTTACATCTTGGAAACCTGACCTATGATGTGCAAATTGTGGATGAGAAAAGAAATATTTAGATTATAAAATTTGTCTTTGGGAATGGGACAATATTGTTATGAAGAGCATAAATGATTCCTTATAGAAAAGATATTCTATCATCCATCATTTATCTAACTCCCATCTATCTATCTATCTATCTATCTATCTATCTATCTATCTATCTATC
>CAJQZJ010032362.1:4379433-4404541 GCA_907164525.1 Lophiomys imhausi | reverse complement strand
ATCTATCTATCTATCTATCTATCTATCTATCTATCTATCTATCTATCTATCATCTATCTATCTATATATATATGTATAAATAATATATATACATGTATATTATCATCATCTATCATCTATCACTATCTTCCTTCTTCCCTGTCTTCATTCTGGCTCTCAACATAGGATGATGCAACAAGAAGGTATTTGCTAGATAATAACCATTTAATCTTAGAATATCATAGTTATATGAATTTCTATTCCTTGTAAATTTCTCAGTCTTTGATATTTTGTTATAGAAGCCTGCAAAGCTCTAAGACACTAGGCCTAGTATGAATAGCCTAAGTAGAAAGTTAGTAGAAAGATTTCTGTGTGACTCCAAGGGTTCTCATGTCCCCATGTCCAGTCTCCCCCACTTAATGTGGCCCCTCTCTTTGAGTGCAGGTAGCCCCTGTACTTTGATTGTAGCTGATGGAAACTGACTAGGTTAATAGAGTGTTAGAATTTGATCCCTTTTCTTGTTAGACATCTTTCTTCCAGCCTGGCTTTGATAAACAAGCTGACCCATAGTGAAGGGTCTATAGAAAGGTTCATCATAGTGAGTTCTGTCCTACAACCAGGAAAAACTATTACAGTCCTCAAGGAAGCAAATTCTGCCAATAATAACTAAAATAGTTTGGAAACAGATCCCTCAGCTCTGATGAGTTCCCGGCCCTAGTTAACATCTGATTGCAACTTTACAAACATTGTGCATGTGACACTTTTCCTTATGGATTTTGTGTTTGTCTTAATTACAGTGACATTAATTGATACAAAGAAACAGATTAGGAAAACACTGGTTTGTGTCTTCAAAGGTTGTTGATAGTCTTGGTCACTAGGAGAACCCAATGGATGGTCAGTTTGAGGAAGTAGGAAAGAAGATGAGTTAATGTTCCACGTATTGGCTTTGTGGTGGCTGAGGATGCCCAAATGAAAGCTATCTCATGGATGAAAGACTTCATGTTTTGGGGGACTCAGCAAGGAATGGAGACCATGGAATCTTTAGTTATTGCAAGTGAGATTTCTTAGAAGAAAATTGTCAGGGGAATAAGATTGCTAGCTGTGAGCTGAGATCAACACTTGTGTATGAAGAGAAGTTCACAGGCCCAGAGAGAGCATGTGGGTGCAGTGTGAACCCAAGGATGACTTCTGCTAGTTCCTGATATAAAGCTGTGAAGCTGGAATGGACAAGACAAGGGAGACAAATTTACACCCCTCCACTGCCAGTTCTGAGAAAGTGACTGTGCTGGGAAGGTTTGACCTTGAGTTAATAGTTGTTTTCACCTAACAATACTTGGAGAAGGGTAAGATTTGAGGTGTTTTACTTGGCAACACTCCCTGTAGCTGAAAATACAAATCTGTCAATAGTAAAGGTAACCGGGGTCTCCTTGACATGCCACTACAATTACAGCTGGAGTTATAGTTATGGCTGAGACTTCCTATAGAGGTGGGAGACTGAAAAGAAAGACAAAGACAAGGATGTAGTCATGGGGAACACAGGGGTCATTTTGTTAAGAATGGAGAGAGATTGGTGGAGTGAATGTAGAGCATCTTTAAGATTTATGGAAGATGAGTACTGCTTTAAGGTTTTGGAGTAGAGTGATAAGCCAAATAGGATTTATACAAAGCCTACTTGCATCAGATTTGATATTATACATATTTATATTTAAAAAGGTAAAGATGATTTCATGTCTCCTTATAATGTATAGGGTAGTACTCTTTCTAAATGACAAAGAACTCTCTGTTAGTCCTCACAATTTTGGAAAGTTCACTGAGCATTGAGTAATAATCACACAGCATGTCATGAAGTTTCCTTATTGTTGTATCACCAATATCTTCTTTGTCCTTTTGCTTATATCTCAACCTTCTTCTGGATATGGGATCCTGCTTCATTCTTCTAGACCTGTTTCCTTAACTACTGAGTTCACTGTCCTTTGTAGTATGCTGCAGAGCCAGTATTACTCACATATGTATTCATACATTATCCCATGTTGGATGGCTCTCCTCCTTCGAAACCCTCAGGGTCCACGAGGAAAAGATTGCATTTTCCTGGGTCTCTACCACCTTTCACAGTGAGCCTCTTAGCTAGTATTTGTTGAGCATTGTGGGTGAACTATGTCTCTCCCTCCAAATTCATGTTTTGAAGGGTTAAACACCAACCTCTCTGAAAATGACTGTATTTGGAGATAGGGTTTTTAATTAAAATGAACTGTGCTTTTTACCAGTGTGATGCCATTAAATATGATGGATATCTATATAAGAAGAAAGGGGATAAGATATAGGTAAAAATATAGACAGCCATATGAAGGTGTAAGAGAAGGCATCTATCTTCAAGCCAATGAAAAAGCACTCAGACAAAACTAAGCCTGGTTATTCCTTGATCTTGGACATTTAACCCTAAGAACTCTGAAAAAATGTGCTTTTCTGTAAGTCACCCAGTTTATCATAATTAAAAATAGTTTTAAAGATTTATTTTTATTTTATGTGTCTGAATGTTTACTTGGATATACGCATATGTACTATGATTGTGCCTGATGCCTTCAGAGCAGAAGAAGACATCAGATCTCCTGGAACTAAAGTTACAGACCATTGTGAGCCATGTTGCAGAGTCCTGGGATTTGAACCCAAGTCCTCTGTAAGGGCAATGAATGCTCCTAACCTCTGAATTGTCTTTTCAACCCCTACAATAATGTTTATGTTCACTCTACCAAAACACATATGGATAATTGATTGAAGTTCATCTTTCACACTGATCTTCCTTCAACTCTTCTTTCCACATGTCAAAATACAACACTCTCTTTACACCATTTTATCCACTAGGATTCACAGTATTTTATTTCTCCTTTTTCTTGTTTTGGGTGTGTGTGTGTGTGTGTGTGTGTGTGTGTGTGTGTCTCAGTTGGTTTAAAAGGTAGACAACCCTATATATGCAAACACATTTTACTGTTTTTAGAAACACTATTTATTACTTCCAGCAGGCTGATGACAATGGCATACGCTTCCTTGTCAAGGTGCCCACTTTTTAACCTCTAAGTCTGTACTTGTGTCAGCATTCGTATAATCCTCTACAATATTTGCTACTGAAGCTGTTGATGAGTAAAGGGGAAAGCCTCTTCCAGCAGCCACGGGGTCCATAAATTTCAGTGAGATCCTTATTTTCTTTTCTAATGCATAATGCGGTTCTAGAAAATTATCATTTAATCAGCAGTAATGACTCCCATATTTCTGCAGTACCACTTGTTAATCTCCCTGCCTAGTAAGGAGAAAAGGTCTTCAGCAATGCAAATCCACGCTTAGAAACAGAGCCATGCAGAAATAAGGTATGTTACCATTTTCTTCTCTCTTGCATATCTGTGGTGCTGATAATCATGGAGGCAAAACGGTAGCGAGGTCCCACCTCCATGCACTAAGTACAACTCTCCCATGAGAAGCAGTCCAATTAGGAAGTGGCTCCTTTTGTTTGCTAATGTTGTAAATGCCCAAACGCTTCACCTGTCGGTTTATTTGTGTTTACACCATTGAAAAGCCAAGGACTCCTCCTCTTGCCAGCTGTCCCTATCCTGGTCATGCATTACTGTCCTTCTGGCTCACCATGCTCTGTCACTTTACTTTACCTCCTTGATAACGACAGTTCATTTCTACCTCGGGCCTTTGTGTCCATTCTTTGTTCTACCTATGAGTATGTTCCCGATGTCTTTTGTCTGATACTTCTGGCTTTTAGGGCATATTTCATTGACACATTCCATATAAGATTTTTCCTTAGTTTGCCAAGAAAGCACAGCAATTGGTCCCCTTCTGGATCTCTAAATATAAGTAACATTTATCTTCAGATCACTGGTTACAATGACATGTATGCTCATAACTGATAACTTAATAGTTTCTCCTTCATGTTCAGAAGGACAAAACCAAGGCCATTTGTGGTGGGAATTGGGTCTTTTTGGTGAAATTGGTGGGCAGTTTGGTTTGGCATCTGGTGGCGCATGGGGAAAAGCTTGGCATCCCTTTGCCTGCTGGGATGTACAAAGACAGGTGGTAGTCGGACAATATGCCATGTTGAAGGGGCATAGCTAAAAAACCGAGCAAGCCATGCAGATGACGTCAGTTGGTGAGAAGCAACGGGACTGCTGGACATCTTGAGAAATCTTGTGGACTCTTGAGACTGCCAAGGATAATGTGCTATATAAGCTGGAGAATTCCATGTGGTCTCTGTCCTTTCCTCCTGCCATCATCGACTGATAAGTCACGCTGAAGAAGAGCACAGCAAGGTACTCCATTAACAGAATTTAGATTGTTATGTTCCAAGGCAAAGGCCTAGGATAAAAACTGCTGAAAGTTCCTTGAAGGCATCTGTGTGCCTTGGGGCCCCAGAGCACCAGAAAAGTGAGTGAGGCAAGTGGAGTTCAGAAGCTACTTGGAGAAGCTTTTGGCTTTGAGACTTGTCCAGGCAAAAGAGACTGTGGAGGTACGTTTTAGCTGATTGAAAAAGGCACTCTAAGTTGGTGGTTGGAACAGACTGATTTTATAAACTGGCCACCATTTGGTGGTGGAAATAGACTGGCCTTACAAACTGACAAAATAAGGTTCAACGAACACTAATCTTTTAAAGGGACTGCCTTCCGTGACTGCTGTAAACCAGGCCATCCTGCATAGACCTATGCTAAGAATATTAATATCCTTTTAAGAAAGTTAACATAGTGTTAAGTGTTTTTAGATAGGTATTAGAGTGTTTTTAGGTATTAAGATATTTTGAGATAGATTATAGATTTTAGATTATAGGTTTTAGGTTATAAGATTTAGGTATTTTATAGCTGTTTGTTAAGTATTAATAAATATAAGTGTTTATAATAAAATATTTTGTTACATCCATTCCTTTCAGCCTATCATGCATGTGGATCTAGAGTCTCTTGAAAAAGACACTTTTCTCTTCCCTCTCTTCAATGACTTATCACACATAGTCCATCCTCTGAGAGTCCACCCCAACCACAAAGAACATCTAAAGGATGAAGATCTCTCTCTTGCCTACTTCTCTAATGTAATCTTAGAAAACATAATTTAAGAGTATCCTTGCCAGGTTATATTCAGGCCATCCCCACCAACAGGTCTCTAAAATACTTATAAACTCACACTCTGCTGATGATCCTTCAATAGCTTCTGGTACTGTGAGCCCACCTCTCTTCTGCCACTTGTCGCTATTCTATGTGTGCCCCATGCAGTGTATGCCCATGTAATATTGTTCTTCATCACTCTGTAGAAGGGCCTCAGTCCTGATCTAATTCTCTCTTCTTTTCTACCTGACCATCTCTGTCATACTTTACATCTCTTTCTTTTCTTTTTTTGTGTGAGTTATTCATATTAATTACCCCATAAAGAGTAAGAGTAATATGTACTCTGTTAAATCAAGTAATAATAAAATTTAACATTTCAGCAGATTTATGTATCTATCAGTAATGTACATATGCATATGTTTGTATATATAACATCTATCCTGTAAAAAAAAATTCTTGAATATTAATGGTGTTTCAGTCACAAGTCCAAATGTGACATATATATTTAATTCAACTTTATGGTGTATCAGCAATTAAGGCAGTCAATATAATGGAACATATTCACGAACCTATGGTGTAAATTGTAAAATGAGGATTTGACTTTAGAAAATCTTATCTCCAAAGCATATTGCATTTATCACTACACATTCATTCTGTATTGCTCTATGTTGCAAAGCACCCTTTAACTCTTTGTGTATGAATAGTGCTGCTATAATCTATTGTTTGTGCTTCTCATAACTACATATACCAAAATCAAGAACTACTATGCTCAATTTATATAGTCAGATATTTTAGCATAATTTTCTTCATATAGCAGTAATTAGTAAATTTACTCTTGGAACAAGTATACAAATCAGACAGTATTACTTCTGACCTACCCTGTTCCCATGTCCCCTATGTTATCTTACAGCTAAAGACTGAAATATTAATGTTTTCATCAAAATAAAATTAAATTATATCGTGATCCTGACATATCCTAGACATGTCTGTTGAACAAATTAGACTCAGATGCAATCATGAACTTGGTGACTAATCTGGAGTGAATAAGTGTTATTCACATCTCTTCAGAAAACACCACATAACAGTCTAAGAGACTGTAATATATTTCGGTGTAGTTGTATTTTATGTTCGGAGGTGAAAGAATGTGTTTTTGGGAAGGTAAAGTAATAAATGAACAGTTTAAAGGTATGAAACCAGGAAATTTGATGTTCCTGGACATAGAAAATACCTTCCCTTATTTCAAGATTCCAAATATTCCACCAGATTGAATGGAGAATCCCCAGAGGAAAAAGTCACCAGAGAAAGTAATTGTGATGAGGGAAACAATCCACGAGGGGCTCAATGGGTGTTGAACTAACTTTGCTGCTCCCCTCAGGCCTCTTAAGTGAGTTAATAACGTGCTTCAGGTACTCTTAAAACTGATGAAGTCTGACGTCATCACATGGGATTTATAGGGTAAGGTTTAAATCTTAGGGATAGAAAGGATGTTTGCGGGGAGAAGATGGTAAGATTTCATCTGTAAAATGAGTCTTGTACCTTTCTATGCTAATCATGAAAATCAAATAAGTAAACTAAATAGTAAAAGACCTCATCTTGTATAAGCATCCCATGAGTACTTTCCTACTATAAATCTTATAAAGTAAGCACTCAAACACATGTTCTTCTTTCTAAATGTTTACTTTTGGAGTAGGGAACCCCAAGATCAAATGGCCTACGCCATGAAGCCCAGTCAGAAGATTTGGTATGGACCTGTCCTACATGGAAGACACAAATTTAGTTGGTGATCCCATGTTTTCTTCAAATCATAAAGAAATTCAGCACTATACAAAACTTTGACAATGTAATTTCCTCCTTGGTGGCACCTTTATTGTTCTCAGTGGTCCTAATGTGTCTGCTAGCCCAGATGTCCTAATGTGTGCTGTGGAATGTTGTTCTCTGAGCACCACATGGCCATTGTTGCTTTGAAAGCAGAGCAGATGAGACGCTTACAAAACTTGGTTCATTGATATTCCCACACAAGGATCAGATAACTGGCCTCTCCCTAGAAGATCTATAATAAGCAGTTGATGATCATTATTATCATGTAACTTAATCTTTGTTCATATTCTTTGCCTATAAATTGTTCAAGTAACTTCTGGTCCATGATCTTGATGTATCCTAGACACATGTGATCAACAAGCTAGACTCAGGAAAGATCATCACCATGGTTTTTCATTGGTGATCAATCCATCTGTAGTAAGCATACATCATTAACATTTCTCCAGGAAAGACCATACAACAGTCTAAGAGATTGTAATGTGTCTCTTTAGAGTGATTTCTTCAATTTTAAGAACTTGTCATCTAATATATATGGCATAAATGTATTGTTTTACACACACACACAAACATTGATTGTGGCAACAACATACGTAACATTATTGCTTTATCTACTTTTAGACTTACAAAATTTATTTTTCTTAAACTAATTCTGTACCTATTAAGTAATAAACCATTTATTTCTCTTGCCCTGCTAGAGTTATTCTATTGATCTCAGAGTTTTTTTTTTTTTAACAGAAATTATCTTTCAAAACACAACTATTTTTCCTGAGTATGGAGAAAAGGCAACACAAAACACATACAGACAACAAATCGCAATGAAATACGAAGATGTATGTTTGCTGAGTGCTTACTTTGTGCTGGAAATTGCACTTAGCAGTTTGCAGGCATTATCTAATTTAGTCCTCCCAATAAATGCAGGGAGATAATTTTTAATTTGAAAAATAAGAAAAATCAAAACACAGTGAGTTTAAGTGGCTTTGCCCAAGGTAGCACAGATGGCTTGGGGTAGAGCTGGCAGTTGGGCTCAGGCCATCTATACCCCACATGGGGAAGCATCACCTGAAGTTCTTGGTATTGACACAGACTTTTGCTAAAATAGGACTGGGAAAAACTCCATTTTTAGAAGGCACAATTGATGGTGCTTCTTAGATTTTGACATGCAGGAGAATCAACTAGAGAGCTAATTTAAACACAAGTTCCTGTACAACACCCTAGAGTTGCTGATTCAGGCATCCCAGTCTGGCTTGGGACCTGAGATTGTGCATAGATAACAAGCTCCCAAGTGATGCTAATATTTGCGACCAGATTTGGAATAAAAAGCTTCTAAAATTTTCTTGTTTGAGTGGAGTATTGAGTATCATTCTGAAAACAGAGAACCTGGTCTCATCCTCATATTATATGCATAATTAATTGGTTATCTGAGAGTAATTTATAAGGGAACATTGCTGTAGGGTTTGGTCAAAGATCAGAAAAGTTTTAGAGGGGGCAAAATTGAAAATTGTCAGGGGCAGTCATGGAGTTCTGAGACACGAGAGGGAAACAAAAATCAGCTGAGAGTTTAAGGTAGTGGGATGAGCTTCTAACCCAAGGTTGGTGGACTTAACCTGGTAAGCAAGTGTCTGAAGAGGATTGGTTTCAGTGTCTCCATGAATCCCAACATAAGCCAATGTTTAAGACCCTTTCACGAGATGATGTAGAATGTGCACATGAGCCACATTTATCCTCTTTTATCCTTAAGTCATCTCAGGATTATTTGTAAGACCTAATACAATGTAAATGCTGTGCAAATAGTTACTACATAACTTCTTCCTGAATAATGACAAGAAATGAAAAGTCTTGAGTTGCATTTCTCTGATGATTAAGGATGCTGAGCATTTCTTCAAGTGTCTCTAGGCTATTAGTTATTCCTCCTTTGTGAATTCTCCATTTAGCTCTGTTTCCCATTTTTTGATTGGATTATTTGGTTTCTTGGTGCTTAATTTCTTGAGTTCTTTATAAGTTATGGATATTAGCCCTCTGTTGGAAGTGGAGTTGGTAAAGATATTTTCCCAATCTGTAGGTTTCCGTTTTGTTCGAATGACAGTGTCCTTTGGCTTACAGAAACTTGTCAGTTTCATGAGGTTCCATTTATTGATTGTTGGTCTTAGAGCCTGAGCTATTGGTGTTCTGTTCAGGAAGTTGTCTCCTGTGCCAATGAGTTTGAGGCTTTTTTTTATCTCACACCTGTCAGAATGGCTAAGATCAAAAACTTAAATGACAGCACATGCTGGCGAGGCTGTGGAGAAACGGGAACACTCCTCCATTGCTGGTGGGAGTGCAAACTTGTACAATCACTATGGAAATCAATCTGGCAATATCTTAGAAAACTTGGAATAGCCCTACCTGAACACCCAGCCATATCACTTCTGGGTATCCTCACGAAACCACAAGGACATATCCTCATCTATGTTCATAGTAGCCTTATTTGTAATAGCTAGAAACTGGAAACAATCCAGATGTCCCTCAACTGATGAATGGATAAAAAAATTGTGGTACATTTACACAAAGGAATACTACTCAGCTATCAGAAACAAGGAAATCATACAATTCGCAGCCAAATGGATGGAACTAGAAAAGTTCATCCTGAGTGTGCTAACTCAGGCTCAGAAAGATGCACATGACATCTACTCACTTATAATTGGATTTTAGCCATAGAGTACAGGATAACTATCCTACAACCAACACACCAAATGGATCAGGATCGTAGACTTTATTATTTATTAATGGGACAATTTGCCCTATGGGTGCTACCATGTAAGTACCCAGTGCAAGAGCCAGCTCTTAGCCTTCATATGATTGTTGAACTGAGAGGGACTGATATATAGGGACACTCCACATCAGAGGAGTGGGATGGAAGGGAGAAGTGGGAGAGGGTGGGAGGGTGGAACCAGGAGGGGTGGAAGGAGGGCACTGTGATGGAGATATAACTTGAAGTAATGAACAAACAAACAAACAAAATAAGAAATAAAAAGTCAGTACACATTTAATGTAAATTCATCTTCCTTCTGTATTTTCAACCAGTTGTCACTTGAACACACAAACTCAGAAACCATATATACCAAAAGCCAGGTGCCCCATAGATCCAATATAGCAAGCTGTATTTAATCAGGTTGTCATGACAAACTGTGTATTTTAAACAGTGCAGTGTCTGTGAAAAAAAAAAAAGTCATGACCTAGACACACAAGCAGAAAGGAGGTCCAAATCTTCAGAGAAGCATGCTCAAGGTTGAAAATATCAACGAAGAACTATGAGAAACATTGATGCCAAATGCATATGTTGGCAGTAGCCTAGGCAGGCCAGTTCTCACAGGTTTGACCATCCTTTATAAATTGAAGGCCATATATAAAACAATGTAAATGCTGTGCAAATAGCACAGTGAGATGATGAAACTATTTGCATGGATCTGTTTTGTAGAATAAAGAGAACTTCTATAAAATTATTTTAATTGGAAATTATAACACAAGGAAAAGAAGCACACAACCTGAGGCTTCTAAGTTATGAAACACACAACCACAGAACTTCCAATCCTAGTGGAATGTTCAATAGTATCTGGAGACCTTCATCCACTTGAAAAGTTTGCTTGGCACTTGTGTTTACTTACTGTACATTCCAAAAATGCAAAATAACAGACTTGCTGACTCCAGGAAATCAGGAAAAGCATTCACCACTCCAAACAATGCTGTTGTCCATATACTCCCAGAAGGCTGTATGCCATCCACAGCTTTCCATGACATATCTAATAGAGGTCTTCCCATAAAGTCTTCAAGACCAGATACTAGAGAGTATAACAAGGGTGTCTTTATTCTTCATCTATAATCACTTCTTAGTGTAGGTAAATGTCTATGGAAAAGCTGTCTGTCTGCTTTGCGTGATTATGCCTTCTCTTCTGTGAGGCACAGTCTTCCATAATGATCTCATATCAAACAAATATTTAAATAATCATGTGTGTGTGTAATTATAGGATATCATGTATTATTGGAAGATATGAGATTTACTAAATATTTTCCTGTATACCTGTAACACTTATAGTTACAAGCCAATATGAGAGTTTTTCATACCTTTCCCTCTATCACACAAGTGACCAGTGTGATTTGTTGGAGAGTGTATATTTTTACCTTGGTTGGCTTTATCAGGACTGACTATTGCCCCACATAGTTTGTGTGCATTTGAGAACATGCTTTAATTTTGATTACTGTAATATAAAACAGTAGTGATTTCTTTTTGGAAGGAATGCAAAACCAATACAAAATTATTGCCTCTTTCAATTACGCCATATAGAGTCTACACATATGAAGAAAATTTAATTCTACAAAGAAAAGAAAATTCGGGTTCTGGCTTTGCAGTTAAGTACACATAGCAATATTATAGGAACATTGAGTTTAATCATGCATGGGGAGGGGAAAAAGAACTGGAAATAGTGGTGAGAAAATATGACAGCCCAGCCACAAATCCCTTGTTATTCATTGAAGCAAATGTTCAACGTTTTAAAATTATGTATCTTTGGTAGACAGAATTGTAGTATCCCTTAAGGCATTGGGAAATGATTGAGCTTAATAGTGGAGAGCAAACCTAAGCATGTCCTTCTCTACTGGCTAAAATATAGTGGTTTTCTTTTAAAATAACACCAAAGAACTGTGAACCTTTAAACCTACAGATTTGCAGCTTAACACTGTAATTTATTTCTCTTGGCAACAGTTACAATGTTCCTAGACTTATGTAGAGGAGAAAAAAAATAATTACTTTATTTGAAATGGCCAAAACTCTGAGAGAAAAAAATATGATTTGATTTTCAGCACTAAAAGAAAATAAACTATGAGAGTGTAACATTCCCTGTCCCCTTTCCTTGAGAATTCTGAATGATAATCACAGAGCAGTATGTTAAATATTCAATTATTTGAATTTGAGTGGAAGGCTGAGATTTCCCAAAATTCTACCAAATTAAAAGTCATATAAAATTGTAGTATAGGGGAGGGATGAATTTTTAGAATTTCTAGCATGGGATAACTGCACTGCATCCGTATTGACTAACAGGAAGGTAAGTTTTGGAGGAAGACATGGACATGTTAATGTTCATGTTTCACAGCTTCAAGTCTTTTGGGCTTGGTGCAGGGACAGAAACAAGAGAATTTGAGCTTCTCCTTCTTTAGCAAATCATTAATTGTTGGCTTTGGAATTTGTTTAAAAGGGAGGCTCATTTACAACATAGTGATGCTTATTAATATTCAGGAGATCTGCTGACAACAAGAGGAGGGGGATGGACTTCTCATTCTGAACAAACACCTGCACTTCCCTGTGACCCTGTGACCTACCTGTTCTTCTTTAATGGAGGACTAGCTAGCTGTCTAGTTGTTGCCCCATTGGGTTAGTTTCTCTGGAGTTGTGATGAGTAAAGAATTCTTGAGAGCAGACAAACTTTCATAAAAAGTAACTGACTCTCAACTTCTTTTCCCACAGTAATGCAGGTTTGTTTTCCCATTCTCTTCAAATACTGCACATTTTTATCATTATTACAATAACTTAGTTTTAAGAAAATTAAAAAAAAATAATTATAAAATAAAATCTGCACCACAAAGATGGCTCAGAGAACAAAGCCACTTATCTTGTGCTAAGCCTGATGATGTGGGTTCTACCCTCAGAACTCACAGTGGAAGGAGAAAGAACCAACGCCTGAAGGTTGTGCTCTCAGCTGCACATACACTGTGACACATGCCTACACCTCACATACATGTGCATGCTCAATAGTAATAATATTAGATACTAATATAACATTTAAATTAAAAAAGAAAGCATCTACTTATCCTGCAAAATGTAAGAAATGCATCTAAGCAAAGAAGGTACCGACCACAGTGGCTCTTTTGTTCCCCCCTAAGGCGGAAGTCTTCCATCATTCCTCAAATGTGTGAGGAGATGAGGAATAGAAACAGATATTTGAAGATACAGAGATTTTTCCATGTCTGATTGTCATCATGTCCTAAGCACTTCTGTACTGCATGAAAGACTTCTCAAAATATCATTATTAATTATCAATAATACTTTTCTTTAGTTATCAAACTGTCTCCCTACTGTTGCAAACACACATTTTACAAGGTGTATATTAGCTATGGTTTCTTGCCAAACTCCTCAGACTGCAGCTACCTACCAATGCCAATGGTCCCTCAAACTCTATCTTAGGCTCCTCTTCCTTCCTACCTTTTTCTTTCATTAGACTTACTGATTCCCACTTTTTAAGACTCTTTCCTCTGCTGGGAGCCTATGCTGAGTTTCCTCTCCTGCCTTTGAGCTCTGAATTCTGCCTTTTGTAGATCTTTGCCTTGGGAAACAAACTGAGAAAAATCCTCAAACTTATTCCCCAT
The DNA here is from genome assembly GCA_907164525.1 of Lophiomys imhausi. NCBI lineage: Eukaryota > Metazoa > Chordata > Mammalia > Rodentia > Muridae > Lophiomys > Lophiomys imhausi. Next base: position 4,391,267 of record CAJQZJ010032362.1, on the reverse strand, counting down.
GCTACGTGGTCCATACGACATGAAAGTTCCTTGATAACCTTATTGAACTTGTATTTACAGCAGGCTTGTCTGGGTTACTTAGCCTTGAGTTGTATAGCAGGATATGGCCAGCCTTGTGGAGTGCTGTTTGTTCAGAAGTAACTATAAGATGGTACAACTCTAGTATGGCTTTTAAAAATACTCTTTAATGTCATTAAGAAGAACTGTAATAATGACAGGTCTGACACGCTCAACTATCATATGAATGCTAATTTAGGTATTAGTAATAAATACTATGATGATAGGCAGTTTTCTGCTGCACTGTAGGTATGTGACTCACAATGGTTTTGAATTATCTATGTGATCTTCATGGGTCAGAGAGATATGTCACCTTTTGTTATCTCAGGAAGTGTTGACATGAGTTAAAGTCTCATGTGAGAAAGTAATGATAGTAGGAAGGGCTTGATTGCCACATAGAAGATTTTGGTTTTCTTGTTTTGCTTGTTTGGTTTGGTAGACAATAAGAGGCTACTATGAGGGTTTGGCCAAAGTTAATAGAATATAGAGACATGATCAACACATTCTGAAAGATGAATGTGGAATACAGTGTAGGTTGGGTCAGAAGAATGCATTAGAGCCCTGGAACTCCACATAAGATTTCTTGGCCTTGTCTCCAGCCCTAGCCTATTGCAAGGACCAGTGTTATGCACGTGAAAATGCAATGGATAATCTAGAATCCACCTTTCAACATTTCTCTGCTTGGAATCAGACTTGTTATTGTTTAATGTATTCTGCATTCCAATTTTGTGTGTATTCTAAGTAAAAATCTCTCCTTTCCACCAAAGACGGTGGGAGAATGGGACTGGGTGAGGAGGAAGAAGGGGGGTGCAATCAGAATGTAACTTGAATAAATAAATAAATAATAAAAGATTCTCGTGCTGCAGGTTCCTTGTGCTGTTTCATCGTGTCCTTTATTATGTCAAGGATTCTAACTTCTTTTGCCCTCTCCTAAGAGACTTCTTTGAAGATTAGCTAAAACCAGCACAAGGAAAATAATAATAAAAGTGAAAGTGATTAGAGTCCCTCTGTGCTTTGACATTGATATCACAATTCCTAGGAAGGAACCCATATTTTATAGATGAAGCAAGGGAAGCTCAGAGAGATTAAGTAAGCTCCCTGTGTTTGCACAGTGGAGTCTCACACCAATCTGTGATGTTAAGTATAACATTTAAGAGTTATTTAAATCTCTAAAATTTAGTTCTTTTGAATGAACTGAAGGTTTTTTGTTTGTTTGTTTTTGTACTTTTTTCTTCATTCTTTGTCTTCCAAGTGAAGTTATCTATAATTCTTCAGGACTGCTGAGAAATATCATAAACAGGGCCTTTGATCTCTCCTTCATTCTTTTTTTTTAGTGTTTGGTTAACTGAGAGTACCCTAAGGAATGAGGTTGTAAGAGGTTTGAAATTCAGAGGCACAGAAACCAGTAAAGAACTTACCACAAAGCCCCCACAGAAAACCTGGGTAATGCTTCTTCATATTCACTAATATTCTATCAATCTATCAATCAATCTATCTATCTATCTATCTATCTGTCTATCCATCCATCTAATCTATCTTTCTATCTATCATCTATCATCTATCTATCTATCTATCTATCTATCTATCTATCTATCTACCTACCTATCTATCTATCTATCTATCTATCTACCTATCTATCTTCCTATCTATCAATCATCTGTCTGTCTATCTATCTATGTAATGTATATATTTGTCTCTCTCATGCGTCTGTCTCTTTCATAGAATAAAAACAATGGTTTCTAATTTAATTTTACTTTTTGCTGAAATCCATTCTTCTTTACATTTTTTTGAGTATTTTTATGATCAGTTTCTATTGGGCACCACAAGAGTATAAACTGTAGTTTCTTTCCTAGCATTAAATGTGAGTCTATGGAAATAAATCTTACTGAAAAGCTCATTATTTTTTAATTACAAGATATATTAGTATCTTGCTTTAAAAGTCTTCAGAGGATAGAAGGAACATTTTGGTTTAGAGAAAGTTTCTTCTTCTCTCTGCTGTAATGATATCATGACATATCAGCAACATTAGTTTGAATAAAAATGAAACAATAAGTAAATATACTGGAATAAAAGGAGGTAATGCAACTATTTTAGGAAGGAGGCAAAAGAGGGAAATCAATAGTGGTTAAAAAGTAAAAATTACTTTTATTTGTGGTAAATTCTACAGAATACTTATAGCTGTCTGCACGGATTTTGTTCCAGGTACAGCTAAGAGTAGGCAAAATTTGCTTTGGAGATAAAAGAAAATTAGGATAAAGAAATCTTTGATTTGAATTGGGTTTAGTTGTAGAGAAATTTTAATCCAGCAACATGGCTGCTGTGGCAAAGGATCATATCCTAAGATCTTCTAGGTCTGTGTGATCTGGCTGGAATGATATACCTTCAGTCTCTCTGACTGGAATACAGACAATTCTTTGGTATACTCTTTTAATCCCAAACAGTGATGTTTAATTGTGAGACAGATAAAATGATGAATCAGAGAAAGATTTGACAGAATGAGTTAGAGATAGGATATTCCTAACTCTCACAAGAACAGATAGAAAGTAGAACTAACTAAGAGAAGCACACAGAGAGAGAGTAAGGGGAGTCTGTGTAGACAGTACAGTGGAGTTCAGGAGTTCAGTTCATTCAGTCAGTGCAGACAATGCAGTTCATGGAAGTCAGAGGCAGTTTTTCCAAGCAAAACAATTCAGTGAGAAGCTGAGAGAAGCCAATTTGAGTCAGTTACCTTAGAAAAAGTAAAGCCTAATGTAACTATGGACCATAGTAGAAACCAATGCATCATTATTGGCTTGTAGATTATAACAGTTGTTTTGTACTGAAGTAAGAGGTTAAGAGTAGGGAAAGTTGTTTTGGGACATGTAACAAGGTAGAATGAATCTCTCTGAACTTCAACAATTTTCCTATAAACCTAAAATTGCTCCAAAGTAGAAATTCTATTAAGAAAAAAACAATACCCGTGAAAATGCACTGATCAGTGCAGTATTTTAGAGTAGAAAATAGAGACTCATAACTTCTCAACAATAAGGTACTAAATTGGAATTTGAACCCAAGTCTGTTTCATTAATTCCCTATTCTTAAACTCAGGATGCTGAGAAATGGCATTGTCTATCTCATTCCCAATATCTTGTTCTCTGACTTCCCCTTTTTATTTTTTTATGATCTCGTTATTCCTCTGAGCATCCCCTTCATTGCTCCTTCTGTCCTATACCTGCACTATCCATCATAACCCAAAGATCCTCCTGGAGCTTCTTGGCCTCATAATTTTTCTCCTCTATTATTGGTCTATTCTACATATTTAACTCCTTATTTCAGATGTTTTGAGGTATATCTCCAGCTTCACAGTATATGGGTTTGCAGTCTTTTCTCCCTTCCACTTCTTCACTGCAACCTCAAGATTGATTTTTCTAATCATCACTCGGTATGATGAGTGACCTGTCACATACTCAGTGAATGACATATATTCTTTTGAGGATGATAATATTAAGGGAGATATTATAATTGACTATGTCTTTCTTTAATCTGAACTTCCAAATCTTCAAAGAAAATTTGCGTATCAATCCTGTCTTTTAAAATAAAAAAATCTTTTTGATATTGATATCTTGGTATGTTACCCATGGTAGTTTTGAACTCCTGACCCAAGTGAACCTTCCTCCTCATCTTCCAGGGTAGGTGGCACAGCAAGTATGCATTGCCACATGGACCTAGGGAGTGGACCTTAATGCTCCATTTTTGTTTGTTGGGAGACAAGACTGGGGATCAAGCCTAGAGCCTCAGATTGTGAGGTAAAGGTCTTTACTACTGAACTTCAACCCCAACACTGCTTTCCCATTACTTACTGTGACGAAGGTTAAGATGTTCTTACCAACCCCTCCTCCAATCCTGTTTATAGCCAGTTAAGTAACATTTTTTATTAACTTTTTTCCATTTGATTTCCTACTGGTCTTCTTTCTATTTATGAAAGTATTTTCTGAATATTTGTTGAACTAATTTAGACATGAAAAGTGTTTCTATCGCTTTTTATTGTGCTTATTATTATATTTGTTCAATTAAACACAAAAATCAGACTACAACAAAATACATTGAAATGCCTTTCAAATCTTACTCTGAACTACTACTTAATGTTTTGTTTGGACTATTCTTATTACATTTTCAAGAAAGTATAATTTTCCTTTAAATGTACTCCTATTTACATTTATATGACTTTACAAAAAAAGAAAGGTTTACTAGCTACTCTTCTTTTTCTAAAGAGTTGTATCTCAAGTGGTATAAAGAAAATAAATGGAAAATGGGATTTAGATGTATAAATATTTGTTAGAGCTGTTTGTCAGAGAGGTTAAAACACATAGCACAAAAGTCCAAATTATATTATGAGCCTTGAAATTTATTTGATTTTTCTCTTTCCTGAAACAAACATGTTCTTGGGGTTAGTACTTGGTATATATTTTGCTATTCTGGTATTTTTTTCAGGAATTTGCAGAACAGAGATGAAATAACTTTCATGGAGGGATTCATTTGTTCTTTCCTATGATCTTAGGACGAATAGCTCAAATGTACCTTGCTAGTCATTTCTCTCTCACAAGCATGTCTGTAACAGTTGCATTGATAACCTTGATCATAGCAATCACTTCAACCATCTGAGCCAAGTCCTTACATAAAAATTGAAGCCTACAGATCACAGAGTGGGTGCTTGCTTGCACTGGCTTATAGAACTGCCCAGGTAACCTTTGAGAAAGCCTTTAAAATCTCTGAATTTCCATAGGTAGGCAGTATTATCCTATGTCAAAACACAGCACAGAGCCAGATGCAAGTGTAAGGAGAGAGTTGTTGAAACTACCTGTGATAAGATACATTTCATGGTGTTCTGCAATGTCTTATACTTTATTGAGAATGAGATCCTCTGAATATTTCAGCTTATCTCAACTAGATCCTTTTTTTATATGTTTATTTATTGCTTCAGGTTATATCTCCATCACAGTGCCCTTTTGTCATCTCTCCCAGACCTGCCCTTCCACCCTCTACCCCCCCCCTCCCTTCCATCCCACTCCTCCTGAGTGGACTATCCCTACATATCAGTCCACCATCGCAGTTCAACAGTCATATGAGGGCCAAAAGCCTCCTCATACACTGGGGGCCTATAAGGCAGCACCACTAGGGCAAAGTATCTCATTGACAGGTAACAAAGTCTATGTTCCTGTTCCCTTTGGTGCATTGGTTGTAGTATAGTTATCCTGCACTATATGACTAAAATCCGATTGTAAGTGAATAGATGCCATGTGCATGCTTCTGAGTCTGGGTTAGCTCACTCAGGATGAGATTTTCTAGATCCATCCGTTTGGCTGCAAATTTCATGATTTCTTTATTTCTGGTGGCTGAGTAGTATTCCATTGTGTAGATGTACCACAGTTTGTTTGTTTTTTAAATTTAATTTAATTTTTTAATCCATTTCTCAGTTATGGGACATCTGGGTTGTTTCCAGTTTCTAGCTATTACAAATAAGGTTGCTATGAACATAGATGAAGAAACACCCTTGCAGTTTGGTGAGGAATCATTTGGATGTATACCCAGAAGTGGTATGACTGGGTCTTGAGGCAGAGCTATTCCAAGTTTTCAAAGCTATAGCCAGACTCATTTCCATAGTGGTTGTAGCAACTTGCACTCCCACCAGAAATGGAGGAGTGTTCCCCTTTCTCCACAATCTCACCAGCATGTGCTGTCATTTGAGATTTTGATCTTAGCCATTATAACAGGTGTGAGACGGAATCTCAAAATCATCTTGAGTTACATTTCTCTGATGATTAAGGATTCTGAGCATTTCTTCAAGTGTCTCTCATTCATTAGGGATTCCTCCTTTGTGAATTCTCTGTTTAGCTCTGTTCCCCATTTTTTGATTGGATTATTTGGTTTCTTGGCATTTGATTTCTTGAGTTTTTTGTAAATTTTGGCTGTTAGCCCTCTGTCAGATGTGAGGTTGGTGAAGATCTTTTCCCAATTTGTAGGCTGCCATTTTTTCCTAATGACAGTATCTTTTGCCTTACAGAAGCTTTTCAGTTTCATGAGGTCCCATTTATTGATTGTTGGTCTTAGAGCCTGAGCTGTTGGTGTTCTGTTCAGGAATTTGTCACCTGTGCCAATGAGTTCGAGGTTTTTCCTCACTTTCTCTTCTAATAGATTTAGTGTTTCTGGCCTTATGTTAACGTTTTTTCATCCAATTGGACTTAAGTTTTGTACAAGGTGGTAAGTATGGGTCTAATTTCATTCTTTTACATGTTGACATCCAGTTAGATCAGCACCATTTGTTGAAGATGTTGTCCTTTTTCCATTGTATGGTTTGGCTTCTTTGTCAAAAATTAAGTGGCCATAGGTATGTGGGTTAATGTCTGTGTCTTTAGTTCGATTCCATTGATCTACTGGACTGTTTCTATACCAGTACCATGCTGTTTTTATTAGTATTGCTCTGCAGTTCAACTTGAAATCTGGGATGGTGATGCTTCCAGATTTTTTTTTTCAGGATTGATTTAGCTATTCTGGGATTTTTATTATTGCATATGAAGTTGAGAATTGCTTTTTCCAGGTCTATAAAGTATTGTGGTGGTATTTTGATAAGAATTGCATTGAATCTGTATATTGCTTTTGGCAGAATGGCCCTTTTTATTATGTTGATCTTACCTATCCATGAGCATGGGAGATCTTTCCATCTTCTGATGGTCTCTTCATTTTCTTTCTTCAAGGACTTGAAGTTCTTGTCATGCAGATCTTTTACTTGCTTGGTTAGAGTTACCCCAGCTTTTTTATATTGTTTGTGGTTATTTTGAAGGGTGTTGTCTCCCTAATTTCTTTCTCAGACCATTTATTTTTTGTATAAAGAAGGGCTACTGATTTTTTTTGAATTAATTTTGTATCCAGCCACCTTGCTGAAGGTATTTATCAGCTGTAAGAGTTCTCTGCCCAAATTCTTGGAGTTGCTTATGTATACTATCATATTGTCTGCAAATAGGGATAATTTGACTTCTTCATTTCCAATTGGTAACCCCTTTATTTCCGAACTTCAAGTACTATGTTGAAGAGATAGAGTGAAAGTGGGCATCCTTGCCTTGTCCCTGAGTTTAAAGGAAATGCCTTATGTTTCTCTCCATTTAATTTGATGCTGGTTACTGGCCTGCTGTATATCGCCTTTATTATTTCTAGGTATCGTCCTTGTATGCCAATTCTCTCCAGGACTGTTAGCATGAAGAGGTGTTGGATTTTGTCCAGTGCTTTTTCAGCATCTAGCAAAATGATCATGTGGTTTTGTTCTTTCACTTTTCAATCAGATCCTTTAACTTAGCCCGTGAACCACATGCAAAGTTCTTTATCCCTTCATGTATTTGAAGGAAGTTTTGCCTGAATGATCATTACATATGTATTCTCATTATTCTAACACATTATGTATAATCTATAATTATATATGTATGTATATATATTATAGAAGAGTGTATATATATATTCTTCGTTTTGTGTTCATTTTTTTCTTTTTTATAATTCTACTCCTTTAGTAAGAAATACAATTTTTGTAAAATGAACAGAATTCTAAATTGAGCATTATTCTTTCACGTTTATGATCCTCAAGAGGGAAGCTTGGCAAATATATTCCTCTTTGGTATAGCTTTCCTTTAGACTTTTCAGAACCATAGTACCATTATGGGCATTTAAAAAATGCAATAGCCTTTCTTTTGAATATTTCTTTTCTCTGAAAAATGTTTCCTCTTGGATTTCTTCAGCTAGTGCCAAGATATTTATGGCCTAAGCATTTCAGTAAATGGAAGAAAACAATGTTCCCTTGTAAAGCTAAAAGGGGATATGAGGAATTCATGGCTTTAAGTTGAATAAACACATGACTCTGTACTGAGATTAACCTCTGTAGCCTAAAGCCAAAATGGGACATTGGAAGAAATGAAAAGATGGGTAAAGAACATTCAAGATAGACAAATGACTCTTGAACTCATGTGCTATCAGGGTTTGAATTATCTGCTGCAGATTTGGGGGTCCTGAATTATTTTTATCCATTCTTCCCTTCTATTCTGGAACAAAATATTTTTCAAACAGATAGTACATGATCTGGGAACTGGTAAGATACATCTCACTCTGCTCAGAGTTGCTCCCGGTTAGACAAACAATAAAAATTAAAAATGGATTCTCAGACTTTAACCCTCAGGACTACATAGGTAGGATTTCCCCCTTCCCTGCCCCCACATCCCCTGTGCCACCAGCTCTTGGACACAGAGCCTGCTCACCTGAGTGGAGAGCTGTGCCCCAAGCTGCACTATACCTTCCCTGCCCAGCTGAGATGACAAGGCCTCACTCCCCAGGAGCATCCAGCTCCATCCTTTGGATCCTGCACCACCTGCAGTCTCCATTAACCCCAGCACCTAGGGTAGATCTCCCTTCCCCTCCCCCCACCACCCTGTCCTGGTCAACACCCTGAGAACCTCCATGCTTCTCTGTGCTGGGGGCCATCTCTCCAAATGTCATCTTCCCAACCTGTGCCTCCTGCAATTCATGCACTTTCACCCTCAGGACTACATAGGACTACATAGAACTACACAGGACTACATAAGATTACATAGGCCCACATAAGACTGACTACATAGGACTACACAGGATTACACAGGATTACAGAGCCTGGGCAGAGCTACAGGTCAACAAGATTATAAGGCCTTGAAACCAATGCTCCTTCCTTGGCATCAAGTTCAGAAGGCCCCAGGAGCAAAAAAACTAAGGAACACCAGATGACAGAAGGCCAGAAAAAGAACAGAATTTACAAAAGTCAGGGAAATAAGACTCCAACAAAAGTCAGCCATACTAACACAACAAGACCTGACCATCCTACCACAGCTGAAATACAAGAATATGATGACAAATCTATACTTATGAAAATGATAGAGGTCTTTTTTTTCCTTTATTTTTTATTTCTTCAAGTTACATCTCAATCGAAGTCCCCTCCCTATTCCCCCTCCAGTTCCACCCTCCCACCCTCAACCCCCCATCCTCTTCCCTTTTTTTTTTTCTTTTAAGTTTAAGGTATATCTTATTTCCCCCTACAGTTTCCACTTCCAGTCCAACAAATGGCTCTTTCTCTGATAATAATAAATACAATACAGTACAACAGAGGTAATTAGGCCACAGTTATGAGGGTTATATGGCTTAACGTACATTCCCAATGACCAGTCCATATGTATTTGGTACCTGACTTTAACATTCTACTATCTAAACACCTCCATGAGTTTAAAGGTCTATATCTGACTCAACATTCATACTAACTTGCAACACAATTTTAAAAGTATCTTCTTAGATCTATAACACTCTCTTGACTCCTAAACAACTCAAAATTTAATTATGAGACTCTAGCTATCTGTTCTTCAACCACCTCAGAGACCAGAGAGGGATAAATATATCTGATTTTGTAGGAAGTACAGGGCCTGCAGCTTCCCATACTAAGAAATGACATACCAGTGGCTGCCTGGACAGTTCCCATTTTCTCTCCATACATTACAACATCGATCTTCAGTCATTTGGCCCCATTTCTCTGACAGACATTGATTGTAGAGCAGGGGTTATGAAGGACTTACCTACCCTGTCTTGGCAGAGCTAGGCTGTTGACTTACCTGCTTCCAGGTTTTGTCCTTTTTGGACAGCATTCTGTCTACAGTTGGAGCAAGGGGCTTTTCCTACCAAGAGATAGGCTAGGTCTTAATAGAAGTAAATAAATCCCTTAAACAATCTCAAGAGGCCACAATACTACAGGTGAAAGCAATGAAGAATTCCTTTAAAGACTTCCAAATCAAATAAGAATAGGAAAGAGAGAAAGCTATGAAAGAACTGCAGGCAAAGACAACCATCTTGGAGTAGGAAATATATAAAAAAGTTCAAGACCTGAAATTTGAAGTGGAAACAATAAACAAAACATAAAGCAGAGACAATCCTGGAGGTGGAAAACCAAGGAAAGAGAGCAGAACTACAGACATGAGTGTTACCAATAGGATACAAGAGATGGAAGACCGAATCTCAGGTGTGGAAGACTCAATTGAAGAAATCAATACAACAACCAAAGAGAATAACAAATATAAAAAAAGTTCTCACTCATAACATCCAAGAAATCAAGGACTCAGTGAAAAGTTGGAACCTAAGAATTATAGGCATAGAGGAAAGAGAAGACTCCAGACTCCAAAGATCAGGAAACATTTTCAACAAAATCATAGAAGAAAATTTCCCAAACCTAAAGAAAGAGATGCCAGTAAAAATCCAATAGGCTTACAGAACCTCAAAGAGATTGGACCAGAAAAGAAATTCCTCCCATCACATAATAGTTGAAACTCCAAATATACGCATCAAAGAAAGAATATTAAAAGCTGTAAGAGAAAAGGGCCAAGTAACATAATGGCAGACCCATAAGAATTTTACTCGACTTTTCCTCAGAAACTTTAAAAGCCAGAAGGGCATGGTCAGATGTGCTACAAGCCCTAGGGGACCACAGGTACCAGTCAAGATTACTGTATCCAGCAAAACATTCAATTAGCAAAGATGGAGAAAACATGATATTCCATGACAAACCAAATTCAAAGATTATCTACCCGCAAATCCAGCTCTATAGAAGATCTTAGGAGCAAAATTCCAACTGAGAGAAGTTAACTACAGCTAAGAAAACACAGGAAACCAGTAACTCTACTGCAGCTAAGCCAAAAGAAACACTGAAAACACTACCACCACCTACATCAAAATAGCAGGAAAAAACAAACTAAGGTCATTAATATCCCTCAACATCAATGGACTGAACTCACCAATAAAAAGGCATAGGCTTACAGAATGGATCTGTAAACAAGACCCATCATTTTGCTACATACAACTAACATACCTCATGAGCAAAGATTGACTTAGAGTAAAGAGTTGGGAAAAGGTTTTCCAAAGAAATGGCACCAGGAAGCAAGTTGGAATAGCCATACTAATATCCAATAAAATCAACTTTCAATCTAAATTAATAAAAAAAAGATAGGGAAGGACACTATATACTTGTCAATGGAAAAATTCATCAAGATGACTTCTCAATATTGAATATCTATGCCCTAAACACAAGGGCACCCACACATGTAAAAGATACACTACTAAAGCTTAAACCATACATTGATCCCCACACACTAATAGTGCAGACTTCAACACCTCACTCACACCAATGAACAGATCATGGAGACAGAAGCCAAACAGAGAAATAATGACACTAACAGTGGACATGAACCAAATGGACTTAACAGATATATACAGAACGTTTCAACCAAACACAAAAGAATATACCTCTTCTCAGCACCTCATGGAAACTTCTCCAAAATTGACCATATACTCAGTCACAAAGGAAGCCTCAATATATACAAGAAAATTGAAATAACCCCCTTGGATTTTATTAGACCATCATCGATTAAAGCTGGAATTCAACAAGAACAGAAATATCAAAATACCTACACATTCATGGAAATTAAAAAAAACTCTCTACTCGATGACTATTGGGTCAGGGAAAAAACTAAAGAAGGAAATCAAAGACTTCCTAAAATTCAATAAAATTGAAGGCACAACATACCCAAACCTATTGGACACAATGAAAGCAGTGCTATGTGGAAAGTTCATAGCACTAAGTGCCTTCAAAAAGAAAATTGTGACAGCTCATATTAGCAACCTTACAGTTGAACTGGAAGAGCTAGAAGAAGAAGAAGAAGAAGAAGAAGAAGAAGAAGAAGAAGAAGAAGAAGAAG
>CAJQZJ010032362.1:4358175-4373511 GCA_907164525.1 Lophiomys imhausi | reverse complement strand
TGTATGTATGTATGTATGTATGTATGTATGTATGTATGTATGTATGTGGCTGTGTGTACATGAACATCCCAGTACATGACTGTGGATATCAGAGAAGAACTTGTGGGAATGGGTTCTTTCTTTTATCATGAGGGTCCTGGAGATGAAACTCAGAAATTCGGGTTCTTAGGTTTGGCAATAGATTCTTTTACCTGCTAAGCTATCTTACCACCCCTCAACCATGTAACAGTGAGTAGCAAAACTTTGTGAGAATTCTAGCTATGAGTTTGTAAGTATAGGTTAAATAAATTGGAAATATACACAGCATATTATTCTACGACCACTACAGCAGGAATATATATGCGTACTTAGGACATAAAAATATGTGTTTAGAATTTTGAACATACAAATTTCAAAGTATCACACATCAAGGAATGTTTTTATTCTTAAATTTATGTATCTATTTTCATCAAAATCTTGCAAAAGTTATAAAAATTGATATTGGTTAATACAGGTAGAAGAAATTGATTAAAAAATGTGGCTGGTGGTTTGGTGAGGAATCTTCTGGATATATACCCAGGAGTGGTATGGCTGGGTCTTCAGGTAGAGCTATTCTAGGTTTTTTTAAGATATCGCCAGACTAATTTTCATAGTGGTTGTATAAGTTTGTACTCCCACTATCAATGGAGGAGTGTTCCGCTTTCTCCACACCCTCGCCAGCATGTGCTGTCATTTGAGTTTTTGATCTTAGCCATTCTGACAGGTGTGAAATGGAATCTCAGAATAGTCTTGAGTTGCATTTCTCTGATGATTAAGGATGTTGAGCATTTCTTCAAGTGTCTCTCAGCCATTAGGGATTACTGTTTTATGAATTCTCAGGTTAGCTCTGTATCCCATTTTTTGATTGGATTATTTGGCTTCTTGGTGTTTAATTTTTGAGTTCTTTATAAATTTTGGATATTAGCCTTGTGTCAGATGTGGGCTTGTTAAAGATCTTTTCCCAGTCTGTTGGTTGCCATTTTGTTCTAATGACAGTGTCCTTTGGCTTACAGAAGCTTTTCAGTTTCATAAGATCCCATTTATTGATTGTTGGTCTTAGAGCCTGAGCTATTGGTGTTCTGTTCAGGAAGTTGTCACCTGTGCCAATGAGACATCTCCCCAACTATGTTCATAGCAACTTTATGTGTAATAGCTAGAAACTGGAAACAACCCAGATGTCCCTCAACCAAAAAATCTGCCGTACATTTACACAATGGAATATTACTCAGGTATCAGAAACAAGGAAATCTTGCAATTTGCTGTCAAATGGATGGAGCTAGAAAAGCCCATTCTGAGTGAGCTAATGCAGACCCAGAAAGATGGAATATATTCACTTATACCTGGATTTTAGTTCTATAGTACAGGATAACTATCCTGCAACCAACAGACTGAAAGGAACAGGAATATGAACTTTGTTACATGTTAGTGGGATACTTTGCCCTAGTGGATCTATCATGTAGGCCCCCACAGCAAGTGAAAGCTCTTAGCCCTCATATGACTGATTAACTAATGAAGTCGGCTGAGATGTGGGGGCATTCCACACCAGAGGAGTAAGATAGGTGGGAAAAGGGGTAGAGGGTGGGAGGGTGGGACTGTGAAGGTTGGAGCAAGGGGGCTGTGATGGAGATGTAACTTGAAGTAATAAATGTAATTTTAAAAAGTCAACACACACACAAAGCATGGCTTATTTTTGTGTAAAATATTTTATATCTATGGTATAAAAAAGAACTACAAAGCAGCAACTTTAAAATGTAGGCAGATTTTCTCAACACAGAGAGTGATTCAGAGAGGCACACATTCACTAAATTTGCAAAATTTCAAGGCATTCCAAAGAACTATCTTTAATTCATGTTTTATACACTCATTTATGTACTCACCCATCCCCTTGTATACATATTCACATTCACCCAAGTTGGTATATAGAAACCAAGGAGAAAAAATTCAACTGATGTTTATCAAGAATGTACATAGGAGGGGAAGAGATTGCAGATCTCCCTAATTCTGTGGAACAACACTGAAAGGTTTTCTCTTACAGAGCAGAGTTTTAAGTAAAATGATTTAGCACAAAATATAGATGCTGTCAGTCATATTCAGTGGTAATTATTACTTTAAATCACTCAATGAGAGAAAAAATATTTCAGCTTTACTAGATCTTTCAATTTCTTCACCTCAAATATCTGAAAATATTCTAAACAAGCTCTTAGAAGGATTTATTTAGCATATCACCACAGCCTCTTGAGATCAGAAATACTATAAGGATCTCTTAAGAATCGGTATGGCTTAATATCTTCTAACATACCACCATGGTTAAGTTACTGAGAAGACTTGAATTAAAAATAACAAGAGGAAATATGACATTCCCACTTTTTCCTGGTTCATATTGGAGAGTCTGGAGAACAAAGAGGTGATTGTATTTAATTCAGTTCAACACACACTTATTATAACTGTATTGCACATATACTACAATGACAGAAGGGAGCTTATTGATTGATGGCCTCATGAGTTTGTCATTTCTTCTTTCCTCAAAGGATAGCATATGCTTGTACCTCTGCTGGCTCACAATACTGCACCACATTGTTTTGTTTATCCCATGATACTATATGAGGCCAGAGGTCATGGTTCTTGGAGGATAGTTGACCCTCGATAATTGCCTTGTTTTAAGAGTCACTCCTCACTCCTAGTCCTAGCTACTTTTAAACCTTTAGTCGCCCATTATTATTTCTTCAAAAGAATAACTGTGGAAGAGAAGATGCTATACTTACTTATCATAAACTTTGAAAAAGATGGAGGGGATGTGAGAAGGAACTTGTAGGAATATGAGGAAGGAGATAATAATCAGAATAATTCGTATGATAAAAGTTTCAATAAAAGAAAAAATAAAAAAGATGAGAGAAGACAGAGCTGTGATAATCAGAGTATTGCATTAATAATTAAACAATTAGTACTTGCCCCCTCCTCCACCAGAGCACACACTCTGAGACAATGCACATAACCAAGAAAAATTACTAAAGACATTAAATTGTGTGCTACTGGAAGTGAACATTAGTGAAAATATGTGTATGTGTGTGTGAGTATGTGTCTCAAACACACACACACACACACACACACACACACACACAGAGAGAGAGAGAGAGAGAAGACAGACAGACACACAGAAAGGTAGAATCTGAATACTCATAACTAGTCAGTCACATAAATCAATCTCAAAAAACTCAAGACCCACAAAGCAACTAAAAAAGTAAGTATTCGGGCAATGAAATGACCTTTACTACAGGACAGCTATTTTGCATATGCCTTCTTATGTATTCCTAAGTATTCTAAATAATTTAAACTCTGATTGCTTCATCCTTCAAAAGATGCTGGCTGTAGATGCTTAGAATACTTCTGAGTGTGGATCCTGATGGCAAGAGAATGGAGACTTTTCCCAGGAATATGTCCTCAGAAGCAGTGCCAGTGTGGAGGACTTACTCTGCATGTGAGAACTCTTAAAAAGAGACAGAAAGGAGACAAGAAAAACAGCCCATTTAGTCACTTATTCAAAACACAAGGCATTATCCAACATCTGGTAATAAGTTACAGAAATGTAGTGACATGAAAAATCTCCCTCGATGACTGAGGTTTTACACACACAGATTTTATTCACTGAAGTTGACATATTCGTTTGAAGAATCACAAAAATTCTGTAACACAAGAACACTAAATGCAACCCGGAATTGGAGGAGCTGAGTGTTGTGTTAATGTCTGCAAGTTAGGATTTGAAACTGAGATTCACCTTCATTGGACCAGTAGCTAATATTTAACTTTAATATCTGAAAAATTGGGACATCAATAACTACTTTATTTAGTTAACTGAGACAAAGTACTCAGTCCCCTAGAATAGCAGCCTGATAGACAGAGACACTTAACAAAAATCACTTTCCCTACTCTCTCCTTTGATTTGCTTTGTTGCTTTCTCCAGCAAGAGTAGTAACCTCTAGATGGCACTTTTGCAATGGAAGAATGTGTGGGAGGGTGCTGGTTTGTGAGAAGGGAGATGGCCCCTATAAGTTGCCCATTTAGTACATAAAATCCACCTATGATCAGAGATTTATGTCTGAGACTAATCCTCACTGAGCTGATAGAACTGGACGCTGTGAGGTTTGTATAGAACTCTACATTGCTTCAGTTCTTTTGGTGGTGTTTGTGTTTTGTAGGCAGGCATCAAATGTTGGAACAACTCAGTACTTCTTCCAGAATAATAGGAATGAATAATCAGAGGTAGGAGTACATGGATGTGGCCCTTTGTCAAAGATTTTTTTAAAATGTTTGCTTTTTTGATCCTTAGTATTGGTGGAAAAAGTTCCTGAGAAGAGAAGAATTTTTAGAAGAGTTCAGATTAAGGAAATGCATAGAAAAACACAGTGTTTCTGTCTTTGAAATCCTGGAAAGGTGGAATAAATTGGCTGTAAGTCAGCAACCATCTCATTTGTGTCCCTGTCTCTCATGGCAATGTCCATGACAGACATTACTAATTGATAATGCCACTCTCCCCTGTTGATTCTAGTGACAACTCACAAGCATTTTTGTCATGACCCTTCAGATAGCTACTTCAAATCATAGGAATCGATGCTTGGATAAAGCACAGCCCTAGGCATGTACAGTCATTGCACTCACAGATTTGTGTTTTGTTTTATCTTGTTTTTTCCTGTGTGGGTAGGCATGAACTCTAAAGAGCTGCTTTAGAAGTATATTCCTCACTTGCATTATATGCTCTTGCTCATGGATCAGTTTCTGAAGCCCCATTCAACATGTCCCCAGCTCTGCACCTTGGAACTGAGGCTCAAGTATCAGCTCTGATTTGAGACATGGAATTCTTAGGACACAACAAGTAGGTTGACAGAAAGAAGGGATGTCCTTTAACATCATGTTCTGATGTCACTCGTCAAGTCCATGTGTGTCATATTGTGCAAATTATACATTGCATGAGCAAGATGTGCCAAGATGTATATCCTTTCCAGGACAAGGCTTGTGAGCAGGCAAAAGCCATGGAAATAGTTATGACTCTGTCATCCTCTTATAGGAAAGAGAGGAAAGAGTGATGTGGCTGACAGAGGATTCAGTTCCTGTCATCTTCCCAGGCAGTGTGAAGTGTTCACAGGTTGTGGTTGATAACTACAAGTCTTTCAGAGCTCTTCTTCAATGATAATGATGAGGGAAAGAATCTATTGAAAACTCAGGTCAGACATCTATCCATATATGTCTCTCTATATATCATCTCTATCTATCATCTATTTCTATAACTATCCATCTCTATCACCATAACCATCCATCTCTATCTCTATCTATCTATCTATCTATCTATCTATCTATCTATCTATCTATCTATCTATCTATCCATCCATCCATCTTTCATCATCTATCTATTATCTATCTATCTATCCATCCATCCATCTTTCATCATCTATCTATTATCTATCTATCTATCTATCTATCCATCCATCCATCCATCCATCCATCCATCCATCCATCCATCCATCTATCTATCATCTATCTATCTTTCTAATCCAGTTTTCAAATACTGTGGTAGTATCCTCTCTTTTGCTTCTGTACACTTTCACAAAAAGGAATTTATGGGGCCCAGTGGTTGAGAGCACTTGCTGTTCTTGCAGAAGACCTGGATTTGATTCCCAACAAGTACATACTAGCTCATTACCATCTCTAATTCTAGTTTTGGGGAATCTGATGTCTTCTTCTGATCTTTGTAAGCAGGCACTCATGTGGAACATACACGTGGTTCACATACATAGATGCAGGCAAAACATTCACACAATTAAAAATAATCTAATTAAAATATTTTTATTTATTTTTCAAGCATGTATATGTGTACAAGTTTATATATACTGCAGAGTACACATGTAGGTTAGACAACAACATCCAAAAATATTTTCTTTTATAGCTCATTTTGGGATCCAGAGATCCAACTCAGATTATCTGGCCTGCTCATAAATGTCCTTAAAGACTGGTTCTTTCAATGAAACCTTCTACATACTTAATAGCAATTGTTTTGGACCACTTTATTTAGTCTAAATTTATGAATATCATTTGTATACTAGCCTTTGTTTACTGTGATCTCACATTTGAAATTCTTCATCATGATACTTATGATCCACAAAAACACAACTTGAGATCAGAAACTTCTGTTTTTCTATGTGTGTACTGCTTCCTCTATCTGAAACATGCTTTCTTCCATGACAGGGTTACATTGCTTTGTTTTTTTTTTTTAACTTATGTAATACACCAAAGTTGTTCTTACCATTTAACAATGTGATGAAAGTAAATTCATAGGATTGTTTTCTTAGTAAAGATTGCCACTGTAATAAGTAACCTTGTGTGTCAGTCCAATGATAACTAGTTGAATATTTGAACAAAAGAATATACATACATTATTCAAGTATAACTTGATGTTGACAAGAAAGTACAAATTGGTTATTTTCCCTGTTGTCATTGGGTCAAGCAGCAGTTGATACTCTTCTCTCTGACCTTGCCAGCAGCCAAAGGAACAAATGAAACCTGTGTTGATGTAGACCTTTGAACAGGCTACTCCATTTTGAGTATCTGTCTGAAACAAAAGAAAATTGCATAATCATAAGACTGAGGGATGTCAGCTCCTCATCATGCTCTGTTCTCAGCTTTGAGGACATCTCCATGGGAACATTTAGAGCTAGACAGCTATCCTAGTTACTTTTATTGTGAACTTGATACCCCTGGGAATAGAGAACTTTAACTAAGTGATTGACTCCATCAGATGGCTTGTGGGCGTGTCTGTGCGGAATGTTCTGATTGCTGATTGATGTGGAAAGGAATAATCCCCTGGAGACAGTATTATTTCTAGTCAGCTGGGACTGGACTTTGTCATAAAGGTACCTGAATGTGAGCCTAAAAACAAGCCAGTAAGCAATATTCCAACATGACTCTGCTTCAGTTTTTGCCTCAATATCCCTACTTTGAATTCTTGCCTTAGTTTCCCACAATGATAGACTATAACATCCAATTCAAGCAAAAGTTTTCCTCTCCAGGTTGGTTTTGGTCGGTGTTTTATCATAGCAACAGAAACAAAATAAGTAGAGTGGCCCACTGTAAGCTTCCAGGTGCACCATGGTATTCCCTCAGTGAATAGAGTGTGTTCTCAAAGAAATGTTTCTTCACTGCTTGAAGCAGGATTGGTGTCGAAGTGGTAGTGCAGTGTAGTATGGGATGGTGGAGTGAGTAAGTTCTTAATACCTCTGACTTTCTCATCTTGGAGTCCAGTGAAAGGTCTTCGATTAAGTAAGGCCATCAGGAAAGTAGTCCTGGAAACTGACACATATTGAGAGTTTTCTAATCAAGGAGGACATGTTTCAGGATCCAGTGTTTTCACCATTGCAGACATTACCTCTGTATGGAAACATTACCATATGGCAGTCAGAACAGTATGGAGACCACAAACAGGTATGAAGCTTCCTTTCTGATTAATAGTAAGAACTTCTGGAGAAAGACAGCTTCAGTGTTCAAGGTGAAAGTTTTCCTAAATAATAGAAGAAATAGTAGTACCTATGTTACAGAACTGTAAGGAGTGGTCCTTTCAGTATCCCATTGTTAGTTGTTATATTGCATAATAGCAAAATTTTCTGATTCTAATATCAGAAGAAAAGGAAAATCAAGTTGAGTAGTAGTGCATATATGCAAATCTCAAAAAGGTCAAGTGATTAATTTGTTAGTAATTCATGCTCCCTTGCATATAGCCTCCCTCCTACTGATATTGAGATGAACTCAATAAGAATATCACCACTATTCAGACTGGACTGTGTGTTTAGTAGTCACTTTATGAAAAGCCAGTGAAGATGTAGATGTAACAGACACTGGGCATAATGACTGGTAAATATCATACTCCCCTGCCTTCCCTACAACTCAAATCCCAGTACTGGATTTTAAAACGTACACTCATTTTGTAATCTGATTTAAGAAAAAAGGTGGGGGCCAGGTGTTAATTATGCATTATACTTTGACTAGCTTGCTGATATCTTGACCTTTGTTTAATAGAGTTCATTCTCATAATGATTACTCTGTTGTGGCTTTTGCTATGGTAGAAAATGTGAGTGATATTGTGTGAGGAGAAGCAGCATTGGTGGAATCTCTCTTCTCTGGGTCTCAAGAAATACTGGACTTGTTGTTGCTTTGTGGAAGCCTCTTCTATCTTACATCAATGACATTGGGAAAGGTTTTCTAACTTGGGTTCCCCATCAATTATGGATTCGAATGTTAGGTAGGATGGAGATGGTCATCTTCTCTAGGTGCATCTCTTTCCAATTACTGGAGTAGTAATAGCAACATTGTCACTAAAAAGGTAGTTTCTCTTTGAAAGAACAATTGTATTCCAGGATAAGGTGCATATATTGAAGGGAATGACTATCAATAATACTAAGTGTGGATGTTGAAAATCTCCACTTGATATTCTGGGAGGGACAGAGAACTGGGAATCTAGTTGAGATTGGGTCCTCTGTTTAAAAGAAATAACATTGACTCTATGGGATCACACTGACCTAAGTTTAAACTACAGGTCCCTCGCATTTGAACTGAGGGATCATGGATAAAGTAGAGGATATCTCTGAGGTTCACATCCTCATTGTTAATGTGAGCAGTATGTAATTATCATCTTGAAAAATACCAATGAACCATTAAATACACAAGAATTGGTAATCCAGGTTCACACTTGTCAGGAGTCTGAGGCAAGAGGATTGAAAGTAAGACCTTGTCTGTAAAGGAAGGAAAGAACAAAGAAAAGGTTAACTTCTGCTACATTAAGTAGCAGAAATAGCGATCTATAATAAAATATTTAATATACATCTATTTCACTTTGAAAAAGTTCAAACTTGTATGATCTAATAATCCTGGTGGCAATAAATTGCATTGTTTATTATGTGATGAATTGTACTAATTACTTTAAATACATGATCTCATTTAATTTATGCTAATGAAACTTTATAGAGTGGATGCCATTATTTGACAAATCAAGAATTAGAGAAATGAAAAGTATGTTACTGTGACAGCATGAAGAGACAGTGTAATTTCTTGAGACTTCCTCAGATAAATAATACAAATTATTTATCGAACATTTTCCACATACTCAGGCAAAAGTAGGGAGCCCCAAGGAACAGGTCTTATTTGCCAAAATGTCAGTCTAATTGGTAGGCAAAACTCTATGCATGAATAGTGAAAGCTCAAATTTTATAAGAGCTCATAGTAGCAAACAAAGATCTTCTTCATCCAGTTTCTATTCTAACCAATCTTTGGGACACCAATCCCTGCTTAGGTCAGTACATCATGGACTGTGGTCTTAGATTTCGTGAGAATGGTCTTCTGCTTTCCAGTGGATTGAACTCCTCAGGGCATGGCTTCTTTTCTGTTCACTATTTTCTTAGAGTTTCTGTGGGAAATAAGTGAGACCAAGTGCATCAAGAATCTAGTACAGTTTCTATAACATAGTGTAGACTCTCTCAGCCCTCATATGACAGCTATGGTTTGGTTAAGTGTTCCCTAAAGCCCCATGTATGACAGGCTTCATCCACAGTCTGTGGCATTTTGTGATGGTGGTAGAAACTTTAGTGTAAGAGGAAGATGGGTCACTCAGGGCATGCTTTTGAAAGGGATATTTAAGTTCTAGATTCTCTCCTTTTTTCTTCTTGGCCACCATGGGGTAAACTGCTTTAATATCTCTTATGTTCGCACTAGGACTTACTATCTTACCACTGTCCCAAGGCAATGGACTAAATAAACATCAATTGAAACTTTTGATACAATGTACTGGAATAAACATTTAGTCTTATTAAGTTGTCCAGTTTCTTAGTCCATTTGAGTATTAGAAAATTAAAGTAATAGAAAGCTAATATCATCATCATTACTTTGAGAAAATATTTTCTGTCCATGGGGGAGACTAGGCATCTCATAAAATGCTAGATATCTCACAAGAATGTCATTCCACATGACTGAAACTATCTCTTAAATTCTCTAATTTCTATAGTTTCTAGGTAAAACATTATCATCACAGAAGTTTCAATTAAAGTTCTAAACAGACACGAACACACACAACATATGTTTTGTGTGTGTGTGTGTGTGTGTGTGTGTGTGTGTGTGTGTGTGTGTAAGAGAGAGAGAGAATCAAAGACACAGAGGAAAAGAGACAGTGACAAAGACAGACAGAGTCATAGAGATTGGTATTAATCTAAGATATCCCAACTGGTATACTATAAAGACAGGTAGGACAGAGGATAGGTTCAATATTCATTGAACCACAGAATATATATATATATATATATATACCAGAGTTTGACATCAAGTGTTCTGACCCATGAGAGTAAGAAGACACCTTTAATGTTTGGTTTTCCCTCCAGGGAATGGCTTAGCTAGCTCTTGTTCTACTTTGCCTACAAAAATGTCAATACATTGATTTCAGCTTAGCAGTGAGAAGACAGTAAAATTGACCATGTTCAAATAAAGAGTAAGAAAGTAGAAGACTGACTGTCCAGTGCTATTGCATCTCTTGAAGCTCTTCAGGCAGCTGCCTGGTGGGTGGGAAAACTGTCACTAGGAATATGGCTCTTCAAGTTTCATGATTTTTTTTACAAACTATCCTGAAATTCACGGTGCTAATCTCAATCCATTTAAAAGCGATGCCAATAACTACAATGCCTATCAATGTGTTTTGCCTTCCGAGTTCCCAAGAGGAAACTAATTGTATTGATATGTGTAGCATGAGGTATTCACCAGAGTTTATATACTCTGGTGTATATGTAGTTATAAACTATAAGGAATAGCTCAGCTTTTAAATGCTGCTCTGATGGGCTGGTCTTCTGCACTCAATGTAAAGTCATGGAAGACATATTTTAATACCCCATGATGGTATGAAAATATGTCAACAAATTGTTTCACACTTTTTTTTTGTAAAAATACTTCTCAGCTTCTAAGACTTTATACATTTTTAAAATGTTTATTCACTACTTCAAGCCACATCTCCCTCACAGTGTTCCCCCACCCCTCCCAGTCACACCCTCCCACCCTCCCATCCTTTAACAACAGGGGATACTTAGCTTCTTCCTCCGTAGGTATGTTGATTTTAGTGCCAGTATCCTCTTTCTAATGTACAATAGTAGAGATGAGGTTTGTAATACCTGATTTTTTTCTGTTTCTCTCTCTCTCTTTTTTCTTTATTTATTACTTCAAATTATATCTCCATCACAGTCCCTTCTGTCCACCCCTCCCAGTCCTACCCTCCCACCCCCTCTGCCTCCTCTCCCACCTTATCTTACTCCTGATTTTAAGATATATTTGGAATTCCCTTGTTCTTACTCTAGATAGAGACTGGTGCAATGCCACTAAAACACTCAAGTGATTTATACAAATGTTTTGTGGTAAGGATCTGGGACTCCTTACTAATAGGCTCATCTTAGACATATATTGACCGGCACTAGACAAGTCTTCCAAAGGATACAACCTGGGTTGGTCTCTTGAGTGCAGACTCTTTAACAACCTTCTGCCTTACCCTTCCATCTCTGCTGCATCTGAATTCCTGACCCACAGATTTAGTGAGATGATGTTTTGTATGAATCCACTAAGTTTGGGGAATTGTTTTTCTTTTTATTATGTCTTTTCAAAGAGCAATAGATTACAAAGACTGGGCTACTTTGGTACACCTTTTAAAGGGATTATTTTAAGTAGTTTTTTTTTTTTTTATAAAACAAAGTAGACTCACACCAAAATATATAGAGGTTACCAAAATTAGAAAGCATGTATCTTCTTGCTATCAGTTACAAATTGTAATTAATCTTCTCTAGAATTCATGGATGATTGGGTGTTTGACACTGAACTGCTTTGAGCCATTGATTGATGGAGAAGTGAGTCTGGGAGAGCTTGGTCTTCTGACCAGTATGTAGCAGCTTCCATTTAGCACATAAGTATGTATCTTTGTCCTGACAAGGATCCTTAAGTTTTATAGATCTAGAGCTTTCTTGATTTGGGCAGTGTATATACACTTATCACTTCTATTTGCAATAAATACATAGATAAGCCAACCCATATATTCTTAAGAAGGAAGGAATAAGTTGAATACTGAGAATAAGACATGACTATGGTACTTGAACAGTCCAAGAGACTGTGGGACTAGAGAGATGGCTCTGGTTTTGCTTGTACATATTGCTTTTACAGAGGAACCAAGTTTAGTTCCTAGCACACATGGTGCTTGGCTCACAACCACTTGGAATTTCAGCTCTAGGAAACCTGATGCCCTCTTCTTGATCCTTAGGCATTTTACTCATGTGCACATGCCTCCACTCTGATACAAACATACATATAATTAAAAATAATGCGAGTAAGAAGATACTTTTAAAATTGTGTTGCAAGTTAGTATGAATGTTGAGTCAGATATAGACCTTTAAACTCATGGAGATGTTTAGATAGTAGAATGTTAAAGTCAGGTACCAAATACATATGGACTGGTCATTGGGAATGTACGTTAAGCCATATAACCCTCATAACTGTGGCCTAATTACCTCTGTTGTACTGTATTGTATTTGTTATTATAAGAGAAAGCACCATTTGTTGGACTGAAAGGGGAAACTGTAGGGGGAAATAAGATATACCTTAAACTTAAAAGAAAAAAAAGGGAAGAGGATGGGGGGTTGAGGGTGGGAGGGTGGGACTGGAGGGGGAATAGGGAGGGGACTGCGATTGAGATGTAACTTGAAGAAATAAAAAAATAAAGGAAAAAAAAAAAAGAACAGGCCTGAGAACCCAGAGGAAAAAAAAGACTTTCCTTGTTTTCTAAATGTCTACTTAGGTTAAGAAGAACTGAGAGGCCAACATGAATGTGGACTGACAGACAATGAGTTGGGAGGTTTTATGACATATTTAAAGGACTTGAAATAATGCCTTATATATAACACCATTTTATGGAGATTTTGACTAGGACATTAGTATTTTCTTCATGTCACTTGCAGACAAAGATGAGTTTTTTCCCCTTCCCAATATATAGCCTTTTTATTTCCTTTTCTTGTCTCATTACATTAGCTAGTATTTCTAATATAGAATTGAAAATCAGTGGTTAGAAGAAATTACCTTGCCTTGTTCTTGATCTTTGTAGGAAAGCTGCTAATTGGTTTGGCAGAGGGGTTGTTTTGTTGTTGTTTGGTTTGGTTGATTTGGGTTTGTTTTTACTTTAATGATGTATTTAAAGAATGTTTGGTAAATCTTTATCAAGTTGAATAAATTACCTTTTATTTATTGTTGACTGAAAAAAAAAGAATCTTATAAAGATAGTTATGAGACTGGTTTTGAGCAAATATACGTATCTCTTACCTCCAGAAAAGACACTGTAAATGGGGGCTGGGCTAATAGACTGCATCTATTCCTAGACATATGCAGTAGATGGAGCTTCTGTGATCTCTCAAACACAATAGTCTTCATTCTCGTTTGTTGGGTAGAGATGTGAACAGAACCACGGTCCTGCAGAGAAGAAGCCTGCTGCCCAACTTAACCAGAGAAATGTTTGAAACTAAAATGAATTTCTTTTTTGGACAAAGACCATTTCCCTCACTTCTTAACAAAATGTATAAGTAGAATAACAGTTTAAAACTTACATTTCCACCAAACACTGGGCTGCCCTTGTGACAAGGACACAAATGGATTATCTTAAGCACAATCCTACTGTTCTAGAACACAATACTATGTCAAATTCTTTCATCTTTATGAAAGATTCCTATTCGTTAGAATAGTTGAGGAGTTCTATAAAATGAAAATTGTTTCTATTAATTTACAAGATAAAGTGCCTGTTGCTTTGGAAATCAGTCCCAGAGCACACTGTTTTCACAGAGTCCTATATTGTGGGTAATTATACACAAATATTAACTTGATAAAAGATAATTACAAGAATCTATCATTGATGAGGTTTTGTTTTATTTTATTGTAAACTTTTAGGGATTTTGGGTTGTAAAATTAACCATTGTCAGGAATTTATTTGTTAGTGAGTGCCTGAAAACATTACCAAAATTACCATAGAAAATGTTTTTACCTTTTCACAGTAAATTCATTTGCTTAACAACAGAGCATTTATCTCTTTGGGGATCTTAAGTACATGAAACTGCAAATTAATTAATTATTGTAGTTATTAGTAAGTATAAACTGTAAGATTAGGCCAGTGGAGCAGCCAGTGGCTTGTCAGAGGAGCAGGTGGCCTGGCCTGTGTGCCTTAACCAGTTGCCTAACTTATCCTGGAGAAAGAGCCCCGGGACCAAGGGTGACCTTCACCACCTGTAACGTAAACTCTTTTAATTAATATAAATTGTTATATGATGTCAGTAGAATTACCAGCAGCTTGGCAGCAGCCTCGCCTGGGCCCCAGGGGAGTCCGGAAGTCTGGAATTCCAACGGCCCCAGACTGCTTGGACTGAGGGCCTATAAGCTGCCACAGTCTTTTCCCGAATAATTAAACACACCAAGACCTTTTAATGTTTTAACACTTAGCCCTTAGCTGGGCAGACATTCAATTAGCTACTCTAAGTTAAACCGGATCACCTAATCCCAAACTGCTATGTGCCTGCGATTACCTTCCAGCATTCTTCAGACTTCTGTCTCCTTCTGTGTCTCGCAGCAGAAAGAGAGAATCTCTGTGTGTACCCAGGGTTTATGTTCTAATATCAGGAAGTCCTGCCTTCCTATACTCTTTCTGCCCAGCTAATTGGCCATAAGTGACTTTTATTAACCAATCAAGAGAATACCTCAGAAGGGGCGGTAACCAGATCTCAGCATTGAATTTAACCTATCAGAAGTAATGATATTAGACCTTCCCTCATCAAGTACAAGTTGTGGAGTTGAGTTCAAAAATTTAACAAGCCATTGAAGAAAAAATTTAATGCGAAATTTTAATTATGAGAGAGAAAGGCGGGGAGAGAGAGGGAGGAAGGAAGAGAGAAACAGAGAGAGAGAGAGAAACAGATAGAAGGAGAGAGAAACAGAAAGAGAGAGAAGGGGGGGATTGCTCTTGGGATACTTTTCCTCCTATTGGGTTGCCTTATCCAGCCTCAATATGGAGGGCATTTGCCTTGTCTTATTGTATCCTGTTTTATTGTGTTTGGTCATTGTCTTTTAGATGTCTGATCTTTTTTGAAGGGAAATGGATGGGGGTAGATCTGGGGGAGAGGGAAGGTGAGGTGAAATGGGGACAGCTGGGAGAAGTGGAGGGAGGTGAAGCTCTGGCCCAAGTGTATTGTATGATAGAAGCATCTATTTTCAATAATAATAATAGAAGGAGAA
>CAJQZJ010032362.1:4335294-4358165 GCA_907164525.1 Lophiomys imhausi | reverse complement strand
AGAAGAAGAAGAAGAAGAAGAAGAAGAAGAAGAAGAAGAAGAAGAAGAAGAATTGTTTTCTCATGAAAATCTGCTCCTAGTTAGAAACATGGTATCATATTAGTTTGCTCTTGAAGTCATAAAGTGTAAAATACTCTAAAAAGAAACAGTGTTCTGTCTGTTTTTTTCTTGCTGATTATGCCTGTTCCCAAATTTTACACTAATATTTGCCCATCCATGCCTATACCTAGTCTTCTTTTTTTAATTTTTATTTTTAAATATTTATATATTACTTCAGGTTATATCTCCCTCACAGTGTCCTCTTTCCACCCCTCCCAGTCCTGCCCTCCCACCCTCTACCCCCATCCCTTCCATCCCACTCCTCTGGAGTGGAGTGTCCCTACATAACAGTCCCCTGTCCCATTTCAGCAGTCATATGAAGGCCAAGAGCCTCCTCATACACTCAGCTCGGGGCCTCCAAGGAAGTACTACTAGGGCAAAGTGTCTCATTGACAGGAAACAAAGTCTATGTTCCTGTTCCCTTTGGTGCATTGGTTGTAGTATAGTTATCCTGTACTATAGGCTAAAATCCAACTATAAGTGAATAGATGCCATGTGCATCCTTCTGAGTCTCGGTTACCTCACTCAGGATGATCTTCTCTATTTCCATCCATTTGGCTGCAAATTACATGATTTCGTTGTTTCTGATGGCTGAGTAGTATTCCATTGTGTAGATGTACCACAGCTTTTTTTAATCCATTCCTTGGTTGAGGGGCATCTGGGTTGTTTCCAGTTTCCAGTTATTACAAATAAGGCTGCTATGAACATAGATGAGGAAACTTCCTTGTGATTTGGTGAGGAATCATTTATATGTACACCCAGAAGTGGTATGGCTGGGTCCTGAGACAGAGCTATTTCAAGTTTTCTAAGATATTGCCAGACTGACCTCCATAGTGGTTGCACAAGCCTGCACTCCCACCAGTAATGGAGGAGGGCTCCCCTTTCTCCACACCCTGGTCAGCATGTGCTGTTATTTGAGCTTTTGATCTTAGCCATTCTGACTGGTATGAGATGGAATCTCAGAGTCGTCTTGAGTTTCATTTCTCTGATGATTAATGATGCTGAGCATTTCTCCAAGTGTCTCTCAGCCATTAGGGATTCCTCCTTTGTGAATTCTCTGTTTAGCTCTGTTCCCCATGTTTTGATTGGATTATTTGGTTCCTTGGCATTTAATTTCTTGAGTTCTTTGTAAATTCTGGATATTAGCCCTCTGTCAGATGTGGAGTTGGTGAAGATTTTTTCCATGTCTGTAGGCTGCCATTTTTTTCGAAAGACAGTGTCTTTTGCCTTACAGAAGCTTTTCAGTTTCATGAGGTCACATTTATTGATTGTTGGTCTTAGATCCTGAGCTATTGGTATACCTAGTCTTCTAAACTTTGGATTCAAACCAGTCTTGAAGCTAACTCTACTTATTCCTGGGTATTTTTAATGCTCACTGAATTCTGCTAGCATTTTCTGTTTATGTTTATGTTACTTGACATCTGGATTATTCCTCAAAGCATAGTTTTGAAAGTCTGTTTGGTACCTCTGATATTCTAGGAATGGATCCGTATGAGGTTCTGTCTTTTGTCCTTGAGAGAGTGCAAGGTTGGTTTTAAGACCTGTTTCACTTACACAATGTACATATGTGCATAAATATCACATCATGGTACCCCATAAGTGTGTGTAATTTTCTATGTCAATTAAAATACGCAAAAATTTATTTAAAAAGAAGCCAGACTACAACTGCAAGCTGTTCGATTATTCTTCATGTAGCCTTGCAGGCTTAACTCCGTGAAAGCAATTTATAATCTGATAACATACCACCAACCTATGGAGGTACTTTGTATTAGGTTTGCCTTTGAATTCTGAACTCAGGAATTATTCCACTCAAGAGAATATGTTTTCTTTCTGTGTTTGGAACAGTTTGCTGTTGATAGTTTTCTTTGTTCTGGTCTGTTAACTATTGTGCTTTGCCCTGATGGCAAAATAATAGCTAGCTTATTTTGTGGAAGTGAGGATTTAAAGAGGTCATGGTACCCATTTTCAAGCGATTTTAAGGTTGTCATCAAAATGGATGTTTATTTGTGATAGGTTTAAACACCAAAGCTTGGCCAATTATGACTCAGAATAATGGAGGATCCTCCCTTCATCTAATTGAATAGAGTGCAGGGTTGTTAAAAGCAGGAAATTCTTTTCTCTGGAAGACTTGATAACCAATTGGACGAACAGTCTTTGAATGTCACAGGGAAGACCGAAAATTAGGGCAGTAGTCATTCAGCATTGAGAATAATTTTATAATTCATTGACAGGTCTGCATCATGGGTTCAGGTAAGCATCTATTACTGCTATATGGAATGAGAAGTAGGTTATAATGGGTGGCCAGAAATGTAACATGAACCAGGTGGTACAAGATACGCTAATATTTCTCTTGATTATGTTACTCTTGCTATAATTTGGTCTCTGTCTATCCTCAATCTATTGAACTAATGCCACTAGTTCTGAAATGACAAAGTCCGCTAAAGGGATACAGGAATTGGTTTTGGTATGGTTTCTCAAACTGAGACATGTCAGCTCCTGACAGCATTCCCCATTCTACTTTAAGTAGATGATGAGTATTGAAGAATCTCCATTTATAAATGGCTGCATTAGTAGCAAACTAACCACTGGGAAAGAAAAATGACCTTGCTTCAATTGTAGACAGAATGATGTCCGAAATGGACAAAATTGGAAGGAGCTAAATCGACAGCCTTGCTCTGCTAAGACGGGGTGGGAAAGTCCTTTATAGTTCCTGCTTTACAATTAATGTCTGTCAGAGCTACTAGGCCAAAAGGCTGAAGATAGATGTTCCAACATTATAGAGAGAAACTTGGGACTGTCCAGACAGCCAGTTGTCTGTCATTTCTTAGTTTTGGAAGCTGCTTGCTTTGCACTTCCTGTATATTCAGATATATTTATCCCTCTGAGGTCTCTGATGTGGTTGAAGACTAGATAATTATAGACTCACACTTAAGTTTTAAGTTATTTAGGAACTAAAAGGATGATCTAGGTCTAAGAAGATGTTTTTAAGTTAGTAAAGCAAAATTCAAGTTAGGATAGAAATTGAGTTAGGTATAGAACTTTAAACTGAGAGAGAGAGACAGAGAGAGAGAGAGAAAGACAGAGAGGTAGAATATTCTTATTAGTTGGCAGATACATATTGACTGGACATTGGGAAGGTATGTTATACCTTATAATTTTCATAACTGTTTCCTAGTTGTTATTATTGTTTTGTATGATATTTATTGTTATAAGAAAAAGAGCCTTTGATTGGACTAAAATGGGAGATCTTGGGGGGAAAATGATATACCTTAATTAAAAAAAAAAAAAAACATTGAGAATCCAAGATGGGGCCGACCATAGAGCAGTGCATTTGAGTAGTAGGTGAATAAAATTAGTCACTGTGGAGTGAATGTGACGTCCCCTAGCCGACAGTGAAACACAGATGGTGTCTGAATTCCCACAGTGAACATTGAGACCCGTCACCAGGTAAAATAGCCCATGCAGTTCCTGGGAACACCACCCTGAGATCAGCCAGCTCCATCACCAGTCTGGAGAGGAGCTCTGGAGAGAGATCTAGCCCAGGAGTGGATCCAGCCCACGGCTCCAGCCACAGACCAGAGGCCCCACCTGTCTGCCTGATATCCAGACTGCACTCGGACCCTTACACCCAAAAAGGGAAAACAGCCACACCACAAGAGCAAAGGTAAGTGAGATTTTTTTTTTCCCGGAGTTTCCAACATGGCAGCACAGTGTGCACTGTATTGGAGAGGCAGAGAACTAACCCAGTCACAGCAAAGCAATTAGGAGCCAAGACTGCCTGCAAACAGAGCCCGCAACTGTGTGTTCTCCACAAATACTGGGGCAGGTGGGTCACTCACCCTAGCACCCAAGCATCTGAGGCAGTCAGCAACAGGCACACAGGGGTGGAGCTCCCTGCCTGCATAGTCAGCCTAGCTGGGGAGCCAGAATGACTGGTTCAGTGAGAGGAGAACACAGACTCAACCACAGCTCTACCTGCCTTTCTGAGGAGACCTGTCAGCTCCCAGGTACTCAGAGGCTAGCCCTCTCCCCACTCCAATCCCCTCCATATTGGTCCAATTGGGTCATAAGCAGTTGAGGAGAGCGGCAACCACCCTCCTTTCTGAGAACCAGTCTATTACAGGAATCTGCTTGCCATCTGGAGGTAAACACCAGGATCTCAGGATCAGCCAATCCCCAGGGCAGGGAGTTTTCCTGAGCACCAAGGTCAGCTGACAAAAGAAACAAACAGATAACACCTGGGTCAATCTGATGACAAGAGGTCAACGGAAAAACATGGTTAAAAAAAAAACAAAAAAAAAACAATAGGATGTCTCCAGGTCCTAGCAATAATGCTACAGACAACTCTGGACAGCTGAACACGATTGAAACAAAGGAAAATGACCTTAATCCTACGCTTATATTAATAATAGAAGGCCTAAGGGAGAAAATAAAATACCTCAGAGAGCAATAACAAAGTACTGCAAAGGAGGTGATAGAAATGAATAAAGCGCTTAAAGGAATGGAAGACCTGAAAAGGGAAGTTGAAGCAATGAAGAAAATCCAATCTGAGACATCTATAGAACTGGAAAACCTTAAGAAAAGAATCGGAACTACAGACACTAGCATCACCAATAGAATACAAGAGATGGAAGAAAGAATTTCAGGCTCAGAGGTTAAAATTGAGGAAATTGATACATCTGTCAAAGAAAATGTCAAATCTAAAAAAGTCCTGACACAAAACCTTCAGGAAATCAAGGACACAATGAAAAGACGAAATCTCAGAATAATAGGAATAGAAGAAAGAGAAGAGTCCCACCTCCACGGACCAGAAAATATCTTCAACAAAATCATTGAAGAGAATTTCCCAAATCTAAAAAAAGAGATGCCTATAACTGTACATGAAGCTTACAGAACTCCAAATAGATTAGACCAGAAAAGAAAATCTTCCTGCCACATAATAACCAAAACACTAAATGTACAGAACAAAGAAAGAATTTTAAAAGCTGCTAGGGAAAAGGGTCAAATAACATATAATGGCAAAACTATCAGAATCACACCTGACTTTTCTTCGGAGACTCTAAAAGTCAGAAGGGCCTGGACAGACGTCTTGCAGACCCTAAAAAAACACAACTGCCAGGCCAGACTACTATTCCCTGCAAAATTGTCAATCGACATACCGGAGAAAATAAGATATTCCGTGACAAAGCTATATTCAAACAATATCTATACACAAATCCAGCTCTACAGGTGATGTTGGAAGGAAAACTTCAACTCAAAGAGGTTAACTACACAAAAGAAAGCACAGGAAGCAAATAGCATGCCTGCAGCAAAACCAAAAGAAAAGAAGCTCACTCACACACTGTTTCTACCAACATCAAGATGGCAGGAAGTAACAATCACTGGACATTAATATCTCTCAACATCAATGGACTCAATTCTCCAATAAAAAGGCACAGGCTAGCAGAATGGATGCGAAAACAGAATCCCACATTCTGCTGCTTACAAGAAACACACCTCAGCAAAAAAGATAGACATTATCTCCAAGTAAAGGGCTGGAAAAAGATATACCAAGCAAATGGACCCAAGAAAAAAGCTGGAGTAGCAATTCTAGTATGCAACAAATTGGACTTTCAACCAACATTAATCAAAAGAGATGGGGAAGGACACTACATACTCATCAAAGGAAAAATCCACCAAGATGAAATTTCAATACTAAACATCTTTGCCCCAAATGTAAGACCACCCACATTCATTAAAGAAACACTACTGAAGATCATATCTCACATTGAACCTCACACATTATTAGTGGGAGACTTCAACACACCACTCTCACCACTGGACAGATCAACAATGCAGAAACCAAACAGAGAAATAATGAACCTCACAGATGTCATGAATCAAATGGACCTAATTGATATCTACAGAACATTTCACCCCAAAACAAAAGAATACACTTTCTTCTCGGCACCTCACGGAACCTTCTCCAAAATCGACCATATAGTCAGTCACAAAGCAAGCCTCAACAGATACAGGAAAATTGAAATTACTCCTTGTAACTTATCAGACCATCATGGAATAAAGCTAGACTTCAACAATAACAAAAACAACAGAGTGCCGGCAAAAACATGGAAACTGAACAACTCTCTCCTCAATGACCTCTGGGTCAGGGAAGAAATAAAAAAAGAAAT
This sequence comes from Lophiomys imhausi, assembly GCA_907164525.1. Classification (NCBI taxonomy): domain Eukaryota; kingdom Metazoa; phylum Chordata; class Mammalia; order Rodentia; family Muridae; genus Lophiomys; species Lophiomys imhausi. Next base: position 4,351,896 of record CAJQZJ010032362.1, on the reverse strand, counting down.
TAAAGTCTTCTTAGAACTCAATGAAAATGAAGGCACAACATACCCAAACTTATGGGACACATTGAAAGCAGTGCTAAGAGGAAAGTTTATAGCTCTAAGTGCCTTCAAAAAGAAACTGGAGAATTCCTATACCAGATACCTAAAAGCACACCTGAAAGAGCTAGAACAAAAAGAAGCAAACACTCCCAAGAGGAGCAGAGGAGAGGAAATTATCAAACTCAGGGCTGAAATCAACAAATTAGAAACAAAAAGAACAATACAAAGAATCGACAAAACCAAGATATGGTTCTTTGAGAAAATCAACAAAATAGACAAGCACTTAGCTAAACTAACTAAAAGGCAGAGGGAAAATATCCAAATCAACAAAATCAGAAATGAAAAGGGGGAAATAACAACAGACATTGAGGAAATCCAAAGAATCGTTAGGTCGTACTTCAAAAACTTGTACTCCACAAAATTGGAAAATCTAAATGAAATGGACGATTTTCTTAATAGATTCCAACTACCAAGGTTAAATCACGAACAGGTAAACAAATTAAACAGTCCTATAACCCTTAAGGAAATAGAAGAAGTCATTAGAAGTCTTCTAACCAAAAAAAGCCCAGGCCCAGATGGTTTCAGCACAGAATTCTACCAGACATTCAAAGAAGAGCTAACACCAATATTCTTCAAACTCTTCCACAACATAGAAACAGAAGGAATACTGCCAAACACATTCTATGAGGCCACAGTTACCCTGATACCTAAACCTCACAAAGACTCAACAGAGAAAGAAAATTTCAGACCAATTTTCCTTATGAACATGGATGCAAAGATACTTAATAAAATACTTGCATACCGGATCCAAGATCACATCAAAAGTATCATACAGCATGATCAAGTAGGCTTCATCCCAGGGATGCATGGGTGGTTCAACATTAGAAAATCCATCAATGTAATCCACCACATAAATAAGCTGAAAGAAAAGAACCACATGATCATCTCATTGGATGCTGAAAAAGCTTTTGACAAAATACAGCACCCTTTCAGGATAAAAGTCTTAGAGAAATCAGACATACAAGGACCATATTCAAACATAATAAAGGCAATTTACAGCAAGCCAATAGCCAACATCAAATTAAATGGAGAGAAACTTAAAGCATTTCCTTTAAAATCAGGGACAAGGCAAGGCTGCCCACTCTCTCTATATCTCTTCAACATAGTACTTGAAGTTTTAGCTAGAGCAATAAGACAACTAAAAGAGATCAAGGGGATACAAATTGGAAAGGAAGAAGTCAAACTATCCTTATTTGCACATGATATGATAGTATACATCAGTGACCCCAAAAATTCCACCAGAGAACTTCTACAGCTGACAAAATCCTTCAGCAAGGTGGCCAGATACAAAATCAATTAAAAAAATCAGTAGCCCTTCTTTACACAAAAGATAAATGGGCTGAGAAAGAAATAAGGCAATCAACACACTTCACAAGCCACAAATAATATAAAATACCTGGAGTAACTCTAACCAAGCAAGTGAAAGACCTGTATGATAAGAACTTCAAGTCCCTGAAGAAAGAAATTGAAGAAGGTATCAGAAGATGGAAAGATCTCTCTTGTTCATGTATATGTAGGATCAACATAATAAAAATGGCAATCTTACCAAAAACAATATACAGATTCAATGAGATCCCTATCCAAATAGCAACTCAATTTTTTACAGATCTGGAAAAAACAATTCTCAACTTCATATGGAATAACAAAAGACCCAGAATAGCTAAATCAATCATGTACAATAACAGAACATCTGGAGGTATCACCATCCTGGATTTCAAGCTGTACTACAGGGCAATAGTAATAAAAATAGCATGGTACTGGTATAGAAACAGACTAGTTGACCAATGGAATTGAATTGAAGACCCAGAAATAAACCCACACAACTACGGTCACTTAATTTTTGATAAAGAAGCCAAAAACATACAATGGAAAAAGGAAAGCATCTTCAATAAATGGTGCTGGTCTAACTGGATGTCAACATGTAGAAGAATGCAAATAGATCCATACTTATCACCCTGTACAAAACTTAAGTCTAAGTGGATCAAGGACCTCAACATAAGTCCAGACACACTAACATTAATAGAAGAGAAAGTGGGGAAAAGCCTTGAACTCATTGGCACTGGTAACAACTTCCTGAATAGAACACCAATAGCTCAGGCACTAAAACAAATAATCAATAAATGGGACCTTATAAAACTGAAAAGCTTCTGTAAGGTAAAAGACACTGTCCTTAGAACAAAACGGCAGTTTACAGACTGGGAAAGGTTCTTCACCAACCCAACATCTGACAGAGGGCTAATATCTAAAATATATAAAGAACTGAAGAAATTAAACACCAAAAAATCAAATAACCCATCAATAAATGGGGTACAGAGCTAAACCGAGAATTCACAGAAGAGGAATCTGTAAAAGCTGAGAGGCATTTGAGGAAATGTTAAACATCTTTGGTCATTAGGGAAATGCAACTTAAAACAACTCTGAGATTCCATCTCACACCTTTCAGAATGGCTAAGATCAAAAACTCAAATGATAGCACGTGCTGGTGAGGATGTGGAGAAAGGGGAACACTCCCACATTGCTGGTGGGACTGCAAACTTGTGCAACCACTTTGGAAATCAATCTGGAGTTATCTTAGAAAATTGGGAATAAATCTACCTCAAGACCAAGCCATACCCCTCTTGGGCACATATCCAAAAGATTTGAAATTAAACCACCAGGACATTGCTTCAACAATGTTCATAGCAGCTTTATTTGTAATAGCCAGAAACTGGAAACAACCCAGATGTCCTTCAATTGAAGAATGGATAAAAAAACTGTGGTACATTTACACAATGAAATACTACACAGCTATCAGAAATGAGGAAATCATGCAATTCGAAACCAAATGGATGGAACTAGAAAAGCTCATCCTAAATGAGCTGACGCAGTCCCAGAAAGATAAACATGGTATGTATTCCCTTATAAATGGATATTAACCATACATCACAGGATAACTATCCTACAACCCACACACCCAAATAGATAGGAACCTAGCATATCTATCCTAGGAAAAATTCTATCCACCAGTGAGGCATGGAATCTGCTGCAGGTTAGTGGAACCCCACACCCTAGATGGTGTGCCTTATCAAGCTCCAGTACGAGTGTAAGCTCTTGGGCCTCACATGACGCAAGATCTGAGAGAGTATGATATGTGAGGGCCCACCTCATCTGAGGAGAAGGAGAGTACCAAGTAGAGGAACAAGGAGGGAGGGAGGGAGGGAGGGAGGGAGCGACGGAGGGAGGGACGTAAGGAGAGAGGAAGGGAGGGACCAGGAGGGGAGTAGGGAGGAAACTATGTTCTAGAAGTAAATAATACTTTTTTAAGAAAAGAGTTAATAAGATTAAAAATATAAAAATACAATATAAAAATTTCAAACTATAATTTACCAAAGGAATAATTGCCTTACTGCCATGAAAGGAAAATGGCATTAATTTCAGATTAGAATGTTAGACTGCCGGTGGCCACAGAGATTACACAAATTTGATAGCAGCTTAAAAGTTCTTTTTTTTTTTTTTTTGTAGAGGTATAGGATATTTCCATGGTTTGGCATTAAAAAGCAGGTAACAGGTTTAAAACACTGTAAATAAATTAAATGCAACAGCTGTTCAACCTGGTTTTACAAACCTCCAAGAGTTGAAAAAACTTAGAGCTAAGGTAAAATAATGCGTGGTGTTAGCCCATGCCTTTACCTCCAGCATGGAGACAGGAGGATCACTATAGAGTTAGTTGTCTTATAAATTGTAGAGTTACAAGAAACAGGGTGGTGATGGTGCACACCCTTAAATCATTGGAGAAGAATACACCTTAATCCCAACACACTAGACACAGAAACAGGGTGATCTCAGAGCTCAAAGTCAGCCTGATACAAAACAAGCTCTAAACAGAGAAAAACTTTGATCCAGGGGTGGTGGAGCACATCTTTAATCCCATCAGTTGGGAACCACATGTCTTTGATCCCAAAACTTAGAATGCAGAGACAGGCACATAGGATTTGGAAGGATTTAAGTTTAAAAGCTACTTACAAAAGGCAGGCTGCAATTCAAACAAATTATCCTTTGAGTTCTCAAAATATATACACTAAAGGCTTGTTTAGCTCCAAAAATATCAAAATAATTTCTTCTTTATCTGGATTGAAAGGTAATACTTTATATATTGTCAGAAAACCAAATTTGCTCCAGGAAAAATATTACCTGACCCTCCCACAAAAAAAAAAGGTAATTGTCCCAGAGTTAGGATTAGGGCAGGGCTCTGTTCTTATCTTTCCAGGAGATTTACAGCATCCATTCAAAGAATCCAGGGACAACTGGACAACGGAAACCTCAGCAGAAGACAGATCAGACACCAAAGAAGACGAGTGGCCCAGATGATCCAGCTTTGCAGACTTCCTCAATAGCTGTTTCCTCAAAAGTCTACAACCACAACAACTCAAAATCGCTAAGATTGTTCAGTTCCACAGACTGCTCCAGCCAGAACTTCAGTAAAGTCCTGAAGATCACCTTCTGTCTATGAACTTCTTAGGACATCTAAATAGATGAGCACAAAAGGACTGAACATCAAATGATTCTATTAACATTTTTAACCATTTTTCCATTCTTATTTGGGCCCCAAACAGGTTTACTATGTCCCAAATCAGCAGGAAGTCATTTTAAGAGAACAATGTCCCATCCCCAGAAGGTGGGAAGGGTGTTCCCCCACCTTTGGTTATTTGATGGATAATAGAAAATTTTGTTATTTACGGGAAAAGACTACAAGCTGTTAAATGGTCTTGTTAAATGGGTATTGGAGGTTAGACCCAGGGACTTCTCTCTTTTTCTTTTCTGTATCCTTCTTTCCTCTCCTATGTAGGAATGAACAGACTTGAGAAAAAAATGGGACATAGACATAGTATAGGAAAGATCAAGAAAAAAGGACTGATTATTGAATATGGCCTTATACCTTTGTATATTGACACAAAATTGATATTATATTTGGCTAAATTGCTATTTTTTTAAAGATTTATTTATTATGTATAGTGTTCTGTCTGCAGGTATATCTGCAGGCCAGAAGAGGGCACCAGATTTCATCACGGATGGTTGTGAGCCACCATGTGGTTGCTGGGAACTGAACTCATGAGCTCTGGTAGAGCAGCCAGTGCTCTTAACCGCTGAGCCATCTCTCCAGCCCACTAAATTGGTATTTATCATTGTATATTATTGCAAAATTAAGATTGTATTGGGCTACATTGGTATTGATCTTTGTATATTGATACAAAATTAAGATTATATTTGGCCACAATGGTATTGACCCTTGTATATTGATGCAAAATTAAGATTGTATTGGGCTACATTGGTATTGATCTTTGTATATTGATACAAAATTAAGATTATATTTGGCCACATTGTTATTGATCTTTATATATTGATACAAAATTAAGGGTAACGCTTCTTAAAGGTATTGTTCCCAGTAATGCTTAAAATAAAATGTAAAGTTTTGGCCTCTTGCTACCAACCATCATAAACTGTTTAGGATAATTAAGAAATGGAAACTAATAGTCATGCAAACGTGTCATTTTGTTAGTTACTATGACAGTCTATCACAGTTATTTTCTAAGCTGCTCAGAAATCAAGTTCCTAAGAGACAAGCAACATTTGCTTATCTAAATATAAGAGATAGCTAGGGCATCTTCAAAAACTTCAAGAGATCTGCAGAATATGGCATTCAAAGATGTTTTCTTAAGATTTTTTTATATAGAGACATGTCAGCTCTTGACAGCACCCCCTATTCTACTCCAAGTAGAAGATGAGCATCGAAGAATCTCCAGTGGGAGATGGTTGAATTGGTGGTAAGACTTTCTCTTGGCAAGAAAAACGCCTTGCTTCAACTGTAGACAGACTGCTGTCCAAAAAGGACAAAAGTTGGAAGCAGGTAAGTTGACAGTCTAGCTCTGCCAAGACAGGGTAGGAAAGTCCTTCATAATTCCTGCTCTACAATCATTGTCTGTCAGAGAAATGGGGCCAAACAGCTGAAGATCGATGCTGTAATGTATGGAGAGAAAATGGGATCTGTCCAGGCAGCCACTGGTATGTCATTTCTTAGTTTTGGAAGCTGCAGGCCCTGCACTTCCTATATAATCAGATAAATTTATCCCTCTCAGGTCTCTGAGGTGGTTGAAGAATAGATAGCTTGAGTTGTTTATGAATCAAGAGGGTGTTCTGGATCTAAGAAGATATTTTTAAAATTGTGAGGCAAGTTAGTATGAAAGCTGAGTTAGATATAAAAGTTTAAACTCATGGAGATGGTTAGATAGTAGAATGTTAAAGTCAGGTGCCAAATACATATGGACTGGACATTGGGAATGTATGCTAAGCCATATAACTCAGATAATTGTGGCCTATTCATTTCTGTTGTTTTGTATTGTATTTATTGTTATAAGAGAAAGAACCATTTTTTGGACTGAAAAGGAGAGATGTTGGGGGGAAAAAGAAATATGTCAAACTTAAAAAAAAAAGGAAGAGCATGGGGATTGAGGGGGAGGAAGGTGGGAGGGTAGGGACTGGAGAGGGTAGTAGGGAGGGGATTGTGATTGAGATATAACTTGAAGAAATAAAAAAATAAATTATTATAAAAACCATTGAGGATTTACTCATTTAGCAATCTTTACGTCTCCATTATGTGCTTCACTAAAGAAAGATGTGGTTAAATTTCAGGGTTGTCTGTGAAATTTGGTGGCTCACAGAGTCCCATGTCTTAACTAGCATAGAGTTTTACCTGTCAGATAAGTTTGATATGCTGCTGTGAATGTGTTACCATGGGAACGTCTAGGTTCAGCAATCCACACTAGAAGAGGATGAATGTGATCTGTTCAGACTGAACTTTCTTGGATAACCCTGTGCTTCCAGGAAACCTCCAGTGACCAACAATGGGTTTGAAAGAAACATTCAAGATGTATCTGAGGTTCTTCATATCCACAGGTCCATTCTCATGATTAGACTACCAGGAAGTTTATTTCAAAGTCACATCTAATGGCAGAATTCTGGATACCAATGCATAATGTGTATGAATGAACATGAATGTAGGGTTCAGTGAAGCTATACAAACATCTGCATCAACATATTTGTCAGCATCTACTCAGGATCAAGTGAATAGAGGAATATCTGGAGCTCATCTGTCTCCAGTATATACATCTGGAAACTTCCTGTTAGGTTGACCATCTTCTGATATCAATATTGCATTGCTTCCAGAGTGTATCAAGTCTCTAGGGTTCCAAGTAAGCATAACATTGCTCAAACTCTGTAGATTTGACTGAATCAGTTACCTATAATGACTAAAATTATCAAAATAAATATCATAAATGACTCATAAAAGTTCCCACAAGTCAATTCCAATCACTGCTAAGTTCTGTAAACTTATCCAATACTTTCTTTCCTCTTTATTGGAGGTAGGGAGAGTCCTCAGAGTCATGATTATGACTGGGACACTGACCTTGCTAAGACTCAGAAGTATGTTCTAGCATCAGAAATTGAATCATTATATTTTTTGGACTACATAAATTTTCTTCAGAACATTTCCTTGAGCTAATTAGAACATTAAATGTCATAGAACACAGACTTTTTGTATTATGTCTGTGAGTGTCCATTCACTGATATGCACCTATATTCATTGAAGTAGTCAGTTGTTTTATTGAAGTTAGTGGGAGTCGGTGAAAGCTAAAGGTGGGAAGACACTATTAGCTTATCACAAATTAGGGTGACTTAGTCTTCTTTCTCCTCAAAGAGGAAGTTTTAGGAATACAGGCATTCAGAAGTGTTACTAAATAAAAAAACATAGGAGTAGCTCCCAATTCATAAAGCCCATGTTTCTTTGAGAGAATTGTGTTAATAACGGGAAGTTATGGGTATTCAACTGCTAGTTTTAGAGTATACACTCTTCTGTAGGATTTTCATGTTTCAAAAAGAACATTTTGAGCCCATGCTTGTGCAGCATTCCATACCATAAGCATTCATTTCTGAACTGTGATTGTACATTGTTTCATGGCTCTTGCTGATATGTCTGTAATTTCCACCAGAGTCAGGATGACGAGTTCGGGGCTGATTGCATTTGACAACACTCTTAATGGAGCTTTCAAGCAGAGCTAGAGTACAGTAGTGTAGCTCATTCTGTACAATGTAGCCGGGCTGACTTCCACCAGATAAATCAACTGAAATGCTGTGTGTTCCTGAAATAAAAAACAAAAGAAAACCCCAAACCAAAAAACAAACAAACAAAAAAAAACCCCAAAACTGTATTTGCCAGGTTAGACTCACATTTGCTAATGTAAATGAGAAAACTGGCCAAGCAAACAATCATGTGCTTTTGTCTTTTGACCCAAACGAAGTATGTTGAATGAGCTCCAATTCTGTTGCTAGCCATAATATAATAGATAATGATACAAAAAAATAGAGCAGAGCAAAGTGTAGTTGGAAATTTGATCAAAATCACAACCAAGTGAAAACTGGAGTGGTTTTTGTGGAGAGAATATGTGTGTGTGTGTGTGTGTGTGTGTGTGTGTGTGTGTTTGTGTGTGTGTGTGTGTGCACACGTGCATGCAGATGCGAGTATGTAAAGCATATATGTGTAGGCAACTTGCCATTTTGCCAATAACAGATATATAGGAAAGTAGGGAAATGACAGATGATACAAAGTAAGCCAGGGGAATTTGTAGCTTCTATGATTCCTCTTTCCATTGAGACATTAGACACTAAAAGCAGATTTTGACATATTAAAAAGCCACAAAACAGCTATGACATGATTCAGGAAAAGGACTTCCCTATCACTTGTCAAACTCCTTGCTGCCCCCTCCAACATCTTCAAGAAAATTCTCCAACTCCAAACTCACCCCAATGTCATTAAAGCATGTAATTATCCTTACCTAGCTCTTTAACTTTCTTCCTGCTCAACTTCTATTCATTTTGTTACTATCAACTTGACAGTCTTTCATTTCCTTGATGCATTTGTAGAATCTGACTCATCGTACAACTGGAAATTCTGACATGATTGCACTTTCTGTCCCTAACCTAACTCTGACAGTTAAATGTGTCTTCTCTGTTAGGACTTAACTCAAACTTCCTTTCTTCACAGATGCTCTCTGATTTCCTGTTGTGTTTAATTCTTCCTACCACATATTTCTTTATCAGAGTAAACTCCTTCATACTACATTACTGTGGAAGTCATCTTTTAGCACCTACTTCCATCATAGAGGAAATCCATGTGCGTTATAGTGTGAACTCAGCCTCATGAATTTTACTTAGTTTGTAGCCAATTCTTAATTCTACAGACTTAGTAAGGAAAGCTGACTATTGAGTTTGTTTTGGCATTAAGTAGTCTAAAATCAATAAATAACTACATATCTCTTGTAAGAACTGTTAGCATCCTTAAATTCCATCTATTCAAGACTGAATATAGGACCATTTCTCCCAAATCCTGTCTTGATATATTATTCACAACTCCAGTGAGCAGAAAGAATCATGTTGGTCAGCCTACATAACTACTTTTGAAACTTCTATCTTCCTCTTCCACAGTCAATCCTAACAAGTCCCAGCATTTATGTGTTTCTTCAATCACTACATATCTCTTCAACTACTGTTTCCTCCAGAGTTCAGAAGTGCTTGTGAAGTTCCCTCCATATGGTCTGGGAGACAGGTAGGAATGAAACACCACAGCTTCTTCTAGAGCAATCTTAAATTTGGAGGTGGATGTACAAGTAAGAAGTATCATAAGTATTTTATTAAGATTTTCATTGAGATCCAGGCAAAGGGTTGTTTAATCTTATATATTTTCCCTCATTAATCACCCTTGGGAAATTATTTATATCAATCTCAAAGCATAAATCTATTTCCAGTGGAAATTACAAATGAAATGCCTGCACAAAGGGAAAATAGCACTACAGAAATGACTGCAGAAGAAATGTCAGCCCAAAGAGACCAACACAGGTATTCTCTCATGCAAATAACAGAGGGTGATGAAGCCTGGTGAATCTGCTGTTGCCTTTGGAAGCATCTAGCTTTTTGTCCTTGTCCCACTCTGGTCTGACAAGTAAGAATCGTAGTTTTCTACATGGTTCATATGATAGTTACCCAGATGTGAACAGGTGAAATTTGTCTCTGAGCTCAGTTGTGATGAAAGAAACAAATAAACATTGGATCTAAACAAAAAACACACAAAAACAAAAATTAAAAAAAACATATCAAACTGGAAATATAAGACCACAGGAAATGCTACGAAGATGAAGTTCATGAGTTTCTCTTAAGACTGGACTTGGGTCTTTGGAAATTTGGTGAACAGTACTGGACTTGGGTCTTTGGCAATTTGGTGAACAGTAGTGGTTAACTATGTAATTTTTTTCTTAACCTTGTCTATTATTTTTTAAATAATAAACTATAATTTGTTAATGAAATATTTTTTCTAAAAAGATGTTTTTAAATGATGGTGAAAATAAAAACTCTTGTGTTCTATGAGACTGCTTATATATTTTTCAGTGCTTGTCATGCCCATGACTGTGACTCTTGGCCACAGCAGCTTGCCACCACTGTCCTTTATTAACACCATTTAACATTGAGAATTCTGACCTCTTATCATCATGAAAAGTCACACATACCAACTGGACTCCCACAGAAGGGAAGAAGTTGGTTTGATTCAACAGTTTACTAATCTATAAAGGTTGGTACCAGCGACTTGGAGAGGTGAAAGATGGAAAGAAAAGAAAAGCCATGCAAAGTTAATGATCACTTAGGAATTATCATTTATTGCCAGGCATGGTGGTGCATGCCTTTAATCCCAGCACTCGGGAGGCAGAGGCAGGCGGACCTCTGTGAGTTCGAGGCCAGCCTGGTCTACAAAGCGAGTCCAGAACAGCCAGGGCTGTTACACAAAGAAACCCTGTCTCGAACCCTCCCCCAAAAGAAAAGAATTATCATTTATTAATCATTACACTCTTGAGAAAAAAAAGACCCATGAGTTTGAACAAACTGGAGTCATTTGTGATTACAGAAACTCAACAGATTCCTCCAAAACATCAAGACCGAAACTAGAGATATGCTAAATCCCTCACTCATTTACCACCATGTGAAAGAGACCTTTGTGGCTAGTTCCTCACTTCTGAGCATACACACTACATTCAATGTGGGTTGAGCCAGTTTCAATCTGGAGCTCACTGCATACTGCACCTCCTCTGCAGGCGCTGACTACAATGTGACAGGGCCACAGTGCTCCTGTTTGGCAGTATGCCATGGCCTCCTGGAGTCCTCTCCTTTCCTAGACAAACCACAAGGGCAGGCCCTTCCTCACACAGGCATATGCTGCCCATTCACACCTTCTGATATGCCAACACTGGCTTTCACATTTGAGAAGATGGAGCATCTTCCTTTACATTGAACAGTGATGAATTATGGCCAGTCCTGAATTTGCCTTTGCTATACATTTTGGTTCTGGGAATAGGTCGCACCCCTGTCTCCATCAAAGCAAAAAAGCAAAAAGCACAAAACAGAAATCTAACATCTTTCAATTTCTTTTAGGCCCCTTCACTTAAAATTGTTTTTGTTTGTTTGTTTTACAGTGGCTTTTTGTTTCATCCAGAGTGGTTACGTTTCTTCCCAGTGTGTGTAAGGACTTGCAGTCTCTTACCTCTCTACATAGCTTCTGATACACTCCACACACACTCCATGCCCCACCTCAGCCCTTCTTTCCTAGTGTACCTCAGCTATGCAGGGCATCTTCTATTTTTCACACATGAGAATTATTTCCTTTTTAAATTCAGCATCTTTGCACTTGCCATTCTGTTTGTTTGGAATTCTTTTACTTTCAAACTTCCTATGTGAGATTCCTCAATAAAATTCTGCAATATTCTCAGAAATGCTTTTCTAACAACTCCATACTAAGGTACATTTGTTTTTAAGAGTATTTTAAATGTACAGGTAGCTAGTTTTCATATTCATATTTCTTTTGGTTGAATCACATAATATAATACAGTCCTATAAGGTAGGGTATGCATGCTCTTTATTGTCACCATATCCTAACATCCATAGTAGGTTTACATTAAAGAATTAATGTGGGAGATGTTAGAAATAATTTCCCATCTAAGATAAGTATTTTTCCTTTGAAACAGAATAACCCAACCAAATGTCAAATTTACAAAACAATAAAAAGTACTTTAGGAAATAAACTTTATTTCCTAAGAAGGGGATATATGTGCCCTACATGCAGATTTCTGTCCATAGACTTTTTGGGGTGTATAGTTATATAAAAATTGGAAGGAACAAGAAGAGGACAACTCATCCTAGAAACTGGGTACAAAGAGACACCAAACCTACTCCTTTGCCTAAGATGTGGAATCTTTAATGGAGGTATGAATGCCAAGCTTAGAAAGTGAGAAGGAAGCATCATATCTTGACATTTCCTTATCATGCCTTCAGCCTCTGACACTATAAAATATTTAGTATTTGTTAAGTGAACACACAAATTTATGCAGCCACAGCCTGGCAATCTTTATTTACACATAAGTTATTTTTATCACTTAAGTCAGTCCCTTTTTGTTTTTTATTGCTAAAACAACATATTGCTGCTTTTATACTCAAAGTTTGTAAGGAAACAGGATTCACTTTATAGTCAATTTTTCTGGAAAATATTAGTCCCAGAAAGCAAGAGACATTTAAGTTTGAAATATGCATTGCTGTTTATCTTTCAAATGAAGGAGTTTTCCTTAGCTGTTTCTTGGTTTAATTGGTCCCCAAAGCTAGATAAATAGAAGAAATGGAATGTGTTAGCATTAAACTACATTCTAGCAAAGTGACTTTTGTTTAGTTCATATAATTCAATTATTACTAAGCCACTGCTTGTGTGAAATAATTGTTTACATCATACATTGCTATTAGACCACAAAATAGGTACATTTAAGATAAAGGAAAATGCTCTTCATGTTCTGAGTTTATCGTCTAATCTCAAGTATTATTAAGTGGAAAAAATAGTACCAAGGTATCATTTTCACCAGATAATTTTTTAGTTACCAAATGTAATAAAAAATAATGACAATATTGCTAGAAGTCTTGCTAGTTTTCTTTCTAGGCGTGCATAAGTGTGATCAACAATAAGTATAACACATGCTCAATGTTATCTTGCTTGAACTTTTCTGACTAGAAGTATATTGATTTTGAATTCAGCCTCATGCAAGTTCTCAGGACAAGGGCAAAATGCAGCCATATTCTTTGGCAAATATAATTTATGTGGTACCCTGCACAATTCCCTGTAATTCTCCACAGACTTTTGTTCTTTGAAATCTCATAGACCTGGCTTCTGTTTTCTGCATTTTTATCAGCCTTGATCCTTCCCAAAATCTAATCAGAATAAGCCATTGAGTGCTGCTTATAGAATTTAAAGAAATTTCCCAAAGTTCCAAACCCTTTCATATTCCATCATCAGATCAGTTCCAATGTATCTATGAACCATATATTCGTGTTTATTATAGGAATTACCCTATCCTCAGTACTAATTTCTGTACAAGGACTGGAGAACAAAAATAAACATATCCATATGTATATAGTTTACAAACATTTATTAAGAGACATGGTAACCAATGAATGCTTATTGTTGTAATACAAAATCATTTTGGAGGTCTGCATAAGATATATTCTCCAATTTGATTGATTTCCAATGATATATTAAGCTGCCTTGGTGTGAAAATAAGTAATTCTATGCCATTGTGATTCTGTGAGAATGAAATAAAATGCCATCATTCATCTCTATTAGTATAACATGTATTTGACTTTCAAATTAGAAAGTGTCATAATCAAATCTGTATTTTATTATGGTTCTCAGGATCTTGGAATTCTAACTCTGCAGATGGACTCAAACTACAGGGAAGGAAGGAGCCATATAAATATACACAAATACAAAAAACTAATCAATCAGTCATTAAGGAAAAAAAAAAACCCCGGGGAATTAAAACATTTACTTTTAGCTGAGTAGGTTTGATATATCAACTCTCCTAACACTCAGGAGGCTGGAATAAGAGAATACTGAGCTTAAGGGTAGCCTGAACAACATGGCAAGTAAGTCTCAGCAAATAGATATTTGCTTTCAGGCAAGAATAAATACTGTAGTTGAGATTAAATCCTCCAGTTTTGTCCTATTTTTTCATTGTACCATCTACTTCTTTAAAATCTATATTCTTTTTTATTGTCCTTTTTGCAATCACCAATCAATTTTCAATATTAGATTTTATTTCATTAAACATATTTTTGTTATTTTTATGTATACATGCATAAATCTAGGTATGAATATGTGCACATGATTGGAGGCTCCTTCAGATGCCATGTGGCCAGTACATTGAAGTTACAGGAGGTTATGTGCTATTTGATTTAGATTCTGAGAACTTAACTTATGTCCTCTGTAATAGCACTCCTTACTCAAAACTGCTGAGCCATATCTCCAGTCCCAATATACATTTACTTTTATCATGCATTCTCATTCATATCTCAAGTGGTTTTAAGGGATTCTTCTAGTAATTGTAATGTGTCCTTATTATGCTACACTGAAATATCATTATAAATGCTTTACTTTTATTTGTATTACAAGTATTATGTAAGCATCTTTCACAGGGAAATTTTCATCACTCTTTTCCTATCATTTATATTATTCTTACCAAATTGTATGGATTTCTTGAGGTTTTTGAAGACTGCCTATCTATCTCTGTGCACTTGGATAAGCAAATGTTGCTTGTCTCTTAGCAATTTAATTTCTGGTTAACTTAGAAAACATCTACAATAAACTATGCTAGTACCTAAGCAAATGACATGTTTGAATGATTATTAGTTTGCATCTCTTAATTACCCTAAACAGTTTGTGACAGTTTCTATAAATGGTCTAAAATTTCACATTCCATTTTTAAGAGTTACATAGGTACAATATCTTTAAAAGGGTTAATCTTAGTTTTGTATCAATATACAAAGATTGATACCAATGTAGCCAAATATAATCTTAATTTTGTATCAATACACAAAGATATAAGAGCATATTCAATAATCTGTCCCTTTTTCTTTATCATTCCTATATTATGACTATATACCATTAAAAAAAATTCTCCCCCTCCCCTACATAGGAGAGAAGGAAGGATAGAGAAAAGAAAAAGAGATAAATCCCTGGGTCTAACCTTAAAAACTTATTTAACAAGACCATTTAACAACTTGTGACAAAACCCTCTAAATAACAACAAACATCTATAACCCATCAAATAACCAAAGGGGTAGAAAAATCACCTACCCCATCTTCTGGGAATGGGGCATCACTCTCTTAAAGTTACTTCCTGCTGATTTGGGATGTAGGATACCTGTTTGGGGCCCAAATAAGAATGGAAAAAAATGGTTAAGCAAGGTAATATTAACATTTTATGTTCAGTCCTTTTGTGCTCAGCTATTTAAATGTCCTAAAAAGTTTGTAGTCAGAGGCTGAACTTCAGGATTTTACTGAAGTACTGATTGGAATAGCCTGTGGGGCTGAACCATTTAGTTAGCTATTTTGAGTTGTTCTGGTTGTAGAGTTTTGAGGAAACAGCTATTGAGGAAGTCCACATGGCTGGATCATTTGGGCTACTTGTCTTCTTTGGTGTATGGTCCTTTTTCTTCAGAGGTTTCAGTTATCCAGCTGTCCCTGGACTCCTTAGATGGATGCTTCTAATTTCCTGGAAAGATAGAAACAGAGCCCTGTCCTAATCCTAACTCTGGGGCACTATTTTTTTTGGGGGGGGGCAGGTGATGGGGTGATGTTATATATTCTAAATGTTAATTAGTTGGTCCTGCTTTCTGTCTGTTACTTACATTGTCTATGATTGGTTGAATAAATGCTGAGGTCTGAGATTGGGCAAAGACAGCCGCAGGCAGGACTAAGTTGTGTGGGCTTCAGAAGCCTAGAGTAGCCAGAAAAAGAAACCTCCAGTAGATGGGTAGAAGAAACCTCGAAGACAAGCAGCAAAGAGCAGAAAGGAGGACACATGCCATGTAATAGAGAAAAGAACATCATTCCATGTGGCCTGAAACTTTTGCCTACCATGGAGAATAAAAGTCCAAGGCGACATATGTATATATGGGATCGTATTTGGGAAATAGAATCAAGAGATAGCGTAGATGGGCTAAGATTGCTCAATCCAGGCCAACTCTTGTTAAAATGCATGTAGTGTCTGTGTGCTCATTTATAATGGCTGGTTAAAGATTAATAGCTGCCAGCCAATTAAGGATAATCTAAATACTAGTAAACAATTTCATTAATTATTTCTATAGGCAGGTAATATCTTTCCTAGAGCAAATTGGGATTTTTGACAATATAAAAAGTATTATTTTCCAATTGATATAAAAAAATTCTTTTGGTGGGAGGATGGGACTGGGAGAGTTGAAAGAGGGCACTATGATGGAGATGTAACCTGAAGTAATAAAAAAAATAAGAAATTCTTTTGATATTTTGCAACTAAACTTACCTTTAAGTGAAACCGAACTTTTAAATTATTATTTAACTCTTATTTATTTATT
>CAJQZJ010032362.1:4297179-4334894 GCA_907164525.1 Lophiomys imhausi | reverse complement strand
TTAGTAATAAATAAGTGTTAAATAATAATTTAAAAGTTCGGTTACATTTAAGTGTATATATTTTGAGATCACAAGTGACAATTCACTTTGCATTTCAGCATGCCTTTTGCGAGTTGCTTTCAAACTTAAATCATTGCAAATCCTATGTGCCTGCCTCTGCCTTCCAAGTATTGGGATCAAAGGAATGTGGCTCCAATTGTTGGGATCTAAGTTTTTCTCTATTTGGAGCTTACTTTGTGTCAGGCTGGCCTTGAACTCAGAGATCTGCATGTTTCTGACTCCAGTGTGTTGGGTTTAAGGATGTATCCCTCTCAAGTGATGAGTTTAAAAGTGTGTACCATCACCACCCTGATCTTTGTAACTCTAGAATTTAAAAGAGAACTAACTCTATATTGATCCTCTTGTTGCTGCTGGAGTTAAAGACATTGGCTAACACTGCCCTTCTCAAATATTTTACCTTAGCTTCAAATTACTTTAGCTCTTAAAGGTTTAGAGAACCAGGTTGAACTGTAGTAACTCTTAACTTACAACTTTTAAAGATTCTTAACTGCCTTTTTAAAGCCAAACAATAAAAATATCTTTCATGTATAGGAAACAAACTTATAAGCTGATATGCAAGAGTGTGTGAGCTATGTGGCACCATGCAGTCTAATATTCTAACCTGAAATTAAGACCTTTTTTCTTTTCATGCCAGTATGACAAGTATGCCTTTGGTAAGTTATCATTTGATTAATTTATATTTTATTTTTTTATTCTTTTTAAGCTTAGTTGCCCCTTAAAAAAAAAATAATTGTTTTTTCAAGTTAACCCCTAACAAAATTTCTACCCTCCCTACCTCCCTCCCTCTCTCCCTCCCTCCTTACCCTCCCTCCCTGATAGCTGTGTAGTATTTCATTGTGTAAATGTATCACATCTTTTTTTAATCCATTCTTCAGTTGAAGGACATCTGGGTTGTTTCCAGTTTCTGGCTATTACAAATAAAGCTGCTATGAGCATTGCTGATGCAATATCCTTGTGGTTTGGTGAAGAATTTTTTGGATATATACCCAGGAGGGGTATGGCTGGGTCTTGAGGTAGAACTATTTTCTCAATTTTCTAAGATATCTCCAGATTGATTTCCAATGTGGTTGTACAAGTTTGCACACCCACTAGCAATGGAGGAGTGTTCCTCTTTCTCCACATCCTCACTAGCATGTGCTATCATTTGAGTTCCTGATCTTAGCTATTGTGACAGGTTTGAGAGATGGAATCTCAGAGTTGTTTTGAGTTGCATTTCCCTGATGACCAAAGGTGTTGAACATTTCTTCAAGTGCCTCTTGATCTTTTGTGATTTCTCGGTTTAGCTCTATACCCCATTCTTTGATTGGGTTATTTTATTTTTTGAAGTTTAATTTCTTGAGTTCTTCATGAATTTTGGATATTAGCCCTCTGTCTGATGTTGGGCTGGTGAAGATCTTTTCCCAGTCTACAGGTGGTCGATTTATTCTAAGAACAGTGTCTTTTGCCTTGCAGAAGCTTTTCAATTTTAGAAGGTCCCATTTATTGATTGTTTTAGAGCCTGAACTATTGTTTTGTTCAGGAAGTTGCTACCTGTGCCAATGAGTTCCAGGCTTTCCCCCACTTTCTCATCTATTAGTTTTAGTGTGTCTAGATTTATGTTGAGCTCTGTGATCCTCTTTAGACTGAAGTTTGTACAGGGTAAGTATGGATCTATTGACATTCTTCTACATATTGACATCCAGTTAGACCAGCACCATTTGTTGAAGATGCTGTCCTTTTTTCCATTGTATGGTTTTGGATTCTTTGCCAAAAATTAAGTGACCGTAGGTGTGTGGGTTTATTTCTGGGTCTTTGAGTTGATGCCATTGATCAACTGGTCTGCTTCTATCCCAGTACCATGCTGTTTTTATTACTATTGCTCTGTAGTACAGCTTGAAATCAGGGATGGTGATACTTCCAGATGTTCTGTCATTGTACATGATAGATTTAGCTATTCTGGGCTTTTTCTTTTTCCATATGAAGTTGAGAATTGTTCTATCAATGTCTGTAAATAATTGTGTTGGTATTTTGATAGGAATTTTATTGAATCTGCATATTGCTTTTGGTAAGATGGCCATGTTTATTATGTTGATCCTACCTATCCAAGAGCAAGGGAAATGTTTCCATCTTCTGATCTTCTTCAATTTCTTTCCCCAGGGACTTGAAGTTCTTGTCCTACAGGTCTTTCACTTGCTTGTTTATAGTTACCTCTGGTATTTTATATTATTTATGGTTACTGTGATGGGTGTTGATTCCCTTATTTCTTTCTGAGCCCATTTATCTTTTGTGTAGAGAAGGGCTACTGATTTTTGAATGAATTTTTTTATTCAGCCACCTTGCTGAAGGAGTTTATCAGCTGTAGGAGTTCTCTGATGGAATTTTTGGGGTCACTTATGTATACTATCATACCATCTGCAAATAGGGATACTTTGACTTCTTCCTTTCCAACTTGATCTCTTTTAGTTGTCTTATTGCTCTAGCTAAAACTTCAAGAACTATGTTGAGAAAGTGGGCAGCCTTGCCTTGTACCAGATTTTAGGGAAATGCTTTAAGTTTCTCTCCATTAATTTGATGTTGGCTATTGGCTTATTGTAAATTGCTTTTATTATGTTTAAGCACGGTTCTATGCCTGATCTCTCCAAGACTTCTAATGTGAAGGGGTGCTGGATTTTGTCAAATGCTTTTTTCCATGTCCAATGAAATGATCACTTTTTTCCTTTCAGCTTGTTTATGTGGTGGATTACATTGATGGATTTTTGCATGTTGAACCATCCATGCATCCCTGGGATGAGGCCTTCTTGATCATGGTGTATGATACTTTTGACATGATTTTGAATCCAGTTTGCAGGAATTTTATTATTTTTGCATCTATGTTCATAAGAGAAATTAGTCTAAAATTTTCTTTTTCTGTTGGTCTTTGTGTGGTTTAGGTATCAGGGTGACCGTATTCTCATAGAATGAGATTGGTAGTGTACCTTCTGTTTCTCTATTGTGAGAGTTTGAAGAATATTGATGTTAGCTCATCTTTGAAGGTCTGGTAGAATTCTCTGCTGAAACCAGCTGGTCCTGGGCTTTTTTTTTGGTTGGAAGACTTCTAATGACTTCTTCTATTTCCTTAAGGGTTATAGGACTGTTTAATTTGATTAATTTTTCTTGATTTAGCCTTGGTAGGTGGACTCTATCAAGAAAATTTTCCATTTCATTTAGGTTTTCCAGTTTTGTTGAGTACAAGTTTTTGAAGTAGGACCTAAAGATTCTTTGGATTTCCTCAGTATCTGCTGTTATTTCCCCTGTTTCATTTCTGATTTTGTTGATTCAGGTATATTCCCTCTGTCTTTTAGTTAGTTTGGCAAAGGGTTTGTCTATTTTGTTGATTTTCTCAAAAAAAAAATTCTTGATTTCTTTCTATTCTTTTTGTTTCTAAGTTCTTGATTTCAGCCCTGAGATTGATAATTTCCTACCATCTGCTCCTCTTGAGAGTGTTTGCTTCTTTTTGTTCTAGCTCTTTCAGGTGTGCTTTTAGGTGGCTAGTATGGGAACTCCCCAGTTTGTTTGTTTGTTTGTTTTTTCTTCTACCCTGATCAAATAGCTAAAAATGTTCAGGCACTATACAGTCACAACTATTCTGATAGCTTCTAAAATTCAATTAAGAGTTAAGTATGCTGCATCAAACAGGTATTAAGTCTCTACAAGCATGCTACGCATCCCATATACACTTCAGGACTCTATCTCTTACCTCTACCTCTATGTTCCCTCTTATTACCAACTGACATAATATATTATATATAAAAATCCTACCCCATACAAGAAAACAACCATGGAGAACAAAGATTTTGTTGGTTCCTTGCATATACACACAATGCCTGCAACAGTCCCAGGATCATAAGAAATATTTTTTTTTTGGTTGCAATTAGATTTATTATATAATTTACTCCTGGTAAATTTCTTTTTTTTTTCCTTTATTTTTTATTTCTTCAAGTTACATCTCAATCGCAGTCCCCTCCCTATTCCCCCTCCAGTCCCTCCCTCCCACCCTCAACCCCCCCATCCTATTCCCTTTTTTTTCTTTTAAGTTTAAGGTATATCTTATTTCCCCCTACAGTTTCTCCTTTCAGTCCAACAAATGACTCTTTCTCTTATGATAATAAATATAATACAGTACAACAGAGGTAATTAGGCCACAGTTATGAGGGTTATATGGCTTAACGTACATTCCCAATGACCAGTCCATATGTATTTGGTACCTGACTTTAACATTCTACTATTTAAACATCTCCATGAGTTTAAAGTTCTATATCTGACTCAAGATTCATACTAATTGCAACACAATTTTAAAAGTATCTTCTTAGATGTATAACACTCTCTTGACTCCTAAACAACTCAAAATTTAATTATGAAACTTTATCTATCTGTTCTTCAATCACCTCAGAGACCTGAGAGGGATAAATATATCTGATTTTATAGGAAGTACAGGGTCTGCAGCTTCCCAAACTAAGAAATGACATACCAGTGGCTGCCTGGACAGTTCCCATTTTCTCTCCATACATTACAGCATCACTCTTCAGTCATTTGGCCCCGCTTCTCTGACAGACATTGATTGTAGAGCAGGGGTTATGAAGGACTTACCTACCCTGTCTTGGCAGAGCTAGGCTGTCGACTTACCTGCTTCCAGGTTTTGTCCTTTTTGGACAGCATTCTGTCTACAGTTGGAGCAACGGGTTTTTCCTACCAAGAGATAGGCTTGCGACTAATTCAATCATCTCCCACTGGAGATTCTTCGATGCTCATCTTCTATTTGGAGGAGAGTAGGGGGTGCTGTCAGGAGTTGATATGTCTTAATATAAAAAAAATCTAAAGTTACGAAAACATCTTTGAATGCCATATTCTGCAGATCTCTTGAGGTTTTTGAAGAGGCCCTATCTATCTCTTATATTAGGGTAAGTAGATGTTGCTTGTCTCTTAGCAGGTTTATTTCTGATTAGCTTAGCAAGTAACTATAATAGGCTGTCATAGTACCTAACAGAATGACTGGCTTGCATAACCATTAGTTTGCATTTCTTAATTATCCTAAACAGTTCATGACAGTTAGTAGTAAAAGGCCGAAACATCACATTTCATTTTTTTTTCTTTACCTCCTAACCCTTCCATCCCATTTCTCTGGGGTGGGGTGTCCTTATATAACAGTCCCTCATCTCAGTTGAGAGGTCGTATGAGGGCCAAGAGCCTCTTCATTCATTGGGGATCTATGAAGCAGTACCATCAGTGAAAAGTGTCTCGTTGCCTGGGAGAGAGAACTACTAAACAAACAAATCAACAAGCATACAATAGATAAAAAAGACTAAAAAATAGAAAAAAATATAACTAATATATAAAAAATATATAAATAATAAAAATTAAAAATAAGAAGTTTATGTCCAAGTTCCCTTTGGTGTGTTAGTTGTAGTATTGATACCTTCCACTATATAGCTAAAATCCTACTATAAGTGAACAGATGCCATATGTGTACTTCTGAGTCTGGGTTAGTTCACTCAGGATGAGCTTTTCTAGTTCCATCCATTTGGCTGCAAATTGCATAATTTCATTGTTTCTGATAGCTGAATAATATTCCATTGTGTAGATGTACCACAGTTTTTTAATCCATTCTTCGGTTGAGGGACATCTGGGTTGTTTCCAGTTTCTAGCTATTACAAATAAGGCTGCTATAAACATAGATGAGGAAACTTCCTTATGATTCCATGAAGAGGCATTTGGGTGTATACCCAGAAGTGGTATGGCTGGGTCCTGAGGCAGAGCTATTCCAAGTTTTCTAAGATATCGCCAGACTGACCTCCATAGTGGTTGCACAAGCCTGCACCCCCACCAGCAATGGAGTAGGGTACCCCTTTCTCCACACCCTCGCCAGCATGTGCTGTCATATGAGTTTTTGATCCTAGCCATTCTGACAGGTGTGAGATGGAATCTCAGAGTCGTCTTGAGTTGCATTTGTCTGATGATTAATGATGTTGAGCATTTCTTCAAGTGCCTCTCGGCCATTAGGGATTCCTCCTTTGTGAATTCTCTGTTTAGCTCCGTCCCCCATTTTTTTATTGGATTATTTGGTTTCTTGGCATTTAATTTCTTGAGTTCTTTGTAGATTTTGGATATTAGCCCTCTGTCAGATGTTGGGTTGGTGAAGATTTTCTCCCAGTGTGTAGGCTGCCGTTTTGTTTGTATGACAGTGTCCTTTGCCTTACAGAAGCTTTTCAGTTTCATGAGGTCCCATTTATTGATTGTTGATCTCAAGTCCTGAGCTATTGGTGTTCTGTTCAGGAAGTTGTCGCCTGTGCCAATTAGTTCGAGGGTTTCTCCCACTTTATCTTCTAGTAGATTTAGTGTGACCGGCCTTATGTTAAGGTCTTTGATCCACTTGGACTTAAGTCTTGTACAAGGTGATAAGTATGGGCCTAATTTCATTCTTTTATAAATGGACATCCAGTTGGACCAGCACCATTTGTTGAAGATGCTGTCCTTCTACCATTGTGCCGATTTGGCTTCTTTGTCAAAAATTAGGTGGCCATAAGTGTGTGGGTCTACTTCAGGATCTTCAATTCGATTCCATTGATCTACTGGTCTGTTTCTATACCAATACCATGCTGTTTTTACAACTATTGCTCTGTAGTACAGCTTGAAATCTGGGATAGTAATACCTCCAGATGTTTTTTTATTGTACAGGATTGATTTAGCTATTCTGGGCGTTTTGTTGTTCCATATGAAATTGAGACTAGCTCTTTCCAAGTCTATAAAAAATTGTGTTGGTATTTTGATAGAAATTGCATTGAATCTATATGTTGCTTTTAGTAGGATGGCCATTTTTATTATGTTGATCCTACCTATCCATGAGCATGGGAGATCTTTCCATCTTCTAAAGGCCTCTTCCATTTCTTTCTTCAAGGGCTTGAAGTTCTTGTTGTACAGGTCCTTTACTTGCTTGGTTAGAGTGACCCCCCAGGTATTTTATGTTGTTTGTGGCTATTGTGAAGGGGGTTGTTTCCCTGTTTCTTTCTCAGCCCATTTGTTTGTTGTATAAAGAAGGGCTTCTGATTTTTTTGAATTAATTTTGTATCCAGCCACTTTGCTGAAGGTGTTTATCAGCTGTAAGAGTTCTCTGGTGGAATTTTTGGGGTCGCTTATGTATACTATCATATCATCTGCAAATAGGGATAATTTGACTTCTTCGTTTACGATGTTTATCCCCTTGATATCCTTTAGTTGTCTTATTGCTCTAGCAAAAACTTCAAGTACTACATTGAAGAGATATGGTGAAAGTGGACATCCTTGTCTTGTCCCTGAGTTTAGAGGAAATTCTTCAAGTTTCTCACCATTTATTTTGATGTTGGCCACTGGCCTGCTGTATATTGCCTTTATTATTTCTAGATACGGCCCTTGTATGCCCGTTCTCTCCAGAACTTTTAGCATGAAGGTGTGTTGAATTTTGTCAAATGCTTTTTCTGCATCTAGCGAGATTATCATGTGGTTTTTTTCTTTCATCTTGTTTATATCGTGAATGACGTTGATAGATTTTCATATGTTGAACCATCCCTGCATCCCTGGGATGAAGCTTACTTGATCATGGTGTATGATACTTTTGATGTGTTCTTGAATTCAGTTTGCTAGTATTTTATTAAGTATTTTTGCATCTGTGTTCATGAGGGAGATTGGTCTGAAGTTCTCTTTCTTTGTTGGGTCTTTGTGTGGTTTAGGAATCAGGGTGATTGTGGCCTCGTAGAATGAGTTTGGCAATGTTCTTTCAGATTCTATTTGGTGAAAGAGTTTGAAAAGTATTGTTGTTAGCTCCTCTTTGAAGGTCCGGTAGAATTCCGTGCTAAAGCCATCTGGCCCTGGGCTTTTTTTGGTTGGGAGATTTTTAATGACTGTTTCTATTTCCTTAGGGGTTATAGGGCTGTTTAATCTGTTTATCTGATCTTGATTTAGCTTCGGTAGGTGGAATCTATCAAGAAAATTGTCCATTTCACTTAAGTTTTCAAATTTGGTGGAGTATAGATTATTAAGGTAGGATCCAAATATTCTCTGGATTTCCTCAATGTCTGTTGTTATTTCACCCTTTTCATTTCTGATTTTGTTGATTTGTGTTTTCTCCCTCTGTCTTTTAGTTAATTTGGCTAAGGGTCTTTCTATTTTGTTTATTTTCTCGAAGAACCAACTATTGGTTTCATTGATTCTTTGTATAGTTCTTTTTGTTTCTAAGTTGTTGATTTCAGCCCTAAGTTTGATGATCTCCTGCCTTCTGCTCCTCTTGGGAGTGTTTGCTTCTTTTTTTTTCCAATTCACCCGGTTTATCTGTTAATTCACTAATATGAGCTGTCACAATTTTCTTTTTGAAGGCACTTAGTGCTATGAACTTTCCTCGTAGCACAGCTTTCATTGTGTCCCATAGGTTTGGGTATGTTGTGTCTTCATTTTCGTTGGATTTTAAGAAGTCTTTGATTTCCTTCTTTATTTCTTCCCTGACCCAGTGGTCCTCTAGTAAGGAGTTGTTCAATTTCCATGTGAGTGTAGACTTTCTGTTGATTCTTTTGCTATTGAAGTCCAGCTTTATTCCATGGTGGTCTGATAAGATACAAGGGGTTATTTCAATTTTCTTGTATCTGTTGAGGCTATCTTTGCGTCCAACTATATGGTCAATTTTGGAGAAGGTTCCGTGAGGTGCTGAGAAGAAGGTGTATTCTTTTGTGTTTGGGTGAAACGTTCTGTAGATATCTGTTAGGTCCATTTGGTTCATGATCTCTGTTAGACTCATTATTTCTCTGTTTGGCTTCTGTCTTGATGATCTGTCCATATTTGTGAGTGGGGTGTTGAAGTCTCCCACTATTAAAGTGTTTGGATCGATGTGCAATTTAAGTTTTAGAAGCGTTTCTTTTATAAATGTAGGTGCCTTTGTATTTGGGGCATAGATGTTCAATATTGAGATGACCTCTTTGTGTATATTTCCTTTAATGAGTGTGTAATGCCCTTCTCTGTCTTTTTTTATTAACTTCAATTGGAAGTCTATTTTGTTTGATATTAGGGTGGCTACTCCAGCTTGTTTCCTGGGTCCATTTGCTTGGAAGACCTTTTCCCAGCCCTTTACTCTGAGGTAGTGTTTATCTTCAATAGTGAGATGTGTTTCTTGTATATAGCAAAAAGATGGGTCTTGTTTACAGATCTAGTCTGTAAGTCTGTGTCTTTTTATTGGCGAGTTGAGTCCATTGATTTGATGGATATTAGTGACCAGGGGTTGTTATTTCCCATTATTTTTGTATAGCTGGTTGTCTTGTGTTTCTCTTTTGTTTAGTTGCTGTGGAGGTTTCTATTTCCTCTGTTTTCTTGGGTGTAGTTATCTTCTCTGTGTTGGAATTTTCCTTCTAGGATCTTCTGTAGGGCTGGGTTTGTGAGGAGATATTGTTTGAATTTGATTTTGTCATGGAATATCTTGTTTTCTCCTTCTATGTTGATAGAGAGTTTTGCTGGGTATAGTAGTCTGGCTGGGCACCTCTGTTCTCTCAGGGCTTGTAGGACATCTGTCCAGGCCCTTCTAGCTTTTAAAGTTTCTGAGGAGAAGTCAGGTGTGATTCTGATGGGTCTGCCATTGTATGTGACTTGTCCTTTTTCTCTTACAACTTTTAATATCCTTTCTTTGTTCTCTACATTTGGAGTTTCTATTATTATGTGGCGAGAGGAGTTTCTTTTCTGATCTAATCTGTTTGGTGTTCTGTAAGTCTCTTGGATTTTTACTGGCATCTCTTTCTTTAGGTTTGGGAAGTTTTCTTCTATGATTTTGTTCTAAGATATTTCCTGGACCATGGAGTCGGGAGTCTTCTCTTTCCTCTATGCCTATAATTCTTAGGTTCTGTCTTTTCATTGAGTCCTTGATTTCTTGGATGTTGTGGGTGAGAGATTTTTTAGCCTTCTCATTTTCTTGGATGTTGTACTGATTTCTTCCATCGAATCTTCCATGCCTGAGATCCTGTCTTCCATCTCTTGCATTCTATTTTTCATACTTACATCCGTAGTTCCTGTTCTCTTCTCTTGATTCTCCAATTCCTCTTTTAACTCTGACTGTGTTTTCTTTATTGTTTCCATTTCTATTTTCATGTCTTGAATGGTAGTGTTCGTTTTGTACATTTCCTTCTCCAGTTTGCTTGTTTTTGTCTGGAGATCTTTCATTGCTTTATCCTTTTCCTGTTCAAGCTGGGTCACCTTGGCTTGGAGCTCTTTAATGATGTTATTCGTTGTTTTGACTTGTAGAATTGTGGCTTCTTTGAATTCCTTCATAGTTTTAAGTTCTTCTTGAAGGGACTTTATCACTTTCCATAATGTAGAATTGTCATTGTTTTCATGTGTTTCAGTTGTGGTGAGGTGGTTCGGGCTGGAAGGAATAGCGTTGCTGTCTTTTGTTGGAGACATTTTGCTCTGGTTTTTTTTTTTTTGCTGTCTTCTGGACTTGGGTCCATAGGGGGCACTGTGGTGTAGGAGTTGCCTTACTCCACCCCTATAAGGAGAGTCATTCAGTCCCACCTCCCAGGTGGGAACCTAATTAATTCAGGTGGCAGAGCTGCTCATAAGTAAGCTCTGATTCCCTTACTAGTACAAAAGTTTGATATAGGACAGTTTCAAATATCTCACAGTTTGCCCGGGGTTGTTTCCTGTAGGGGGTAAATCTGCAGTTCAGCTCCAATAGCCTTGTCGCTCCAGAGGCTTGGAAGCTGGCCTGTGACGTCACAGACTGGGATCTCCAGTTTGTTTTTGAAGGCACATAGTACTATAAACTTTCCTCTTAGCACTGCTTTCAATGTGTCCTATGAGTTTCGATATGTGGTGCTTCATTTTCATTGAATTCTAAGAAGACTTTAATTTCTTTTTTATTTCTTCCCTGACTCAGAGTTCATTAGTAGAGAGTTGTTTAATTCCCATGTCATTGCAGACTTTCTGTTGTTTTTGTTATTGTTGATGTCTAGCTTTATTACACGATGGCCTGATAAATTACAAGGGGAAATTTCAATTTTCCTATATCTGTTGAGGTTTGCTTTGTGACTGAATATATGGTCGATTTTGGAGAAGGTTCCATGAGATGCCGAGAATAAAGCATATTCTTTTGTTTTGGGGTGAAATGTTCTGTAGATATCAATTAGGTCCATTTGATTCATGGCATCTGTCATGTTCCTTATTTCTCTGTTTGGTTTCTGCATCATTGATCTGTCCAATGCAATGGTGAGAGTGGTGTGAGGATGTCTCCTACTTGCATTTCAACCAATAGTATAAGTCAAAATGCAATTTAAAGACCATTACGTCTGAGGGGGGTGAACCACTCTTTGGGACTCTGTTTCACTTGCACACCCTCTAGTGCTCCTGACTTTTTTTTGTTTTTTAATATATAAGTACTTTTTTTTCTTCAAGTTACATCTCAGTCACAAACCCTTCCCTATTCCCCCTTCCTGTCCCACCCTTCCACCCTCTTCCCCCCCAACAGCTTCCCTTTTCAATCCAACAAATGGTTCTTTCTCTTATAAAAGTAAATTCTATACAAAACAGCAGAATTAAATATGCCACATTTATGAGAGTTAAATGGCCCCATTTACCTTCCCAATGTCCAGTTCATACATATTTGGCCCCTGACTTTAACCTTCTACTTTCTAACCATCTCCTTCTACTTTCTAACCATCTCCATGAGTTTAAAGTTCTATAACTGACTTAGCTTTCATACTAAGTGCTCCTGACTTTTACCTGTTGATTCATGACTCATTGGTGTTATATTTTTTTCTGTGTTAGTCAGGATTCTCTGCGGATAAAGAACCAACAGCACAGATATGCATGTATAAAATAGTAACAATGACAGAATCACACTTGAACTTTGAGGAATCACACTTGAACTTTGAGGAATACTTAGTCCTTGGGGCTGTGTGGCTTAGCAGTCAGAGTAGTCCCACAATGGCTGTCTCTCACTAAGCGGGACAACAACAGTCAATAGTTTCTAGGTCTATAAGTTCAAGTATCACAGTTTGGTGCTAGAAAATATGAAGGTTCTTGAAAAGTAGGTGGTCTCTAGTTCACAATGAAAAATAGAAAACTTTGACTCTGATATCACTGTAGGAATCAGCAGCAGCAGAAACATGGAGAGTACAACATTTGTTGCAATGCTAAGTATGGTAAGAATAATATAAATGATAGGAAAAGAGTGATGGAAATTTCCCCATGAAAGATGCTTGCATGAAACTTGTAATACAAATAACACATACTATAATTACTCACCTTTCTTGTATGCGTAGAGAAAAAAGTGGATAGGCAAAACCCTAATGTGAGAACATACTGAGCAAACTCCAGTTGAGAGGCAGTCCACATGACAATGTTCATATTCTCTTTAATGATGCCAACACCAAGAGCAGAGCTATAAAACTTGTCTAGACTAAAAGGACATTGCAATTAAATGCAAAGTTTGATGTGGGACCCAAAGTTGATCCTGAATCAGTAGCAACACAGTCAGTGATATCACTATTGGGACAATAAAAAGAGTAGAATACTGTTTATGGAAAAGAAAAAGATATCTCTGTGTAAATATCTGATATTTATAACTGCACTTTGGTGATATGGCATTTCCTTACAGTTATTCTAGGTGAATTTATTAAGGAGATATGGACATTTGTTTTTAGTTTAAATGGGTTAAAAAGATTTTCTTTTTCTCTCCCCCCTCTCCTCTGTCTTCTCACTCAATTTCAATATTCTTTCCTGAAATAGGTCTTCTAAAATTCATTTATTATATTGGAAGAATAATCTTCAATGTACTCATGTTTGGGCATAAAATCTTTTGGGGACTACTTACACATGAGGTCCCTGACTTCATGACTGAGTTAATATTGAGATAAAAAGGGATGTTGGAGGAGGTGTGCTTCCATCTGCTCTTGTCTTTTAAAGACACACGTTCATTCCTCCTTTATTCTATGTTTTCTGTCACATGATACATTTCTATTCTTTATAAACAATCCAATATGAAGCATTTGGTTACCAGAGCATAAATCAAGGTACTATCTACCTTGTATGTATTCATCCTTCAAGAGAGATAAAGAAAAATAGACAACTAATCTGGAAAATAGAATTGATGGGGTGTGGGGAAAGAATTATAGGTACATTTTCTCTGGTACTGTAGGTTTCCTTTAAAGATACAATTATATCAAAATAAACAGTTTAACATTTTTTTTGTTTCTGGCAGACTATAATTTCTTACATCTCCTATTAACTCTCCAATCTCTGTGATCCAGCAGCTTCTGACAACTTGCAGAGGCAATCTTATTCTCTCTTGGTTCTCTGCTTACCAAAACAAAATTTCTTCTTCCCCAAATTACATTTTTTGTCCAAATTCATATAATCCTGTGTTTGTCTGAAACCACACATCCTCTCAGACTCAGGACATGGACAGTTCTTTTTTGTTTGTTTATTTGTTTGTTTTTGCTTTTTGTGAGTCCTCTAGCCTCCTCTTAGCAGGACATTTTCCTAGGAGGATAACTAGCCTTATTCAGATATAAGTGAGCCTTTTTCTATTGGTCTCAACTATCTGGTCCATGTTGCTAATAGTCTAACAGACTATGCTGGACAATGTTATTGGAACAGGTAGTATTATGGCTAAGTGTTGAAGAATAATTTGCAGGCAGGCTCTTCTCAATACAGTAACTCAGAGTCAAGGGTGATGAAAACTGCACTTGACATATACTTTCATAATTGAACATCACAGGAAAATGAAACTCATCATATGGGAAAATATAAAGCATAAGTTCTGTCAAGAAAAACTTCACTCACTTTTGTTCATCTGTCCTTGGTTAAAGTAAGTTCTGTAGATGCACCTACTTCCTCAGTGGGTGAGAAGTACGGTCCTCCAAAGCAGAGCCTGTGCAGCTCTGAGATTGCTCTCTTTCAACATTTACAACACCACAGCAATGCTATTGTGCCTATCAGTTTTCCCCAGTGAGTTGTGACAGCATTACCACAATTTCTATTCATCTTCTGTTCCAAGCCCTGAAGGCCAGTACTATTACTGAGAAGTTGTTTGATACTTATTATCAGACTAAATAGACATTTCGAGACATCCTCCAGGCCATAGAAACTTGGACATTTGGGTTCATATCTTCACATTTCTTCTTCTGTGTTTGTCTCCTGAGTGTAATAAATTCACAGCCATTCTTTATATGGTCTAGTTTTATTAAGTTGTTATGAGCCAATAGGAAAATCTCTCTTTACTATTTAATATTTTATATCCTTAAAACCATATTCAATAAACTATTTTAAAAATCTGCCTCCAAATAATGTCAAAGAAATTAAAGCTTTAAAAAAAATTCTGATACAATTTTTCATTTTTGCTTCTTGAGATTTTTATTCCAATAATTTTTTATCATTGCTTTATTTATTTACTTTATTTCTAAATCTTTTAGGGTCTGTTAGAATTGTGTGCCCTTTATAATAAAGACCAAGAGAATTTCATAAACCTCAAAAAGTAAAGGAAGTGTGAAAATCTGAACCCAAATTCCAAAATAAATTTCATTGCTATTACATATATTCTTGATTAAATTATGAAATTAAAGAAAATTGGGTCTGTTGAGGTAACTTGCCAGGTAAAGGCACTTGCTACCAAGCCCCTTGGCATGAGTTTGGTTTTCAAGACCTACATGTTGGAAGGTAGTGGAAAGAGAATTGTCTTCTGAATTCTACACATGGCACACGTATTCTCTTCTACTACTAATATTACCAATATAATTTGAGGAAATATTTCCATGTTCTATGATCCAATAATTAATTTATATATCATCATTTTCATTCTTTTTAGAGCTTTTTCTCAGGTCACAGAAAATCAGTAAATCATTGATCATGTTTATTTTTACAGGGGATGAAAAGAGAGCTGATAGGTGGAGACTATGAAAAGCTGTAATATTGGGAACATTGCGTCACTTTTCCTTTTGTGAATGGAAGTAAAATAGTAGATCTTGCATAGATCAAGATGGCTTTCAGTAGTATTTCAGAACGTCAATGCATAACATCCAATGACTAGAGATGATAAATCCAGGAGGCGGCATTCAGGAGAAAAGTATCTGCTGTTGACTGGATCCCAGGAAGAGGACTTAGAAGGAAGATTGCTTCTTGTCCTGCAGTGCTCTCTAGGAAGCCAAGTCAGTTAATTGGATGAACCTGTCTACTGCCACCAACAACTGAGCTACAGCAAACTTTGGGCCGCCTTCCTCATTCTGACTTCCAATTAGAAAATGGATGAAACCCATTCATATATCTTTGATTAGCAATGAAATTTTCATACCTCTGTGTGAGCCAGAGCAACTGTTCAGTGACAGAATATTGTATGAAGCTTTTAGGTAAGAATAAGAAGACCCTTTTGATAACATAAAATTTGAAAGAACTTGAGGATGAAAACTGAATGGAATCCAACTGAATATCTGAAAAAGTTTGAACAGGCATAGATGCTTTTACACAAATTCTTTTTTTTGGGGGGGGGGAATGTTATTGGGTACATCTGCTGGATTGCTTGGGTTGAGGATGGATGAGGGGACAGAAAAACTTCAAAGTAAATATTGTCTTTTGGATTGTTTGCCCCTTGAAATTATAAATGAAAATATTAACAGGATCATGTCTGAATTTTATGGGATTATTACTATTGAGATGCTGTTTATCCAAAGATACTTAAGACACCACTAACATTCCATTTGATTCTTGAGACCAGGGGATGAGATCAGAAGGAATAGAGTCATGTCCAGTGACCTTCATCAGTAAAGGAGAATTAAGATGTGAACACAGCAATTCTGAACCAGAATTTCATTGTCAAACTGCATTCTGCTGCATACAGCATAATCTGGTTAATAGAAAAACTCAGAAAATGTCGAATGTGTCATCCTGCCCCTAAACTCTATAGGTTCTCCATTTTGACAGGCTGTTTTCATCATTTCCTATTGAACTGGGATGGATAACATTTTAACTAACCAGTTTCTATGCAGGAAATCCCCAGTCCAATAACATCATTAGCAAGAAAGGTAGAGAATCCCTGTTTCTTAATCTGGTATACAAAATGGAACTGTTTGTGCTCTTGGTCTTAGGTTGCACAGAGGATCTGGTTACACAGTATGAGTTGTGTGAGATGCTACACAAACTGAACTTGACAGAAGACTGAACCGTTAGAATCATGTAAAAGTAACGCCACTATGATAGACAGCGTGAGTAAAGACAGGAGGTGGGATTTCCCTTTGTGTCTGGCACACAGAGAAGCAGACGATAACACCAAGGTAGATCCATTCTCCTCGATTTATGCAACAACTCCTGTCCTCACATATGTCACTCAGGTTGTCTGGTATGTTTTATGCCATTTTGTATTATGTGCTCCTTTTTGAATTCTCAAAATCCATTTTCACAGAAATTCTGCCAAGCTATCTGACAGCTGACATTGCCTCGTTATTCAAGAAAGTGGTGTGTTTGTTATATATTTGATCACACCTTTATTGTTGTGGAAACCAGCTTGTCGGGTATTTGTGCTCTCAGGATAAGATGTATGCCAAGAAAAAGAAAAAGTGTGTTTGCTAAGCCTACAAGAGGATGTATTGACAGTTGCATTGAAGTCTTAAAGCATGACTTCCATTATTAAAGCCCATGGAGGAATTATTTTCATTTTATCAAATAAATCCAAGATTTGGAGGTTATATGTGTATCCAAGATTTGAAGGCTATATGCATATCATAATAATAGAAAGACAAACTATCTCCATATGTGCCTATGACCCCAACTTCTGAAAGGCTCACTTAATATCAGCTGGAGAAAGTTTCCCAAAGTATACAGCAGATTCTTTTGGGTGTGACTGGATCTTCACACTGTCACCTGCTTAGACAATGGAGACAAATCTGAGTCCTGTAATAACTGACAACACATTCATTGTAGGCTTTTAACTTATACTTGTTACTCAACAGTTTAATGGATAGACATTATAATTCAATAGTTTGCAATAGAATTTGATGAAAATAGTTTATGCCTGCCCACTATGAAATCCTCTAGTCACAAAGAGACTATTGAGCATGTTTAATACCATTATTATGGCTGAGTAATTAAATATTAAAGTTTACTTAATGTTCAGTACATAAGTTTATATCACCACATGGGGCCAGTGGATGATGATTTATGCTTTGGACAGCACAATAGTAGACTAAATGTAAGAAGTAGGCAGACAACACTTGTGGATAGGGGTGATAAGGAGAACGCTAGGTTTTCTCTGAGGCGTGGCTAGGTAAGAAGCATTGAAGCTACTCTGCAAATGTGTTGTTCTTCATTAGGCAATGAGATGTGGAAAGTACAAGCTAGGCTAAAAAGCAGCTTAGGTAAGTACTAAGTGGCTGTGATGCATGGAACAGTGAGTAAACTTAGTACTTCACACTCAAATGCCACATCAATGAATAGTTGGTTTAGAGCATAAATATTAAGCATGGTGTTAATAGTAGATATATATTTTTCATTTGAGCTACTTCATTGAGCTTTGGATTTAAAAAAAAAACATTCTTGTGATGACTTAGCTAACTTAATTCTGTAATACCTTGTCTTGGGAAAGTCAAAATAGTCATTTACATACAATCAATGATCTAGCTTTAATCAGCAGCATACAAACTTCTATCCAGCTCAGGCAAAGCACAGTAGACAAGGTTTGAAATGAGAATGTTTCTATTAGGTTGTGAGGTCCAAGCTTCACCTGAGGACTAGCCATGTCTAACAGAGTGTGATATGCCTGTGTGTGAGACTTTGTATTTTGTGAGGATTGACTAGGGTACACCATACCCTAATGTTCTCATTATAAAATATATATTATGCAATAACAAGAGAGAGAGGAAGCTGGAATGGAGTAAAAGAACAGATTTAAATATGTAGATATGTCTTAAAAGATCAAGCTGGCCTAGAATATGTAGAATGATTTGCATAGATATACAATGGAAATGTTCCCTACAAGGCTTTATCATCCATACAGGGGAAATATAACAAGACTATAAAACGAGCAACACACAGCTCTGGTTCTAGAAATAACATGTCTCACCGGGTTATTTTTCATTTTCAAAGGCTTATTTCTGTTTCCTTGAAAAATAAGACAATTCCCTTCCTCTGTGTCATAATAATAGCTGTTCTTTTCCAAACAATTACTATGAGATGGTCCCTCTTATGAGCCTTCTCATGTTTTAGATTAATACACATATTCAAAATCAACCCTATGGAACATGTATCTTTTTAATCTTCCTTTCATTTCATGGTACAGACATAGAAATAATGACTTTGTCCCCTTATATTTTTGTAGGTGTCCTTTAATAAATTTAATGCAATGATTTTCATCTCAGCCATTTGTTGCTACAATAGACCCATGACGTTCTACCTTTGTGTACAGTTCTTCCAGGTACTTTAAGCTGAATCCCATCTTTGCTGGTGAAATCATCTTTCCTTCTAACATGAACTTTGAGTTACGGTGGAAATAAGATCAAATATAGGACCACCTTAAAGCTACATTTATTTCTCTTAAGCAGAAAAAGAAGATTTCAAGAATTATGGAAATAAATGGCAGCACGCCCAACATAAAACTGTATTAAGTTGTCCAAATAGATTGCTTGGTTTGCCACAATTATCTTTATAATAGTCTTGTTAATCATTTGTAAATGATTGGAAATCACTTGTAAATACTTTTCTGGCAAATATTTCAATGTGAATAGTATCAAACATGGAGCATATTTAATTTAAAGAGATTCTATGGGGTATGATTTGGAAAGTAGCCGTAGTAGATTAGATTATTGCCAATAGGCACTAAAATACGTATGATTGTGGACATTCAATGCCTATTTATGGCTTACTGGGAATCTATGTTTACACATTTACCTTAAAATCACATGGGGTCACCAAGCCCTGTCTGTTTACTTGATAATTACTTTGAATGCCTTATTGCAAGCAAAGTCCTTATGGTAGAGAACCATGAAATAATACCTTTTCCTTTTTTTGGTTTTTAAAACAGGGTTTCTCTGTGTAGCCTTGGCTGTCCTGGATATCACTCTGTAGACCAGGCTGGCCTTGAACTCAGATATCTGCCTGTCTTTGTTTCCCTAGTGCTAGGATTAAAGGCCACCACTGCCTGGTGAATCAGAAATATTTTGATATAGTAATTAAATTTCTCTCCTCTTCAAATATGTTGCTCACATATACAAACATGTTTGGTTAGGAGTGAGGACTTAACCCAAAGTCATTCAGCTCTCAGCTTAGTTCTTTAATAACTCCTATACTACTATAGCATTCACTCGCATACTCTGGCTGCCTATCAGACATACAGACTGCATTAGGGTTGTGCATGCTCTATCAGTGGTACTCACAGAAATGTGATGTGCAATAACTCCTACCTTGTGAATTTCCCATATTTCCTATGTAACTGACCTCATGCTGATTCACTTTAGTCTGTCTGTCTTTTAGAGTCCTATTTGTTTGCATTGAAACAAGTGGGTGTATGTTGGGTCTGGAGGTGGCCTGGTGGTTAGAAGCAGTAGCTGCTCTTCTAGAAAACCCAAGTTTGGTTCTAAGACCCTATATAGCAGATCATAAACATCTGTAACTCCCATATAAGAGGATCTGATGGCTAATAGTTTCTGTGGCCACAACTCACAAATGGTGAACAACTCTGCAGGCAACACACACACACACACACACACACACACAGGTACACAAAAACTCACAATAAAAAATAAAAACATGTATGCAAGTGCTAGGTTTGCACATGCTTCTCATTCTCAAAGCCCTCCATTCTGTTCCCAGTAACAAAATAAAATTATACATTTGAAGGCCAGTTTCATAAAAATGTAGGGAGAAAAAGGGAAAGAATTTGTAGCATTTGGGTCTCTTCACACTATTCCTGAATAAATTCTTTCTCATTATTTAGTTAAAGATTACGTAGAAGGAATCATAGAATATTTTAGTAATTAGAATAACGGCAGCAGACCAATGTTTACACACACAAGCCTGCTATGAAAATCTGAGATCCCAGGGGCTATCAGAATTTGCTGATAGAAAATGTGAGAAAGAGTGGTAAAAGATGAGACTCTGAGTGTGAAGGTCAGATTATGGAAGATCAAGTCTGTGCAGAGGACCTTAGAACCCACGCATCTGCAGTGGGGACCTGCTGAAGGACACATGCAAAGAATATGTAAGCTCCAGAAAGTTCACTTGGGATTGTATGACAAAGCAACAGCCCTGAGTTTCACATCATCAGATTTTTCAGCATTGTTATCTAAAGATATGCATCCCACTTTTCAGGACCTGGGTGCTCTGTCATTATCACAAGAAAGAGTAGAGGATGGCTTCCGACACAGCCCCCTGGCACTGCAGCCATGTTTGGCATGTGGAGATGGAATTTTTTAGAAGCTGAGGATGCTTTGCTGCACTGGAATCTCAGTGGAATTCTCCTTCTTTATCCAGTCAACTGAGAGCCCATAGGTACTTGCTGAAATTGGGTCAATTTGCCATCAGTGAGCTAAAACCACAGAGTGGCCAGTCAACTGTTGTCTAGCAACAGTTCTCAGTCAAGCATAATGAAAGTGAGGTTTATAAACCTGAGCATTGGTTTGGCTTCAGCCCCAAGGCATGTGAAACTGAATCATTAGAAATACTTTCAGTGGATCATGGTCTGGTCAAATGTTGCTTCAGACACCTCAGTGCTTAGATGCAGGACATCCTCCTATGATGTAATCAGAGCAGTCTTTCCTCTGCCAGTAGAATCAGGCTGCCTCTTCAATGTCTGCCTCTGTAATGACACAATTTTATAAAAATATATCTTACATTAAAAAAGACTAGAATTTTTGGCTGGACTTCACAGGCAAGTTAATAATATGCTTTGAGATCACTTAGAGGTTAACCTGCTATTCTACTGTATACTCAGTCTGATTGTTTAACCTGTCTGTAATAGAAAAATGTAACAACCAACTAACTTGCCTTGGATTTCCCATGTCACCAGCATTTATAACCAAAGCTAATGTATACATTTAATCTTAAATTATGTACCCTTCCATTGCCCTGACTCAGAGTAATGCATGTGTTTGTGGTTATCATTGTCTGAAAACAGCCTACAGATTGGAAGCAACTTTATATAACAAATACCCACCATATATGTTGAAGACAACCTGTGACTATAGCTTGATAATTTATGTTTGCAATTATTTGCTTTTCTGATTGCTTCAGGGTCCATTTGAGTCAGTAACTTGATCCTTTGGAAAACCCTGTTGAAGATTTCTTCAAAGGATTCCTCATTCCTTTTCCACATAATACAGTAAATACAGAACAAAGCCCCTTATTAGGGACAGAAACAGACAGATAGAAAGACAGCATCCACACAGATCAGACACAGATTATAGACAGGTGAACAACTACAAACTACAGATAGAAGGAAACACAAAAGGAGAGAAGAAAAGAATTCAAACTTGGGCTCCTTCTTGGATCAGCTACTCCAAGAGGAAGTGCTGAATTCCCATTGCTTAATTCAGCATCAACAGATTCTGGTGTGTTTATGGTTGTCATTCCTGAGATGAGGACCTGGACTGGAGAATGCTGAGCCTCTAACATAGCTGAATGTAGGCACATCTCAGCCTTTTCAACTGAGGGATTTTGGACAGGCTATTCTAATTTTCACCCTCTTGCTCCTAGAAACAAAAAGGCA
This sequence comes from Lophiomys imhausi, assembly GCA_907164525.1. Taxonomy (NCBI): domain Eukaryota; kingdom Metazoa; phylum Chordata; class Mammalia; order Rodentia; family Muridae; genus Lophiomys; species Lophiomys imhausi. The sequence goes on along the minus strand of CAJQZJ010032362.1, from coordinate 4,313,128 downwards.
GATGACTCAGCCCCCAAAGACCTGTAAGCTCCAGTCTTACATGTAAGGTACTATGTCTACCACCTCCTGAGCTCAATAACAGAATCAGTTTCAAGGCAGATATGTCTAGTAGTTACTTGAGAAAGCAACATGTAAATGAGGAGAAAGGAGGAACATAATAAACTGTAGACATGCATTATAACCATGGAATGCATTGGTAGGGAAATGTTATGATTTTTCACACTCAAGTTCAACAAAAATCAACACAAGTGCACATGGAAACTAAACAGTATATGAAAAGTGTCTATCTAGGTTTTTCTGAGACTAGAAAGCAACAGTTGCGTACCCTGGTGCTGCAATTCCAGCTACTACAGAGGATAAAGAAGGTAGCTCACACATTCCGGGTTTATTTGGGCTACAGAGTGAGGTCAAGGCTAACTTAGGTAACTTAGAATCTATCTCAAAATATAAAACATGTGTACACACACATGTGTACGTGTGTGCCTGCACACACACACACATTTGTAAAGTAACATTTAAGGTCATCATGTCATTACTTGTTGGCAATTATGTCACTTCACATATATTAGTTGTAACTCTAAGGAGTAGTAAATATCATTACTCAAACTCATTACTGAAGAAATCCAGTCCAAGAAGGGCAGGTAAATAAATTTTCCAGGAAAATATAGCAGTGAGAGGTGAAGTCATGATGAGAAGCAGCTGCCTGACTCTAAAGCCCACAAGTCTGTCCTTTTCTCACCCACAAACCTCATACTTCTTTCTTTTACCTCAAACATGTAATTTTTTTAAACATCAAACCTTAAGCTGTCAGGTCTTCCTGAAAAGTAGAATCCAAAAAAGGAGTTGCTGAGCTAAATACAGCATCATATTTAATTCAGTAGATAGCTTTGAACACCCCTGACTCTAAAACTGTATTAATACCATTTTCTTCTAGGGACTTAAGTCATTTGGCTTAATCTACATAAGACCAACATGGGGAAGATGGTTGTTCATTCATAGACCTGGACTTCTCCCATTTCTTGTGAGTAATTTTACATTTTAGTCTATTGCTCTTCATGTTACAAGCAGGAATTTGTCCTTAAATTGCCAGCATGCTTCAAGGAAGAATATAGCTTGCCATTTGTGCAATCATTTGATAAGTTTTTCATTGTTTTAAAAGCAGAAGTTATTACATTAAAAGAAAATAATTTGTAAAACTTCAAGAAGAAGAAGTTCAGGTCAAGCAAAGTAAAGTTTATTACACCTGTGAGGATGGACTCACGAATGACTTTTGTCAGAATTACTGCCTGTTTCAACGACTTTCTCTCACTTGTCTTTCTGGCCTCTCTTTCCTTTTTATCCCCTCCTCCTCACTTTTATCCTGGACCAACATACACTTTTATCTTGACTATGTTTCAAAAGTGGCAACTTTAGTTCTTAAGTTTGTCTTGTCATACTCAGTAACCATGGTAAAAATGATGTGGTGGAGGATGACAGGATTGCAGTCACCCTTGACTAAAGAGGCTAGGTTCATCTACTGTGTTGCATGTGCATTTTAACAGCTAGGAAAAGTTCTATAACAAGGAGGTGTGATCCTGAAGAAATACTGACATCTGTGTTATGAGAGCCCAGCATAGCTGAAAATACAATCTGAATGGAAACATTAGATAAAACACTACGGAAGGAAGGACTGAGAATATCATAACCATATACACTTCAAAGGAGAATTAATCTAAATTATCAACTTCAAAAGCAAATGTCATCTCTCTAAAATATTAAGTTCATGGGTAAAAGTGAGGAAAAGCATGAACCAAATAAATACATAAAGATATGAATGTAAATTTTAAAACATTAGGATCATTTTTATCATCTTTTACTGTATCTGCTACATTTATCTCAGACAATGTTAACTCATTTTCTTGGTTTTGATATGTGTATGTTGGGAGGTGTACCTATGAGTGAAGGTATCTACAGAGGCAAGAAATGGTGGATTCTCCAGTAGCTGGAGGAACAGGTCATGCTGAGCTGTCTCGGATGCTTCCACGAACTAACATTTACAACGGTAACCTAACCAGTTAATGTACTTTCATCTTTCTTAATAGGTTTTTCTTTTTTGTTTTGTTTTTGTTTTAATTTATTTGTTGCTTCAGGTTACATTGTCCTCTTTCCCCCACTTCCCAGCCCCTCCCGCCCACCCTCTACCCCCTAACCCTTCCATCCCACTCCTCTGGAGTGGAGTGTCCCTACATAACAGTCCCCCGCCCCCGTTCAGAAGGCATTTATTTGGTACATGAATTTATGTGCATGTGTGTGTCCATGTGGGAGCACATACATGACACAATGCACATGTAGAGATGAGAGGACAACTTACATGTGCTGGTTCTCTTTTAGGACCCCATGGATTAGACTAAGGTCAGCAGAGTTTAGAGTCAATACTTTGAGAAACACTGACTCATTCAGACTCCAGCCACCTCAGAGTAGCTACAAAACAGTCTCTATTGACAATGATCATGCTGATTTCATAACTTGAGAACTCATGCCCATATTTAATGATTATATGAATATTTAATACTTTTAATTATTATTAAAAACTTTAATAATAATATTTGCTAGTTAGGGCAAAAGAGCAATAGTACAAAGTGACTCTTACTGTAGTACACTTTTCCTTTCCAAATTCAAAATAAGAAATAAGATTTGATTATGCCACAAAAGCCTATGGAATCTTGTTTTGTAAATCTGGCTTTTCGTTTCCTTTCCTGTTTCATGGGATGATACCATTTTGCTGACAAGTATTTAAAAGTAGTACTGTATTGTTGTCTGGATTCATCTGAAAATCTCAAAATTAAAATCTACTATATTACCAACATAATAGAATGTTTAAAGTTGCCAACCACAAATAAAAATTATAATAATTTAGATATGGAGAATCTCCCTTAGAATTAGAACTAGTCACTCCTCATGAGTTTATAAACATGGTATCAAATTTTCCAGAAGGCAAACTAGAGCTAAAGAATAAATTATGTCAAATACTCTAAACATCAAATAAGATATTTCATATAGTACAGATAGCTGTAGACAAAGGAAAAAGCATACATTCTAATCAAAGAATATGATTGGCCATCCAAAATGTCTGTTTTAGTCAACTGCTATCTTTACTTTTTTAGATATAACATTTACATTATATCACAAGTACATGCTATGTTAGTTTAGAGAGGGGAATAAAAGAGAATTCAGACCAAGATCATAGAAGCTAGTAAATTTGATATGATTCAAGGATTAATTCCTCAATTGATGTACTATTTCTCTCTCCTGGATAATCTTTTCCTGGATTCTCAGTCCTATATTTACCAGACACCAGAAATTATATTTTCTAATGCTATAGGTTAAAAAAATTAACTTCCACATGCATAGAAAGTCTGATAAAGATGTGTTTAGTAAATGACTGAATGTATGACTTTATTTGTATAATCAAAAAATATCAGATAAGTATTAAAAAAAAGTGAGGAAAAGATAGTACACATTGTCTTTTTACTGTAGATTTTAAAAGGACAGTTTGAATTTGTGTTAACACACACCAGTTCTCTGGGCATGATGGTGTGTAACTGTAATCCTGCTACTTAAAGCCAAGGCAGCAGAATTGTAATACCGCTACTTAAAGCCAAGGCGGGAGAATTGGCGATAGCCAGACCAACACCTCAAATCTTGTTTCAAAAACAAAAGAAAAAAAATGAAATCAAAACATAATTCTCTGAATAATGAGAAAAGTAGTTATTAAGTTTATTTGGCTGGTTTGCCAAAATATCTCAGGGAAATAATGTCTGAAAACACAACTGCCTTAAGTACTTTAAGTTTAAAATTGGTGTGGCCTTTTGTCACATACTGTTACTTAGCAATCATCTAGTCAGTGATTCAATCAGGTCTTCTATAAATGATAAAAACTTGCTTATCTGTTAGTATCTCAGCAAGTTTCCAAGAAAAAAAAAAGCTCATGTGAATTGCTGTCATTAAATATTACTGGCTTCCTTCTCCCAGAATTGTGTTCCTTCATTTTATTTGTTATTTTGAATACAAAGGATGATGCTAATTACAGAGGTGCACACATGGCTGAATTGTTTCAGGTTTTTTTGAGGGTCAAAACAGCTGAACTGTGAAATGACTTTAGAGAGAATAAGGCTCAATATGCACATGAAACAGTTTTTCTCCTGGATCCTGTAGAGTGTCCAAGAAAATATAATGTCATCTGGTCTTCCAGACAACCAAAAATGGAAAGCTGCCACAGGAAGAATCATCTGCACAAATAGTGATTAATATAAAATAGATAATTGGAATGAGCCCTTTGAGAAAATGCAGAGAGCTGAGAGGTGGAGATGTCCACATCACTATGTTTGTTCTAGAAAAATGAACGGCTTCTCCCATTTACATTTCTACTTATTAATATGCGGGGTGGACTGTTGTCAGAGCCTGTTCTGTTCTGTTTGCAGAGCTTTAAGAGAGGTGACTGGGGGCACCTGATGAAGAATGACAAGCACCTAATGTGAGCCAATGCTTCATTATTCTTTTTACATTAATCTCCTCTTCTGCAAAGATTAGTCAATGTACTTAACTAGGGAAAACTAGGATGCAGCAATATGATAGCATGGATAGCAAATTAATCCTGGCCTTTGTAACTCAAGCAAAGAATTTGGCTGAGTGTTGGAAAAAGTAGGAAAAACAGATAACACTTGAGCAAGAGCAATTTAATCTCTAGACAAAGCAGAATCGCCTGGGTGTTTGGGCATCCAGGTTTTAATCACTCTCAAGAAGTGAGTATTTTATAGATGGTTTGATTCTCAACTGGAGTCTGAGCAGATACATAAAAAGTACTACACCTTCAGCTGCACAATAAACTCTGCTTCCCCTAACCTTTTTTTTCTTAAAGAAGTTTTGCCTATTTATTCTAGAAACACCTCTCAATCCCATGGAGAGGAGCCTCCAGCAAGTATCCACACTCATCACATTAAGAAGCTTTCTGCTCTCCCTCAAGGCTTTGCAGTCAGGAGGCATTACCATCTTTGAACCAGAAGGCATCTTCTTCTGAGCTGACACCAGACAGGGGATAGGGATTGGAGAGAGTGACCTTCATTGATCTTTCTCACTCACAGAAAGATACCTGGTTCCCAGAAAAGCTTGATCCTATTTGTTGCATAGAAGCCATCTGGTTCAGTCACTTCCAACTTTCTACCTAAGCCAACTATATAGAGGGTTGTTGATATAACATGTTTATTGAACTCTTGCTGCATGCTAGACATTGAGGTAAATGTCTTTAATTATTTGATTTAGCCAAATTGAATTTTTTAATAAATAATGAAATTCTGATGTTGAAATCAGAAAGTACCTTTGAAACAGAAGACTCCAGCAGCAAGACCTGTATCTAAAGGGAGTTTTCTGTCCTCCCCAAATCCTTCCTAAGAAAAACAAACACAGGTTGTAGTGCTGTTGAGCTCAGAGAGAAGCATAATCAATGGGAGGAGCTGGATAACTAACAAATGTTCAGAAAACTATCTTTTCCTTTAAAAAAATATAATTATTTTTATGTCCATGTGTGTACTTGTGTGAGTTCATATGTATCACATGCTGACAGGAGCTTATAGAAGCCAGAGAGTACACTGGATTCCCTGAAGCTGGAGTTACAGATAGTTGTGGTTACCATAATAGTGCTGTGACTAGAAAACATGTCCTCTGTAGTAGTAGTAAGCACTCTTAACCACTGAGCCTTCTCTCTACTTCCTGCAGCAAACAACCTCCATAAAGTTATTTTTTGACTTTAAAAGTCAGTCATCTTTTTCCTAATAGCACTATAGTTGTGTACAAAACACAGGCAATACTATACAACCAGCAGAGAATTGTGTCCCTTGAATAACTGTGGTGGTGTTAAAAAAAAAATAGCTCTACCTAGCAAGTGGTTCTGGGGATGGGGGTGGGGTGACTCACTCTCTGGCAAGGACTATGAGTTCTAAATTTTGATCACTTACCCTCAACAGGGCCGTGGTGCTGGGCTTCAGTGGAAGAGGAATCACTCAGATCTGATGCTGCTCAACGTGTGCTATGCTGGGGCGGGGTAGTACTAAGGTGGGGAGGGAGGGGACTTCTCTCTGTGGAGAAGGGGAAGGGTGATGAGAGAAGGAGGCAGGAGGGCAGGACTCAGAGGAGGGAGGAAGGGGCTGCAAATGGGATGTAAAATGAAAAATAAGATTAAAGAAAAAGAGGGAGAGAATAGCTTCACAGGCTCATGTATTTGAATACGTAGTCATCAGTGAGTGGAACTACAGAAGAAGGATTAAGAAGGTGTGGCCTTGTTGGAGGAAGTGTGTCACTGGAGGTAGGCTTTGATGTTTCAAAAACCCAAGCTAGGCCTAGAGACTCTCTCAGTTCTTGCTTACTGAAGACCCACTGTAGAACTCTCAGCTACTTCTCCAGGACCATATCTGCCTGCATGTTGCCCTGATTTCCACCATGATGATAAATGGACTAAACTGAAGCTGTGAGCAAGCCCTAATTAAATGTTTTCTCATAAGAGTTTATGTTGTCTTGGTATCTCTTCATAGTAAGAGAACAGTGATCAAGACACCAACTGATCACCTTTTATTTTAGTGGCCAGGGCTAAGAGAATTTATTAAAAGCTTTGCATGGGTGGAGGGTGAAGAGGCACTGAATCATAACCTCATTTAACTAGGATCCTAACAGCAACAGCTTGTGCAAGAGAGCTCAGCACACTCACCATACTGCACTCTTTGGAGCAAATGTTACAGCTACCTTTCTTAAGACTTGACCATTTTCCTAATTTTCTTGGGCCCACGAAAGGAAACTATGCCCCAAATCAGCAGGAAGCAATTTTAAGAGAGTGATGCCCCATTCCCAAAAGGTGGGGTGGGTGGCTTTTTGGTCCTTCAGTGAGTTATGGATGTTTGCTGTCATTTAGGAGTGTTGGTTACAAGTTGTTATTCATCACATTCAGGGAGGAAACAAGGTATAGGTTAGACTCAGGGACTTATCTCTTACTTTTCTTTTCTCTGTCCTTCTTACTTTCTTATATAAGTGTAGAAGGGTTGAAAAGAAAAAAAGGGGATATAGGAATAATATAAGAATAATAGCAATGAAGGGAAGATTATTGAATCTACTCAAACTATAGAGCTACAACAAGTCAAAATCTTAAATTGGTATAGATCTTTGTATATTTATATATTTGGTTACAATATACTATGCACTAACTCTTTTTAAGATATTATAAAAATGTAATGTTAAGTTCTAGTCCTTTTAAGAGTTTCTGCTACAAATTGTATAGGATATTTAGAAATGCAAGTTAGTAGTTAGTCAATCAAAGTTATGGTCATATCAGGTACTACTCTAGTTTATTACAGAAATAAGTTTTCAAGGTTGAGCAGATAGTAAATAGCTAGAAACAAGCAGTGTTTACCCATTCAGGTATACTATAGATAGATAGATGGTCTTCAAAAACTCTAGAGACATACAGAATATAGCATTTAAAGATGTTTTATTAATTTAAGGCATTTTTTTGCCAATGAGACAGGTCAGCTTGTGGCAGCATGCTCATTTTACTTCAAAGAAGATGATAAAATCTAAAAAAAAAAAAAAAAAAAGAATCTCCTCATGGAGTTTGCTTCAAGTGTGACAAATGTTTCTGGGAAAAAGACTGGCCTTCTTTAAATGCTGACAATATGCTCTCCAAAATGGACAAATATGGGCACAGGAAAGTCAACTGCTGAGCTTTGCCAAGACAGGATAAGCAGTCATTCCTAATTGCTGATTCACAAAAATATCTGTCTGTTAATGTAAATTTATAAAATTGTGCTTATTTCGCAGTTTTTCTCTTAACCTGGCTAGCACCCAAATAATTGAGACTTGGTTATGTTATTTGTTTAATAAGCTTTATGGCACAATACTGAACAGTTTTAATCTATTCATAACCCTCTATGATAATCTGACTCCCTCTTTGCTAAAATCCCCAAGATACTTGTACTTTAGGACTTTCTCTGATCCAGCTGCTTCTTCTTCATCTTTCCTAGACCTCTCCCGTGCCTGAAACCCCTAATTCTCCTCTAATTCCTCCCCTTCTGGATGGCAAGAGGTCCAGACCTATTCTCTCCTCTGCTCAGAGATTGACTATAAGCTGCTTGGCTGGCATATCAGGAGACAATTGGGGAGCAGTGTTTAGACAACATGAGATAGGAGATTCTCAGAACAAGAATTGTAACCAGATATGGAAGGGGTACAGAAATCAGCATTTGAATTACACAACTTTATGCCTACATCTGTTAGATACACTGAGTCAGAAGGTTGAAGATTGATGCTCCAATATTGTAGAGGTATTTTGGGAAACTGTCTAAGTAGCCAAACTTTTCTGTCATTTCTTTAGTTTTGGAAGCTGTTTGCCCTGCACTTCCTGAATATTCATATAATATTTATTCCTTCTCAAGTCTCTGATGGGGTTGAAGACTAGATAGTTATTGTCTCACAATTAAGCTTAAGTTTTTTAGGATTTAAGAAAATGTTTTAAGGTCTAAGAAGATCGTTTTATTTTGGTAATGCAAGTTGTGATAGAAAATTATTTATGCACAGAACTTAGAACTCACCATCATAGGATAGACCATAGAGTACTTTCTCCAAAGTTGCAAAATGCACATGGACTAGACAATGTGAAAGTAAATCTTACTTGTTTCATAATTTCTCTTATTGTTTATGGTTTATTATAGTAAGAAAAATAACCAAAGATACTTTCTGATTTGTTTTTTTTTTGTAAATATGGTAACCACAAATGGTCTGAACTTTTAAAATCATATAGTTTATATTTTATCATAGTAAGAAAGAGAGCCTTTTATTGGAATAAAAGGGGGAATTGTAGAAGGAATCTTTTGTGTACTATATGGAAGCTTCACCTGTTAATAAAAAGCTGATTGGCCTATAACTATTGCAGGGAATAGGAAGTGGAAGTTCCTGTAGGTAGACTGAAGGATGGTGTAGAATGAGGCATGAGAGAGATTTACTCTGGAAACCCTGAAGAGGATAGATTCATGAAACCTGAGCAGAGGTAACCCATCCTGTGGCATACAAAGATTAGAATAATAGGGCAATAAGTTATGAGCTAGTCAGGAAACATGCAAAGCTCTGGCCTAGGCCTTTGTAAATATATTTAATTCTCAGAATTGTTATTCTGGGAGCTAGGGTGAGGGGGGAAAACAGTTACAGAAAACGTCTTACAACATTTATTCCTACACTATCTAGTCATTCTAAAAAATAGAGAGAAACAAGATAGTATTGATAAGAGAAGACATTTCTTTCTGTCCTATCTAAAGTTTTATTTCTGGGAAGGAATGCAACCATCAAAGACTCCTTCATGCTTCTTTGAAGATGCTTTATGATTTGCTTTTTGTAACGTGGTAACCACATATGCTTTCAACTCTTAAAATCATGCATATATATGATTTAAATATATATTCAGCATATGTATTTATTTAAAATGTATATGCAAAATATATTTATTAATATACATACATTTTAAAATATATATTCATAAGGATTTGGTCCAGAACATACCTTGTGAATATGAATTTTAAAAAACAGTTTGTTTAATAATTGAGCTATGAAGACATAATTACTAAGAATGTCTTTTAAGATGACTGCGGAGTGCAGTAATTCATCAGTTTGCCTTCAGTATCTAACTAGGTTCTGACAGTTTCAGTTAGTCATGTATCTGTGTGTCTTACCCTTTGTAACATCTTGATATGGAATCCTATATTTTAGGGTTCTCTTGTCTGTATCTCTGAAGGACAGGGAAGAGAGACTTAAGAGAATGTAAGATATGATGTATGTTTGGCAGTCATACTGTCAATATTTTGTTTTTCTTCTACCCTTACAATGTATCTTTTGACAATGTTTATATTAATAACTATGATTTTAATAATGTTTAATTTTGGCACCATGCATTTTAGGGCCTCTGGCACTTGAACAAAATTTACTAAACAAAATTGAAAAATTGACCAAATAAGACAATAAAGCTAGATAAAGAATGCATATGTCTAGAGCAGAGGATAAAGTTATACAGGAAGGCATGAGACAGGCCTGCCTCTAATGATGCAGAATTGGAGCAGTCATATTTTGAGGATGTGACTGTTCATTTAAGTATGGCATCTGCAACCTGCTGAGCAGGGATGCTGTCAGCCAGATTTTTTTTTTCTGGTGGTTGTTTCCTTCTCTGTTTAGGGTGATTGTTCATTAATAGACAGACTTTCTGGTATACATAGGCTGTCAGACCAGGTACAGTTAAGATTAAGATATTCTCCTTCCTTTAGGTCTGTATTTTCAGTTATTGGGATTATTTTGTCATATTTTCTTTCTCCCCAGTATATATTTACTAAGCCCTTTAATAAATCTAATACTAGGCTAGACCCTAGGCATGCAGAGATGAGCCTGACTGACATGGAGTTTATCCTAGAGGTGAGCTCCACATAAAGGATGATAATTTTAGCAACCATAGTAATTACTTCTTACTCACCTACACTGTCACACCAAGGGAATGGTGTTGCTGGACTCTAATCATCACAGTTTAATCATCGAAAACTACCCTAGCAATTTTCTAACAATAATAAGTATTTGAATCTGCCTAATAGTGCTTCTGAAATGTGGCATATGGAACAATAGTTACCACAAAGCTAACAATAGCAACAGTGCTGACACAGCTGTTTTCCTCTCCTATCCTGAACATTATATTTGAATGTGGTGGTAAGAACACTGAAGTAGGAGTCAAAGTTTCTGGACTTTGTTTCACTTTGGGGTGTATGGGCTTCCCTACATCATCTCACATTTCCAGTTATTATATTGGCTGAAGGTGATAAACAATGCCTTGTAGTATGTGTCCTAAGGGTGATAGAAAAACAAGTTTACATGTACATTTGAAAATTCTTTGCACATAAATTCAGGTGTGAAAAAACCCCAAGTATTATTATTAAATTAAATGTGGTGAAATTTTACTCCCAGCTTTCATCCCTCTGAACTGGGAGAAAAGAGATTCTCAGTTATTAGGGGGAGATCTCCACACTGAAGTAGTAGTAAAGTATATTATCCTTTGTAGTGCTTTGGGGAGACTCCATTATCCTTACTCATGTATTCCTCACTTGGATGCTGCACTGGGGACACTAGAACACATGCTGAGGTCTAGGTCCACATGCTAATGACTCAGACTCCCTTGGGTGTCTATGCGTGTCTATTGATAATGTTGTCTCCACACATCTGTCACTTCTCAGTGAGAGTACTACTCTCCTTCCTTCCTTTTCCAGAATAGGAAAAATAATAATACTATTTTAATATTCTGAGGCTCTTGATAAAACCAAGATCTATTATTATCAAACAGCTTTTTCTTTGCTTTCCACCCTGCAAATCTGGCCTTAGGCAAAAGGCCAGAAAATACAAAGCGTGAGACATCTTGCTTAGAAGATATAGAAGATAAAAAATGAATTATTCATATCTTTGAGATAAACAATAAAAATCCATATATTAATAAATTACCTTCAAAGAGCACTTAAGACTCAAGATCTCCAATATACATAGTAGGATGTATCATTAGAGTTTGTGCCTGATTTATAGATAGGCATCTCTGGAGAACTGAGTAATAAACCAGAAAAGACATGTGTCTCCCATTCACACAGATGCTGCTCTCTTATAGTTGTGGTTCATGACCAAAGTTGGTCATTTGGTGGTATTTCAGTTTCAAAAAGGTCTCCAAAGCCAGCATATATCATTAAGTCTTTTATTAAACTCAGCTAAAGCCAAATAGTCTAGAATATTTTGCTACTTCCTTAGGACAGAGTGTGGGTTATGTTGTAGCAGGTTGCAGAAAACAGACATTAGGAAAAGATGCATTGCTGTTTGAGAACAGACAAATAAGAGGCTTGTTATCATGCATTGACATCTTTTTCTTTAGTAGGTTAGTTAAATTCTCTGTTTGAGTCTGAACCCCATTTCCTTACCTCTGATACTATGCATCACTGCCACTTATTAGAGCATTTAAGAACTGAATACCTACAACTAATACAGTACTAACTTGTGTTTGTCTTGTTCCTAGAACCTAACTTTTATCTATGCATAGTATTGAATTGTGCTGCCCCCTGAAAATGGTATGTTCCAAAAGTAATATGACCAAGTTCCAATCGTTGGTCTCTATGAGTTTTCATCTACTTTGAGATAGATCTTCACAGATATACAGTATGTTGAAAAGTATCCTCCACAATTCATGTCTACTTCAGACTTCAGAGTTTAACTTATTTGGAACAGAAATATATGGAAATGTAATTAGTGAATTACATAAACAAATGTAATTTGAACAGTAACAAATTAAGGAGAACAGGAGCACCTACTGGGTTAGGATAGAGCTAAGTCCTAAGACCTGGATCCTTATAAGAAGAGAGACACAGAGAATAATGAGATCATGAAGACAACTGTCCTGCCATAAGCAGGAATCCTCTGAAAATTGAAGAGCTGAAGTAGGATTCTTGACCAGCAGCTCTAGAAGGATCACATCTGTGAAAACAGCTTTGTTTCAGACCTGTGGCCTCTGTCCTAGTTTGTTTTCTGTTGCTCTGATGAAACACTGACCAAGAGTGGCTAAGGGGAGGAAAGGGTTTATTTCATTTTACAGTCCATCATTAAGGAAATCTAAGGTACTCAGAATTAGGAATTAAAACACAGACCTTGCAGAGGTTCTGTTTTCTGACTTGCTATCCATGACTTCCTCAACCTGCTTTCTCATACAACCCAAGACCACCTGGTCAGGAGTGATACCACCCACAGTAGGTGGGCTCACCAACATTTCTCAAGGAAATGTCAACTAGATTTGCTTATAGGCCAATCTGATAACAGCAATTTCTCAATTGAGATTCCCTCTTCCTAGATTATTGCCAAGTCTAAATAAAGGAAATTTAAGTCTAGCCTTCAAAGTTGTAAGAAATCTGATTTATGTTAAGCCCCTACTTAGTTGTGCATCATTACTGTTAAACTAATGCAAGCTGTAATTTAAGATAGCTAGGTGAATTTTCCTGGATTTAGACTAGACCCTAAATCTACTAACTGGTTTTCTTACAAGAGATGGAGACTTGAGACATGAACTCAGAAGTGAAGACCACATGGAGGAAGAGATAGGAGTGAAGTGTCATTAATCCCAATGCTTCAGGATCTATGGAGAGTCGCTCAAAACTTGGACAGAAGCAGGGTAGGGCTCCTATAAAGCTTCCAGGAGGAAACAATTCTGACAATGCTTTAAGACCTGGGGTCTACCTTACTGTGAGAAAACACATTTCTGTTGTTTGAAGTTACCACATTTGTAGTAATTTTTTTTTTTTTTGGTTAACTAGAGAAATTGAATACAACCATTTAAATCTGACAATAAAGCCATGAAAAGTAATATCATCCCCATTTTGGCATGAAGAGAATCCAGAAGAAAATGATGGTATATCTTATTAGAACCATATACATATTAAGTGCACAGATGGGATTCACAGCTAAGCATTTATCTTGTCCCTTTCAAAGTCTACATATCTAACACCAAATCAGTTCCTACTATTTTTCCTACTAAGAGATTTTCTAGTTCTTGTCCAGTACAGCCACTAAAAATAAGTAGAACATTTTATTTTGAATATATATATATATATGAAAGGAAAAACACAAGTTTCCATTTCATTATCTATCCAGTTTTCAGCTATGATTGGTATAATGTCTGTTTTAAAGTGCTGGATATTTGGGACCCAAGAGGGGATAAGACACGGTTACTGTTTCTTGGGTAGACACTACTGGCAGGTAAGGAAAAATTAAGAATCCAAGATTCTCAGTAGGCTCTGAGAGCCACATGTAGCAGCATTTTTGTCAGAAGTAGACAAAAGATACTTCCCAAACACAGAGTTGTCTCAAAACCAGATAGTTTCCCTGCCTGTCAGGTCCACCTGGGGCATAGCCAGCAGTAATGAGCTTCATTCACACTGTCTCCTTGCCGCTGCTCCTGAGTTCCATTGTCTACCCTCCCAAGAAGGCTTACCAGACTCCAGGAACACCCAGACCTGTGGGCTCCCAGGAAGACTCAGGTCAAAGGCTCTGCCTGCCTCCCCAAGGTTTCCTATTAGCATCAGGAGTATCTAGCCAACACCAGAGATAACCAAATGGCTAAAGACCAGTGTAAGAATACAATGAAAAAGAGCCAGGGCAATATGGCATTAGCAGAGCCCAGCAATCCTACTACAGCAAGCCCTGGATATCATAACACAGCGAAAGCATAAAAAGATAACCTTAAAGCCAATCTTATAAAGATGATAGATGCCTTTAAAGCATATGTGAATATAATACCTTAAAGAAATATAGGAAAATAGGTTCAAACAGGTGAAGGAAATGAATAAAACTGTGCAAGACCTAAAAATGGAAACAGAAGCAAAAAAGAAAATGCAAACTAAGGGAATTCTGGAGATGGAAAACATAGAAAGGAGAAAGGAGCTACAGATACAAGCATCACCAACAAAATAAAAGAGATAGAACAGAAAATCTCAAGTGTAGAAGATATTATTGAAAAATTTGATACTTCAGTCAAAGAAAATGTTAAATCTAAAAAGCTTATGTCACACAATGCCCAAGTAATCTGGGACACTATGAAAAGATCAAACCTAAAAATAATGGGAATAGAAGAAGAAGAATACCAGCTCCAAGGACCAGAAAATATTTTCAACAAAATCATTGAAGATAATTTCTGCAACTTAAATAAAGATTCCTGGAAACATGTAAAAAGTGTGGACCCCAAATAGATTTGATGAAAAAGGAAAATCTTTATGCCAAATAATAATCAAGTCACTAAATGTACAGAACAGAAAAAGGATATTAAAAGCTGTAAGAGAAAAAGGCCAAGTAACATATAAGGCAGACCTATCAGAATTACACTCAGCTTCTCAAGAGAGACTCTAAAATCCAGAGGAGCCTGGGCAGATATCTTGTAAACCTTAAAAGACTCCAAATGTCAACCCAGACTATTATACTCAGAAAAACTTTTAATTATCATAGATGGAGAAAACAAGATATTCTACAACAAAAATCAAATTTAAACAATATGTATCCACAAATCCAGACTGACAGAAAATACTAGAAGGAAAACTCCAACCCAAGGAGGCTAAGTACACTCAAGAAAATACAGGAAATATTTAACCCCACACTAGCAGAAGCAAAGATGGAAAGCACACACACACACACACACACACACACACACACACACACACACACACTACCACCACACACATAAAAATAATATCTCTCAACATTGATGGACTAAATTCCCCAATAAAAAGACACAGGTTAACAGAATTGATGTGTAAACAGGATCCATCATTCCTCAGCATACAAGAAACACAATATTACCTCAGAGCAAAGGGGCAGGAAAATATTTTCCAAGAAAACATACCTAAGAAGCAAGCTGGCTTTCTAGTATCTAATAAAATAGACTGAACCAAAATTAATCAAAAGAGATGGGAAAGACACATACTCATCAAAGGAAAAATCCACAAAATGACTTCTCAATTCTCAACACCTATTCCCCAAATGCAAGGGTACCCACATTTGTAAAAGAAACATTACTAAAGTTTAAATCACACATAGAACCCTACACATTAATAGTGGGGGACTTCAACATCCAACTCTCATCAAAAGACAGGTCATTCAGACAGAAAGTAAACAGAGAAATGATGAAATAAAAAGACATTGTGAATCAAATGGACCTACAGGTATCTATAGAACATTTCACCCAAATACAAAAGAATATACCTTCTTCTTAGCAACACATAGAAACTTTTTCACAACTGAGAATATATTAGCTCAAAAAACAAGTCTCAGGGAGCGAAGATGGCGGTGACCTACACTGACGCATTCTGAACGCGGGGAAAAAAGAGCCATAAAA
>CAJQZJ010032362.1:4231359-4272179 GCA_907164525.1 Lophiomys imhausi | reverse complement strand
TTTGGTGTGTTGGTTGTATTATAGTTATTATGCACTACAATACTAAAATCCATTTATAAGTGAATAGATGCCATGTACAGCTTTCTGAGTCTGGGTTAGCTCACTCAGTATGAGATTTTCTAGTTCCATCTATTTGGCTGAAAATTGCATGATATTTGTTGTTTCTGATACCAGAGAAGAATTCCATTGTGTAGATGTACCACAGCTTTTATACATTCCTAGGTTGAGGGACATATGGGTTGTTTCCAGTTTCTAGCTATTACAAATAAGGCTGCTATGAACATAGATGAGTAAACGTCCTTGTGGTTTGGTGAGGAATCATTTGGATGTACATCTGAAAGTTGTATGGCTGGGTCTTGAGGTAGAGCTATTAAAAGTTTCCTAATATATTGTCAGACTGATTTCCATAGTGGTTGTACAATTTTGCACTCCCACCAGCAACTGAGGAGTGTTCCCTTTCTCCACAACCTCACCAGCATGTGCTGTCTTTTGAGCTTTTGATCTTAGCCATTCTGACATGTGTGAGATGGAATCTCAGAATCATCTTGAGTTGCGTTTCTCTGATGATTGAGGATGTTGAGCATTTCTTGAAGTATCTCTCACTCATTAAAGATTCCTCTTTGGGAATTCTCGGTTTAGCTCTGTTTCCCATTTTTTGATTGGATTATTTGGTTTCTTGGCATTTAATTTCTTGAGTTCATTGTAAATTATGTATATTAACTCTCTGTCAGATGTGGGGTTGGTAAAGATCTTTTTCCAATTTGTAGGTTGCAATTTTGTTTGAATGACAGTGTGTTTTGCCTTACAGAAGACTTTCAGTTTCATGAAGTCCCATTTATTGATTGTTGGTCTTAGAGCCTGA
Organism: Lophiomys imhausi; assembly: GCA_907164525.1. Classification (NCBI taxonomy): domain Eukaryota; kingdom Metazoa; phylum Chordata; class Mammalia; order Rodentia; family Muridae; genus Lophiomys; species Lophiomys imhausi. The sequence continues at coordinate 4,271,317 of CAJQZJ010032362.1, read as the reverse complement.
GCTGTTGGTGTTCTGTTCAGGAAGTTGTCACCTGTGCCAATGAGTTTGAAGCATTTCCCCAATTTCTCTTCTATTAGATGTAGTGTGTCAGGCTTTATTTTAAGGTTTTTGATCCATTTGGACTTAAGCTCTGTACAAGGTGATAATATGGGTCTAATTTCATTCTTTTATATGTTGACATTCAGTTAGACCAGCATCATTAGTTGAAGATGCTGTTCTTTTTCCATTGTACAGTTTTGGCTTCTTTGTCAAAGATTAAGTGACCATAGATGTGTGGGTTCATTTCTGGGTCTTCAATATGTTTCCATTGATCCAATGGTTTGTTTCTATACTAGTACCGTGTTGTTTTTATTACTATTGTTCTGTAGTACAGCTTGAAATCTGAGATGGTGATACCTCCAGATTTTTTTTTTATTGTAGAAAATTGATTTAGCTATTCTTGTTTTTTTGTTATTCCACATGTACTTGAATTGTTTTTATAGGTCGGTAAAGTATTGTGTTGGTATTTTGATCCAAATTGCATTAATTATGTTTATTGCTTTTGGTAGGATGGCCCTTTTTATTATGTTGACCCTACCTATCCATGAGCATGGGACACATTCCCATCTTCTGATGTTCTGTTCAGTTTCTTTCTTCAAGGACTTGAAGTTCTTATCACACAGGTCTTTCACTTGCTTGGTTGAGTTACCTTCAGATATTTTATGTTATTTGTGACTACTGGGAAGGGTGTTGTTTCCCTGATTTCTTTCTCAGACCTTTTATCTTTTGTATGAAGAACGGCTTCTGGTTTTCTTGAATTAATTTTGTATCCAGACACCTTGTTGAAGGTGTTTATCAGTTGTATTATTTCTCTGGTGGAATTTTTGGGGTCACGTATGTGTACTATCATATCATCTGCAAACAGGGATAATTTGACTTCTTCCTTTCCAATTTGTATACCCTTGATCTCCTTTAATTGTGTTTTTGTTCTGGATAGAACTTCAAGTAAGAGGTATGGGGAGAGTAGACATCCTTGCCTTGTCCCTGATTTTAGTGGAAATGCTTTAAGTTTCTCTGCATTTAATTTGATGTTGACTACTGGCTTGCTGTTTCGCCTTTATTATTTCTAGTTATGGTCCTTGTATGCCATCTCTCTTCACAACTTTTAGCATGAAGGGGTGTTGGATTTTGTCAAATGCTTTTTCAGTATCTAAAGAGATGATCACGTTTTTTTTTTCTTTCAGATTGTTTATATGGTGGATTACATTGATGGATTTTCATATGCTGAACCACCCCTGCATACCCGGGATGAAGTCTACTTGATCACAGTATATGATACTTTTGATGTGTGCTTGGATTTGGTTTGCAAGTATTTTAGCATCTATGTTCATGAGGGAAATTGGTCTCAAATTCTTTCTTTGTTGAGCCTTTGTGTGGTTTAGGTATCAGGGTTACTGTGGCCTCATAGAATGAGTTTGGAATGGCCATCCTACCAAAGGCAATATGCAGATTCAATGTAATCCCTATCAAAATACCAACACAATTTTTTGCAGACCTTGAAAGAACAATTCTCAACTTTATATGGAATAACAAAAACTCAGAATAGGTAAATCAATCCTGTATAATAAAAAATCATCTGGAGGTATCACCATTCCAGATTTCAAGCTATACTACAGAGCAACAGTAATAAAAACAGCATGGTACTGGTATAGAAACAGACAAGTTAATCAATGGAACCAAATTAAGGACCCAGAAATGAACACACACACCTAAGGTTACTTAATTTTTGACAAAGAAGCCAAAACCGTACAATGGAAAAAGGACAGCATTTTCTAAAAATGGTGCTGGTCTAACTGGATGTCCACATGCAGAAGAATGAGAATAAATCTATATTTATCATGTTGCACAAAACGTAAGTCCAAGATGATCAAAGACCTTAACATAAAGCCTGACACACTAAATCTCACAGAAGAGAAAGTGGGGAAAAGCCTTGAACTCATTGGCACAGGTGACAACTTCCTGAAAAGAACACCAACAGCTCAGGACCTAAGACCAACAATCAATAAATGGGACCTCATGAAACTGAAAAGCTTCTGTAAGGCAGGGACACTGTCATTAGAACAAAATGGCCACCTACAGATTGGGAAAAGATCTTTACCAACCTATATCCAACAGAGGACTAACATCCAAAATTTATAAAAAAACTCAAGAAATTAAATGCCAAGAAACCAAATAACCCAATCAAAAAATGGGGTACAGAGCTAAACTGAGAATTCATAAATGAGGAATCTCTAATGGCTAATGAACACTTGAAGAAATGCCCAACGTCCTTAATCATCAGAGAAATACAACTCAAGACAACTCTAAGATTCCATGTCACACCTATCATAATGGCTTAGATAAAAAACTCAAATGACATCACATCCTGGAGAGGATGTGGAGAAAGGAGAACACTCCTCCAATGCTGGTGGGAGTGCAAACTTGTCGAACCACTATGGAAATCAGTCTGGCGATATCTTAGGAAACTTGGAATAGCTCTTCCTCAAGACCCAGCCATACCACTCCTGGGTATACATCCAAATGATTCTTCACCAAATCACAAGGACATCTTCTCATCTATGTTCATAGCAGCCTTATTTGTAATAGCTAGAAACTCAGATGTCCCTCAGCTGAGGAATGTATAAAAGCTGTGGTACATCTACACAGTGGAATACTACTCAGCCCTCAGAAACAAGGAGATCAGGCAATTTGGTACCAAGTGGATTGAACTAGAAAATCTCATCCTGAGTGAGCTAACCCATACTCAGAAAGATTCACATGGCATCTATTCACTTATAACTGGATTTTAGCCAATTAGTACAGGATAAATATCCTACAATGAACAGACTGAAAGGAACAGCAACATAGATGGTGTTCCTTGTTAGCGGGATACTTTGCCCTAGTGGGGCTGTCAATGTAGGCCTCCAGTTTAAGAATAAGCTCTTAACCCTCATATGGCTGCTGAACTGAAGGGGGCTGATATGTAGGGCACCCTACAATGGAGGTGTAGGATAGGTGGGATAAAGGGGAGAGGGTGGGAGGGTTAGAGGGTGGTTCCAGGAGGGGTGGTGGGAGAGGACTGTTATGGAGATGTAAACTGAAGTAATAAATAAACAGTAAAAAAACATGAAAATAATTTGCACTGAGAAAAACTGGGAAGTGGCAGAATAGAGTGACATCCTAAGTGCTTTTATTTCTGTATGATGCGTAGTCTTTGAGGTAAAAGAAGCTAACAGGAAATACAGCTCTTAGCTAAAGAATAGCCTAGAATCCACCGTGGACAATTTAAATATAAAATTCTGTGTCCTTTTCCAGTTTATATGGTCCCTAGCACTCCTCTCAGCAGGTGTTTGCTGCTTGAATTTTGTTTTTCTCTTCAAGGCTGGTCATGTGTAAGCATATGCATGCTGCTGTCATTTTGCCTATGAATTTAATCGTATTTCTCTTCAGAAATTATCATCACTGTACCATGAAAGATTCCTGGGCAGCCCTTCCATTTGATACATAGCAAGATTTTTCTCCCTGACCACATTCTCCCTTCTTGGCTGCTCTGCTTTCATTCTTTGATTTACTCTGTGGGTTGGCAGGAGTCATTTACAGGGGCACTGCTAGCTGTGGTTTAAGGCTTCTTCAAGCCTCAGCTTTCTGGTTTGATGCTCCCCAGTGTCTTCCTTCATTTCCAAATTTCCCTGTGTGCATAAACAAAGCCAAAGTTAACTGACTTCAACAGTAATCCCTCGCTGTTCTGCAGGGAGTAAAATGAAGCATGGAACAGTTTGGGGATAAAACAAAACAAACAAAAGCCCTCTGCTTTAAAAGAAATGAAGCCAGAGGGACCTCAGCTCAGTGGAGTGATTCTAGCAACCAAGTGCTGGGGCCAATTTTACTCCAATGTTTAACTTTTGTGGGAGGAAAAGAGCCTTGAAGAGAACCACCATGACAAGCGAGAAGGCAGCTATATAAGGCAAGTAACTGTCACAGTTATGAGAGAAATGTAGGAGAGCCAGGATGACCCATGTGACTCAGCAATAAGTTAATGATGTCAAAACTTTGCACATTCTGTTGTCCTCAAGAAAGGGAAGGGTTGTATCTCTGTGTCTTTTTCCCTTCATGCTTTTTTTTTTTCTTTTTTTCTTTTTCTTTTTCTTGTTAGTATTGTTAGTACTGGCTTGGCAATCAGACCCAGAGTTTCAGAGCATAAGAGGAGAGGTTTCCACCAGACAGTACAGGTCCAGGACTGGTTTACTTTCTTAAGAGGAAGATCCAAGTCTCCTCTGTCGGGGACCTGACAGTCACTGAGGCAGTTATGGATCCAGGAGGTCTGATAAATGCTATCTTACAGGTTGTTTTAGTTTTATAGCAAAGATGCAAGGTGAGTGCTATACAGTTTAACCCATAGGGCAGGGAAAGAAATTGCAAAGGTAGTAAGTGGATCTTTACAGCTTTGGTATCTGGTAGACACAAACTCAAATGGAAACTATGACATTCTTTTAAACAGAGTGGAGGTAATTTAGGCATGTAGATTTCTGGGGGTCCTCATAAGACAATTTTAAATCTTAAAGTGGACATGACAAATTATTTGGGAGATTTTATTTTATTTTATTTTGAGCTGTGTTAAGGGATTGGAAAGATATCTCAGAAGTTAAAAGCCATGCTGCTCTTGCAGAAAACCCATTTTGGTTCTCAACATCCACATGGCAGCTCATAACCATCTCCAAGTCTAGTTCCAAAGGACCTTATGTCCTCTCTTGGCTCTCACAGTCACCAGGCACCCACTTGGTGCATAGACACCCAGGCACATAAAATAAGTAAATCTTTAAAAATGAAAAAAAAGAATCCATTCATATAAAGAATGCAGGGTGAAGGGCAGGTAGATGACAGAAAGATAGAGACAGAATAGATAAAGGATAGATTTTAGATGTTTGTTCTTTACATTGCCAACAGAAATACAATGTGGGGGGGGTCATGGAGCAATGTCCTGCTGGCCAACACCATCCCTACAAACACATGGAACCTTCTAGGCATTGACACTGCCAAGGCCTTTGTTACTAGCCATAGTACTTTTTTCTTTCAGTGTGCTAACGCTAAAAACAAAATCCAAAAGTTGAAAGTTACTGCTGTGGCTAAAAAAATAACTCTCTAAATATATTTTGCCTGCTAATTTTCTTTACTTAAACGAGTATCCCATGCACGCACCTCTTTTTGGTTATCATCTATTGAGGAGAATTAGGAGAAAATGGTGTCGATGTGGATTTCTTTCTTTGAAATGTGTACATCTTTGCCTGTTTTTATTTTCTACTTAAAAGACTATGGGATATATTTGCTGCTAATTTTATCACATCCTGAAAGGAAAACATACTTTCGTGTATGTTGTGATTCATGCCCTATCTAGTTCTGTCCTGGAGTCGTTAGACAAAAACTTGCTACCATAGCTGAAAACAGCAGGGAACACAAACATTTCATTACCCTCTCAGGTGAGTGTTTGTCACCCAGCTGTCCAGGGAGGCATGCAGGTGATTTGGGGGAAAGTTGCCATTGCAACTGCAAACTTTGCTCCATAGGAAGTCACGAAAACCCCCTCCCTCCAGAATATAAGTTATTCATGAGCTTGGGGATGAAAGGCATATGATGGGCTTCAGAAATATAAAATGCTTGATGTTGTCTCTGTGGCAAGGGAAACACTTTTATCTTCATAAAAGAGAGAACAGAAAGAATGTTTTTTTTCCTTAAAAAAAGCATATCTTTTGTATTTTCCATGACACACATAGTACAAAATTAGTTTTCTTTCTTACCCACTGCCTCACCTTCACCTTCATCTGAAAATATCTGAAAATCCTGATATTTTGGAGTTAGACTTTTAAAAGAAAGAACTAAATGAGAGACAGAGGTATTAAAAATGTATGTCCACTGTAGTCAAGTTTGATGGTATATGATTTCAAGCTCAGCAATCAGGAATCTGATGTGGGGATCAGGGGTGTGACACAAGCCTGAGGTACCCAGTAAGTTTCTGGACAGTCCTGTATGATATAGCAAGATCCTGTCTGAGTATTTGATGTAGACTGCTAGCTTCCACACTCATGTACACACATGCATATTTACCTGCACACACAGTATATATACAAACATACTGTAAGGCTAAGGTGGCCCCATTTTGAAAATGCCCCTCTGCTGCCACTACATAGGTTCCTGAAGGTTCTGAACTTTCACCTAGTTCTTAGAGGCAAGCTATGTAACCTTGCCCCCCCCCAACACTCCTTGTCTTCCAGTTCCAGGAAGGGAGCCACAGATGAGGCCAGAGCAAAGAGATTAAGGATGCTTCCCCTAACATAGTTAACTAGAGAAAGCCTGTGTTTACCTAAGAGGGCCAGGTGAGCATTGATTCAACTGTCAGGAATTAACCTTTGTAATACTATTGTAACTGCTTTATTCTGTTCATGTTAGAAAAGAAAGCTTAAAATACTAGCCAGTTGGAAGCTTACCTGTATGAATGTGCCCTGTACCCCCTAAATACTCTTCTCCTCCTTAGCTCAGGGCTCTCATTCAGATCCACTGTGTTGGTGATGGTGAGAGCCCCCGCTTAAGCTTGTAATAAAGACTCTTGTGTGATTTGCATCAGAATCGGCTCATTGATGGTCTTTGGAGACCCCACAATCTGGGCAAAACAATACAGACACACACATAAGCACATACAGAGACACACATACACACACAGGCACAGACACAGATACTGTCAGAAAGGGTGAAATAAAATGAATAAAACATATATGATAGTACATGATATTTATTTGCTCACTCTAACAAACTATTTGTCTTTCATTTCTTTGAGTCTCTTTAATTTTATAGGATTATGATTTGGAAGTGAAATTTTCAAAATTTAGTATTTATTGATGTTTATGCTGCACAAGACAATGTTTTTGAAACATACTGTTTATTGTACTACTTGGTAGAATACTAAGAATTAGGAGCCAATTCTGTTCCCATTTTACAGATGAAAAAACTGAGTCTGTAGAAATAGAATAGAATGTGTCAGGTCAGCTTAGGCAAATGCATGTGGTAGGATGTCACACCTCAGTAGTTGCCCTGTTGATGTTTTTTTTAAGTTACACTTGCTTAAGGAAAGAAAAATATGAGAGAAATATATGAGAGCCATATATTTCTAGAACCAGTGCACCAATCCCTTGGTCCTCAAAATGTGGTTCAAGAAATGGAAGCATACATACCCATGGGAGCTCGTACTAGATGTGAAGTTTTAAACTTTGTCTTCAGTGACATTCAGGAAATATTTTTTTATCAGTTAGGTGTGTGTGTGTATAAGAGGCACTTGGTAGTGCTTTCTAACTTCAACATTTTAAGTATTCTTATCATTCAGCCATAGAAAAAAACATGTGACAGGTTACTGGTCACAGACTCTGGAATACACAACAAATGTCCCTATGGAAGTCACACACACCACTGTACTTTAGACCTATGGATTTAGCAAATAAATTTTACAATTTCCCCTAACACTGCACTTGTTTGATAAGCACTGATCTCAGCCACTGCTTTCTATGAGCTCCTTTTGACAGCTGCAGTGAGGCCTTTGTTTCTGGTCGGTGCTTTTGCTGGCCACTGATTTACTACCATAGTGAAAGAAGCAAGCCATCTGGGACTCTTTTTGATCATGCTGAGACAGAGTGGCAAGAGCCATCTTGTTTTCCATCTCTGAAAGTCTCTGAGTGGTCTCAGTGTAAAGAAAGTAGCGTTTTCAGCTGTGATATCTGTGACTCAACAGAGACTTGGCAACATACTCTGAGAGACCCATGGGAGCTGTAGAAACAGTGCCTTGCGCCATGATGCAAGATTTCTCCTGACTAAGAAGAGAATGTGCTTTGCAGAACATTTGGAGATCAGAAAGTCAGGATGCTTTTCTTTTGGTTGGTATTGCATAAGTTGCTTCTTTCATGCTGGAGTGCATTTATCCCACTGTACAGGGGAGAGAAAACATGGTAACAAGAAGGCTTATAGTGTATGTTACCACACACGCTTTTTACCTGAAACCCAGCCAGAAGCGGCATTTCACTCTTGTTTTGTGTGTAGAAGCAAACATTTACTTAAGAAAGTACTTCATAGAATTTAAATTGAAATAGATACCTTTTGTGTATCCTCTAGCATTCTCTATATTTACCCTCTGAAAAACAACTGCTAGTCAATGAAAAAGAAAATGACAGTGAAGAGAAGAAAATAATTTCCTAAGCAGAAAAGAAATCTTTTATTAGGGACATGGAAGCAAGAGCTCAGCAGGATGGAGCTATGTGATAATGGCTCACTATCATGGAGCTCGTCCTTAACTGTGATTCTGAAGCTTTCTACAGATCACTGTACCCACCTTACAATGTACCTCCCTTTCCCCTTTAGTTGCTTACCTTCTTATGTATTCTTATGATTTCTAAGACTGTCTTTTAAGTGGTAAATCCCAATAATTACTCTACCACAATTCTCCAATTCTCATCAGTCTATTAACCCTCTTCTTATAAATGCTTGCAATTCAACTCATCTTCCAAGATGTCTTTTCCTTGTGAAAGGCAGCATTTCTGTCTCTTTTTGTCTTAGCAGTCATATTTGCCATCCCAATACTAAATTTATCAGTTTGCTTGTCACAATGGTGTAGATCCTAAGCCCATGTTAGTATGGTTGTGGTCTCTTTTTTCCCTACTTCTTGACACATGATTTTTCATGGAGCAGAAAGATCACAAAGAGCTCAGGTCGGCATTAGAGAATCTTCTCAAGATCATCAGAAGAAAGAGACTACGCAAAGGATAATTTCTACTACTTTCTTAGGAAGTATATTTGTCTGGGCCATGGGCAAGAATAAAATATAATGCAGAGAAAAAGAGGGCCAATTCAAGTGTGTGAACTCAAGATGGATCCTCAAGATGCAATTTACAATAAATCCTAACACTATTCTCCAGAAAGGAAAAGGGAAATATTTATGTACTTAGTTCCCTTTTTCAGGGGGTTGCCTTGGGGGGGGGGGGGGAGTAACACCTCTTAGCCTCCATCTCTCAGGTGAAGTTTCTGTGGTTTTACTAAAGCAGAGGCAACATCGAAGCCATAGGCAGAAAGTAGAATGAAGTCATGTAGCTCAAGGAGATGCTCAAGGAGGGCACGGGGCTTGTTCTGAACCCCTCCCACCAAGTTCTGCACCTCCCATTAGCAGTATATCTTTACCAAGCTTTCTTTAAATACCTGTCACTTTTATCTCTATCCCACTGCTCTTTTTAAAATACAGGGGCCCCCTCTTTTCTCGCTTTTATTAATGATGTAATCTCCTGTCCTTCGACCTTGCCTAACTCATTTTCCGGATAATAAGTCTAAACTTATTTATTTATCTTGTATTTGTTTGTTTTAAGATGAACTATCACCTAATTTCTTAGGCTTATAGGACTTTTCATTTTTCTTTTTGGGTTTTTGAATCAGGGTTCCACTATGTAGCTTTGGTTGTCCTGGAACTCACTCTGTATACCCAGCTGATATCGAACTTACAGAGGTCTGCTTGCCTCTGTCTCCCAAGTACTGTGATTAAAGATGTGTACCACTATGCCCAGTAGCTTACAAGACTTTTAAAATTAAATTATTCTTTCACATATGCATACTTACCCCAGTTTCTCCTCCCTCCTCTCCTCCTAGTTTCTTCCCCCATCTCCACTCTCCTCATCCATTTGTCCTGTTTCCTTTCTGAAATGGACAGGCCTTCAGGGGATATCAACCGAACATGACATATCAAGTTGCAATAAGACTAGGTATCTTCCTCATATAAAGGCTGGACTGGGTAACCCAGTAGGAGGACAAGGGTCCCAAAAGCAGGCAAAAACATCAGAAACAGCCCCTGCTCCTTCTGTTAGAAGTCCCACAAAAACACCAAACTACACATCTATAACATATAGTCAGAGTGCCTAGGTTAGACCTGTACTCCCTGATGGTTGGTTCAGTCTTGGTGAACTCCCATGAGTGAGTCCAGTTTTGTTGATTCTGTGGTTTTTATTGTGGTGTCCTTGTATGGAAGTAGAAAAAGTCATTCTGAGTGAGGTAATTGAGACCCAGAAAGACAAACATGGTATGTTCTCTCTTATAAGTGGATATTAAATGTAAAGTAAAGGATAGTCAAGCTACAATCCATCGACCCAGACAGAGAGGCTAAGTAACAAAGAGGGCTCAAGGGGAAATGCATGAATCACCCTGGGAATGGAAAATAGAAGAGAATTTGAGGGTGGACTGGGGCAGGTGAGGATGAGAACAGGAGAAATCGAGTTGGGGGAGGATGGAGGGAGAAGGTACTGTGAGAGACAACTAGAATTTGGGGTTAAGGGGTCAAGTTAGAAAACTAGTGCAATGGAAACTCCAAGGAATTTATTATGTAACAATAGCTAAGTCTCTTAGTAATAAGGGATACAGAGCCTGAACCAGCTATCTCCTATAACCAGGTAAAACTTCCACGGGAGGGACAGGGACACCAACTCAGACACAAACTCTTCAACCTACAATTTATAAAGGTGGCACAGATATTATGGGAGTGGCTACCAATGACTAGCCCATCTTGAGAACCATGCTGCCAGAAGGAGCCCACCACTGACAGTGCCTGGAGGACCAGAAATCAGAGGCTGGAAGGTCCAGAGATATACCACAGAACCAAACACACCTGGCAAAAAAAATTAAGAAATGATTCCTAATAATATACTGTTATATTCATAGACAGGAATCTGGCATAATCACTATCAGAGAGACTCCATCCAGCAATGGATGGAAACAGATGCAGAGACCTGTAGGCAAACATTAAGGGGAGCTCTGGGAATCCTAGGAAAAAGGGGAGGAAGGATTCGAAGACTTTTTTTTTTAATGTTTATTTATTACTTCAGGTTACATCTCCATCACAGTGTCCTCTTTCCACCACTCCCAGTCCCACCCTCCCACCCTCTACCCCCTTTCCCTTCCATCTCATTCCTCCAGAGGGGAGTGTCCCTACATATCAGTCTCCTGCCCCAGTTCAGCAGTCATATGAGGGCCAAGATCCTCCTCACACACTGGGGGCCTACAAGGCAGCACCGCTAGGGCACAGTGTCTCTTTAACTCAGGTAACAGAGTCTATGTTCCTGTTCCTTTTGGTGCATTGGTTGTAGTATAGTTATCCCGCACTACATGGCTAAAATCTGAATATAAGTGAATAGATGCCATGTGCATCCTTCTGAGTCTGGGTTAGCTCACTCAAGATGAGCTTCTCTAGTTCCATCCATTTGGCTGCAAATCACATGATTTCATTGTTTCTGATGGCTGAGTAGTATTCCATTGTGTAGATGTACCACAGTTTTTTTTTTTTTAATTCACTCCTCAGTTGAGGGACATCTGGGTTGTTTCTAGTTTCTAGTTATTACAAATAAGGCTGCTATGAACATAGATGAGGAGATGTCCTTGTGGTGTGGTGAGGAATCATTTGTATGTATACCCAGAAGTGATATGGTTGGGTTGTGAGATAGAATTATTCCAAGTTTTTTAAGATATCACCAGAATGATTTCCATAATGGTTTACAAGTTTGCTCTCCCACCAGCAATGGAGGAGTGTTCCCCTTTCTCTACAACCTTGCCTGCATGTGCTGTCATTAGAAATTTTCTATCTTAGCCATTCTAACAGGTATGAGATGGAATCTCAGAGTTGTGTTGAGTTGCGTTTCCCTGATGATTAAGGATGCTGAACATTTCCTCAAGTGTCTCTCAGCCATTAGGGATTCCACCTTGTGAATTCTCTGTTTAGCTCTGCTCCCCATTTTTTGATTGGATTACTTTAATACCTGATCTGTTGTATTTGACAACTGGAATTTGCACAAACTAATTCAAAATTTCCTTCTATCCTCAGCTTCTTCATGCCTTCAAGGCTGGAATGAATACTCACGTGGCTTGGGACATTGATCATTTTATCAAAACTCAGATTCAATGTCAAAATCTCCCAAACCTTGTCTGGATATCTCTCTTGTGGACCAGTGGTCCTTTAATTTCAATTCATTGGACTGCCTTGAGGTTGACCATGGTTAGTGCTAATTGTCAAATTGGTAGACTCCAGAATCACCAAGGGAATGTGTGGTGTGGGCCTCTGGTCCTGCTTGTGGGGGCTTATCTTGATTGCATTAATTGAGATGGGAGAGCCCTCCCACTGTGGGTGGTGCTATTCCTCTGCTGTGGTTTTCGACTATGTCAGTGGAAAAAGGAAAGGGAGTCGCACAGCAATATGCATCATTGTTCTGTCTTCCTGGTTGTGGACATGGTTGGAGCAGGTGATTCAAGCACTTTCTCCCTTCAGTTTCCTTTCATGATAGCCTTGAACTGTGAGACATATCAATAAATTCTCTCTTAAATTGCTTTTGTCAACATACACAGAGGAACAGAAGTAGAAACTAAAGCTACTCTGAATATACAACTATTGTAACAAGATGACGATTGGCAGCCCTGAGATGGGGCTTAAGAAACTGCATTTTTAGGAAGTTTCTACCTGATGCTAATGCTGCTGGTTCAGAACAATACTCTTGGAAGCACATCTGGTGTTTCTTTGTCTTAGCATTTAATACAAACCACGTAGAGGCAGATTACTGGTCCCTTCTCCTTAGTGTGAATGCATCACAGAACAGAGAAACTGTCTTGTTCATTTCTGAAACATTGCATTTGATACTATGGCTGGCACAAAGAAGGTGCTTTGGGAATGAGAAAAAGGGAAAACTAGACATTTTATGTGAAGATTGGAATACAGAAGATGTAGAGAGTTTTTCAGAGTACATGTCCAGATGCTCTAAATTCTGCTAACCATAATGAAGTCCATTCAGTGCAGTGGCTATGAGTAGAGTCTTAAATGTCTGAGCTTCACCAGGCAATGTTAGGTTTGTCATTTAATAACCATGTAAACTTGTTTTTATGCTCATAAAATGATAGTAATAAAATGCTGTGTAATGGAGCTATTGTGTGTTTAACTGAGGCAGTACATATCAAATGGTTGTCATAGTCCTTAGTATGTCACGAAATACTAATACTACCAGTTTATCATATGCTCCTGTAGATTACTTACTTATAACAATAACAGCAAGTCTTCAGCAATTTAGTAGATAAGAATTCCAAAGAGGAGGGGGCCAAGATGGCGGCGACCTACACTGATGCATTTTGAACACGGGGAAAAAAGAGCCATAAAAAACACAGAGTTATTGGGCACTGTGCAAAAACCGGTGGGGCTAGACCCCCCCGGGAACACTCACAGCACCCAAGGGACTGTTAAAAGTCTCAGGGTAAGGCTCTCCCCCCAACTCTCGCAGACACGGAAGCCACTAAACCCTGGATTCAGGAACTCCCATTTGGAGAGGCGCCTGGTAAGATCGACCCCAACTCACAGCAGGCAGAATCAGGGGCCACTTGGCGATCAATCACTAGCCTACTGGGCTCCCCACACTTCAGGAAGAACTTATACCCACTTAAGAAACTTTGTGAGATAGTGGAAGTCATAGCAAGGAACAAACAGGGAGCTCAGAGGGTGGTCTGCAGCCGCTCCAGACACAGAGGGCGGAGGTTCCCAGAGAGCGGGAGCCGGGAAGCCAAAGGTGGGTTGGAGGGGCCGAATCCCTGCGCACTTACGGCAGCGCTGCTGGGGAGGGAGCCCGGCGTGGGCGGGGCTAGGGATCCACGCACCCAAACAGGAGAACTGGGGAGGGAGCCAGGCATGGGCAGGGCCAGGGATCTGCGCACCCAAGGCTGAGCTGCTTGGGCGAGAGGCCCACTCAGGTGGCCGGAGGATCCGGGGCTCGGTGCACCCACGGCCGAGCAGCCAGGGAGGGAGACCCGCAGCTGCGCAGACAGGGAGGGATTCAGGCACAGGGGTCAGGCCTGTGGCGAGAAGCCTAGTGAGAAACCAGAAATCAGGGGACCATAGCTGTATTCTGGAAAATCCAGACATATTAGGTGTGGAGCCAGACCCTGTCAGCCTCCGTGACGACAAACAAAGCCCACAGAATCTGTGCCTGGGCAAACAGGTCCATACCATCAGAACCATTACAGGCTGATAACTCAGAGTGCAACATAGAGAAGTCTGAATTGGGAGCAGTGAAACAATCCCGGTCCATTACTCACAACCTGGGAATAGGCTGCACCAGCTCACAGTGCCTCAGGCGATTAAAACCACAGTGACCCTGAAATCCCCCTGTAAGCAATGACAGATAGCCAAGTAACTCATCCCATGCACCAAAGCATCCACTCTGGATCCAAGCACAGAAAACAACAAGAACAGACAGCTAAACGCATACAATGGCCAAAGTTCAAAAAAAAAAATATATAACTCAAGGAAATATGACTCCAAAAAAGCAGAATTATCTTAGCTCATACAATTCAGATGACCTCACACCAACAGAAACACACGAAAACGTTGAAAATTCTACATTATGGAAAGTGATAGAGTCCCTGCAAGAAGAACTTAAATCTATGAAGGAATTCAAAGAAGCCACAATTTTACAAGTCAAAACAAGGAACAACACCATTAAAGAGCTCCAAGCCAAGGTGACAGAGCTTGAACAGGAAAAGGACAAAGCAATGAAAGATTTTCATACAAAAACAAGCAAGCTGGAGAAGGAAATGTACGAAACGAACAAAACCATACAAGACATGAAAATAGAAATAGAAACAATAAAGAAAACACAGTCAGAGTTAAAAGAGGAAGTGGAGAATCAAGGGATGAGAACAGGAACTACGGATGTGAGTATCAAAAATAGGATGCAAGAGATGGAAGAGAGGATCTCAGGCATGGAAGATTCGATGGAAGAAATCAGTACAACATCCAAAGAAAATGAGAAGGTTAAAAAAATCTCTCACCCACAACATCCAAGAAATCAAGGACTCAATGAAAAGACGGAACCTAACAATTATAGGTATAGAGGAAAGAGAGGACTCCCGACTCCAAGGTCCAGGAAATATCTTCAACAAAATCATAGAGGAAAACTTCCCAAACCTGAAAAAAGAGATGCCAATAAAAATCCAAGAGGCTTACACAACACCAAACAGATTAGATCAGAAAAGAAACTCCTCTCACCATATAATAATTGAAACACCAAATGTACAGAACACAGAAAGTATATTAAAAGCTGTAAGAGAAAAAGGTCAAATCACATACAATGGCAGACCCATCAGAATTACACCTGATTTCTCCTCAGAAACTTTAAAAGCTAGAAGGGCCCGGACAGATATACTACAAGTCCTGAGAGATCATAGGTGCCCAGCAAGACTACTTTACCCAGCAAAACTTTCTATCAACATAGACGGAGAAAACAAGATATTCCATGACAAAATCAAATTTAAACAATATCTACCCACAAACCCAGCCCTACAGAAAATCTTAGAAGGAAAATCCCAACCCAGAGAAGAAAACTCCACTCACGAAAACAAAGGGAATAGAAAACCACTCAGCAACTAAACCAAAAGAGGCACAGGAATACCACCTATACCAAACTAATGGGAAATAACAACCCCAGGTCACTAATATCCATCAACATCAATGGACTCAACTCCCCAATAAAAAGACACAGGTTTACAGAGTGGATCCGCAAGCAAGACCATTCCTTATGTTGTATACAAGAGACACATCTAACTATGAAAGATAGACACTGCCTCAGAGTAAAGGGCTGGGAAAAGGTTTTCCAAGCAAATGGACCCAGGAAGCAAGCTGGAGTAGCCATCCTAATATCAAACAAAACAGACTTCCAACTGAAGTTAATGAAGAAAGACAAAGAAGGGCACTATATACTCATTAAAGGGAATATTCATCAAGAGGAAATCTCAATACTGAACATCTATGCCCCAAATACAAAGGCACCTCCTTTTGTAAAAGAAACACTTCTAAAACTTAAAGCGCATGTCGATCACAACACATTAGTAGTGGGAGACTTCAACACCCCACTCACAACAATGGACAGATCATCAAGACAGAAGACAAACAGAGAAATATTGAGTCTAACAGAGATCATGAAACAAATGGACCTAACAGATATCTACAGAACGTTTCACCCAAAAACAAAGGAATACACCTTTTTCTCAGCATCCCACGGAACCTTCTCCAAAATCAACCACATAGTTGGTCACAAGGATAGTCTCAAGAGATACAAGAAAATTGAAAAAACACCTTGTATCTTATCATACCACCACGGAATAAAGCTGGTCTTCAACAGCAAAAGAATCAACAGAAAGCCTAAACACACATGGAAATTGAACAGCTCATTATTGGATGACCACTGGGTCAGGGAAGAAATAAAGAAGGAAATCAAAGACTTCTTAAATCCAACGACAATGAAGACACAACATACCCAAACCTATGGGATACATTGAAAGCTGTGCTACGAGGAAAGTTCATAGCATTAAGTGCTTTCAAGAAGAAAATTGTGACAGCTCATATTAGTGAACTAACAGCTAAGCTGGGTGAATTGGAAAAAAAGAAACAAACACTCCCAAGAAGAGCAGAAGCCAGGAAATCATCAAACTTAGGGCTGAAATCAACAACTTAGAATCAAAAAGAACTATACAAAGAATCAATGAAACCAAGAGTTGGTTTTTTGAGAAAATCAACAAAATAGACAGACCCCTAGCCAAATTAACTAAAAGGCAAAGGGAAAGAACCCAAATCAACAAAATTAGAAATGAAAAGGGAGAAATAGCAACAGACATTGAGGAGATCCAGAAAATATTCGGGTATTACTTTAAAAATCTATATTCCACTAAATTTGAAAACATAAGCGAGATGGACAATTTCCTCGATAAATTCCACCTACCAAAACTAAATCAAAATCAGATTAACAGCTTAAACAGCCCAATAACACCCAAGGAAATAAAAACAGTCATTAATAATCTCCCAACCAAAAAAAGCCCAGGGCCAGATTGCTTTAGCACGGAATTCTACCGGACCTTCAAAGAGGAACTAACACCATTACTTTTCAAACTCTTCCACCACATAGAAACAGAAAGAACACTGCCAAACTCATTCTATGAGGCCACTGTCATTCTGATTCCTAAACCACACAAACCCAACAAAGAAAAAGAACTTCAGACCAATCTCCCTCATGAACATAGATGCAAAAATACTTAATAAAATACTAGCAAGCCGAATTCAAGAACACATTGAAAGTATCATACACCATGATCAAGTAGGCTTCATCCCAGGAATGCAGGGATGGTTCAACATATGAAAGTCTATCAACGTCATTCACCATATAAACAAGATGAAAGAAAAAAACCACATGATAATCTCGCTAGATGCAGAAAAAGCATTTGACAAAATCCAACACCCCTTCATGCTAAAAGTTCTGGAGAGAACGGGCATACAAGGACCATACCTAGAAATAATAAAGGCAATATACAGCAAGCCAGTAGCCAACATCAAATTAAATGGAGAGAAGCTTGAAGCATTTCCTCTAAACTCAGGGACAAGACAAGGATGTCCACTTTCACCATATCTCTTCAATATAGTACTTGAAGTCCTTGCTAGAGCAATAAGATAACTAAAGGAGATCAAAGGGATAAAAATTGGAAATGAAGAAGTCAAATTATCCCTATTCGCAGATGATATGTTAGTATACATAATCGACCCAAAAAACTCCACCAAAGAACTCTTACAGCTGATAAACAACTTCAGCAAGGTGGCTGGATACAAAATTAACTCAAAAAATTCAGAAGCCCTTCTTCATACAACAAACAAATATACCGAGAATGAAATAAGGGAAACAACCCCCTTCACAATAGCCACAAACAACATAAAATACCTGGGGATAACTCTAACCAAGCATGTAAAGGACCTATATAACAAGAACTTCAAGCCCCTGAAGAAAGAAATGGAAGAGGCCTTTAGAAGATGGAAAGATCTCCCATGCTCATGGATAGGTAAGATCAACATAATAAAAGTGGCTATCCTACCAAAAGCAATATATAGACTTAATGCAATTCCTATCAAAATACCAACACAATTCTTTATAGACCTGGAAAAAGCTAGTCTCAACTTCACATGGAACAACAAAAAGCCCAGAACAGCTAAATCAATCCTGTAAAATGAAAAAACATCTGGAGGTATCACCATCCCAGATTTCAAGCTGTACTACAGAGCAACAGTAATAAAAACAGCATGGTACTAGTATAGAAACAGACCAGTGGATCAATGGAATCGAATTGAAGAACCTAACATGGACCCACACACCTATGGCCAACTAATCTTTGACAAAGAAGCCAAAACCACACAATGGAAGAAGGACAGCATCTTCAACAAATGGTGCTGGACCAACTGGATGTCCACTTGCAAAAGAATGAAATTAGACCCATACCTATCACCTTGTACCAAACTTAAATCCAAGTGGATCAAAGACCTTAACATAAAGCCGACCACACTAAATATACTAGTAGAAAAAGTAGGAGAAACCCTCGAACTCATTGGCACAGGTGACAACTTCCTGAACAGAACACCAACAGCTCAGGACCTGAGATCAACAATCAATAAATGGGACCTCATGAAACTGAAAAGCTTCTGTAAGGCAAAGGACACTGTCATTCGAACAAAATGGCAACCAACAGACTGGGAGAAAATCTTCACCAACCCCACATCTGATAGAGGGCTATTATCTAAAATCTACAAAGAACTCAAGAAACTAAATGCCAAGAAACCAAATAATCCTATCAAAAAATGGGAGATGGAGCTAAATAGAGAATTCACATAGAAGGAATCCCTGAGGGCTGAGAGACACCTGAAGAAATGTTCAACATCCTTAATCATCAGAGAAATGCAACTCAAGACGACCCTGAGATTCCACCTAACACCTGTTAGAATGGCTAAGATAAAGAGCTCAAATGATAGTGCATGCTGGCGAGGGTGTGGAGAAAGGGGTACCCTACTCCATTGCTGGTGGGAGTGCATGCTTTTGCAACCACTATGGAGGTCTGTCTGGCGATATCTTAGAAATCTAGGAATAACCTTGCCTCAGGACCCAGCCATACCACTTCTGGGTATACACCCAAAGGACCTCTCATGGAGACATAGGGAAGTCTCCTCATCTATGTTCATAGCTACCTTATTCGTAATAGCTAGAAATTGGAAACAACCCAGATGTCCCTCAACTGAAGAATGGATTAAAAAACTGTGGTACATCTATACAATGGAATATTACTCAGCTCTCAGAAACAATGAAATCATGCAATTTGCAACGAAATGGATGGATCTAGAGGAGCTCATCCTGAGTGAGCTAACCCAGTCTCAGAAAGATGCACATGGCATCTATTTACTTATAGTAGGATCTTAGCTATATCGTACAGGATATCTGTACTACAACCAACACACCAAAAGGAACACGGACATAAATTTTTTTTTTTATCTTTTTCTTTTTCCTTCTTTTTTTCTTTTTTTCTTTTTCCTTTTCCCTTCTCTTTTTCCTCTCTTTTTTTGTTGATATTATTTGTTTTTGTGGGTTTGTGTGTTTGTTGGTCTTTTTTTTAGTATTCCCCCAGTAGCAAGGAGACACCTTTCACTGGCAGTACTGCCTCGTAGGCCCCCGGTGAATGAAGAGGCTCTTGGCCCTCATATGACTCCTGATCTGTGGTGAGAGACTGTTAGGCAGGGACACTCCACCCCAGAGGAACAAGACGGAAGGGTCAGGGGGTGGGAAGCGGGAAAAGAGGGCAATATGATAAGGATGTAACCTGAAGCAACCAACAAATAAATTTATTAACTAAAAAAAAAAGGGCAGGTGGCAGGGCTGAAACACTGTGAAACACTGTGAATGGAATAGAGGATACAGCCATTCGGCCTGGTTTTGCAGACCTCCAGGTGTTGAGAAGACGTGGAGCTAAGGTAAAATACAAGAGAATTGTGGTGTTGGCCCATGCCTTTGACTTCAGCGGAGACAGGGGGAGCACCCTAGAATTGGTGGTCTTATGTATTCTGGAATCATACGGAGCGTTGTGGTGAGGGTGCATACTCTTGGTCCCACCATTCAAGAAGAGTACACCCTTGGTCCCAGCTCCCAGCACACTGGAGACAGAAACGGTCAGATCCCGGAGCTCAGGATCAGCCTGATGCAGGGCAAACTCTAAATAGAGAAAGACTTCGATCCAGGAGTGGTGGAACACATCTTTGATCCCTTCAGATGGGAACCACAGGTCTCTGATCCCAATAATTAGAGTTCAGAGACACACACATGGGATTTGGAGGGACCTAGGTTTGGAGGCTACTTACAAAAGGCCTTCTCGATGCAGGCAGATTGTCCTTTGGGATCTCAAAATATATACACTGGAGCTGGTTTAGCTCCAAGGTGACAGAATGATTTCTTCTTTAACCCGGATTGAAAGATAACGCTTTGTATGTTGTCGGAAGGCCAAATTTGCTTCAGGAGAAGTACTACCTAGCCCCACCCCCCAAAAAAAATAGGGTAATTGTCCCAGGGTTGGGATTGAGGCAGGGCTCTGTTCTTATCTTTCCAGGAGAATCGAAGTGTCCATAAGGGGAGCCCGGGGACGGCTGGACAGCGGAAACCTCAGCAGAGAGCAGAATCAGGCACCAAGGAGGACAAGTGACCCAGTTGATTTTGCCTGGCAGACTTCCTCAATAGCTGTCTCCATCGGGGGCCTGCAACTACGGCAATTCTATGTCGCTGGGACCGTTCAGCTCTACACAATGCCCTGGCCGGAACCTCAGTGATGCCTGCAAGATCAGCCTCTGCCTACAAACCCCTTAGGTCATCTAAACAGCTGAGAACAGAAGGACTGAACATAAAAGGAGTATACTAACATTTTTAACCATTTTTTCCATTTGGGTTCGGGCCCCAAACAGGTCTACTACGACCCAAATCAGCAGGAAGTCAGTTTAAGAGAGAGCCGTCCCATGCCCAGAGGGTGGGGAAGGTGTTTCTCCGCCCTTCTTTTTGGTTATTTGAAGGATAACTGAAAACTCTGATATTTAGGGGAAGAGATTACAAGCTGATAAATGGTCCTGTTTAATGGGTTTTGGAGGCTAGCCCCAGGGATTTCCTACTTTTCCTTTTCTGTATCCTTCTTCCTCTCTTATGTAGGGGTGCTTAGACTTGAGAAAAATGAGATATAGACATAGCACCGGAAGGTCCAAGAAGAAGGGGCAGATTATTGAATATGCCCTTATACCTTTGTACATTGATACAAAATTAGTTTATTTGGCTAAAGTGGTATTGACCATTGTTTATTGTGCAAAAATAAGATTGTATTGGATTACATCGGTATTGATCTTTGTATATTGATACAAAATTAAGATTATAGTTGGCCACAATGGTATTGACCCTGTATATGGACGTAATATTAAGATTGTATTGGGCTACATAGGCATTGATCTTTGTATATTGATACATAATTAAGAGTATATTTAACCACCATTGAATAGATCTTTGTATATTGATACAAAATTAAAGGGAACGCTTCCTAATGGTATCATACCTAGAGATACTTAATATTAAAATATGAAGCTCTGACCTCTTGATACCAATCATCTAAAACGGTCTAGGATAGTTAAGTAAAACAAACTCCTAGTCATGCAAACATGTCACTTTGTTAGCTACTATGACAGTCTATCACAGATATTCTCTAAACTACCCAGTAATCAAGTTGCTAAGAGACAAGCAACATTTGCTTATCTAAATACAAGAGATGGATAGGGCATTTTCAAAAACCCCAAGAGATCTGCAGAATATGGCATTCAAAGATGTTATCTTAAATTAAGATTTTCTTTTTTTTTTGATATCGAGACATATTAGCTCCTGACAGCACCCCCTATTCTACTCCAAGTAGAAGATAAGCATCGAAGAATCTCCACTGTAAGATGGTTGAATTAGTGGCATGCCTGTCTCTTGGCATGAAAAAACCCCTTGCACCAACTTCAGACAGACTGCTGTCCAAAAAGGACAAAACTTGGTAGCAGGGAAGTCGACAGCCTAACTCTGCCAAGACAGGGTAGGTAAGTCCTTCATAATCCATGCTCTACAACAAATGTCTGTCAGAGAAACAGGACCCAAAGGCTGAAGACTGATGCAGGAATGTATGGAGAGAAAATGGGAACTGTCCAGGCAGTCATTGTTATGTCATTTCTTAGTTTCGGAAGCTGCAGGCCCTGCACTTCCTATATAAGCAGATATATTTATCCCTCTCAGGTCTCTGAGGTGGTTGAAGAATAGACAGCTAGAGTCTCATAGTTAAATTTTGAGTTGTTTAGGAATCAAGAATGTGTTATAGATCTAAGAAGATACTCTTAAAAGTGTGTTGCAAGTTACTATGAATGTTGAGTCAGATATAGACCTTTAAACTCATGGAGATTGTTAGATAGTAGAATGTTAACGTCAGGGTCCAAATATGTATAAACTGGACATTGGGAAGGTATACTGGGCCATTTAACTCTCATAAATGTGGCATATTTATATCTGTTGTTTTGTATAATATTTACTGTTAGAAGGAACCATCTGTTGGACTGAAAGGGGAAACTTCTGGGGGGAAGAGGGTGGAAGGGCGGGATAGGAAGGGGGAATAGGGAGGGGTTTGTGACTGAGATGTAACTTGAAGAAAAAAAATAAAGTATTTAAAAAAAAGAATTCCAAAGAAATGTTAAATTACTTAAATTTAGGCATTCTTGGCCTCATGAAATATTGTGCTTATTTTAAATGTTTAATATATTCTTAATTAAGAGGGCTATTACTGAGGTGAAAGGCTGTTTTCAGAAGGAAACTGATTTTGGATGTTTAAGGAAGATTATACATTTCTATTCAAAATTCCTATTAATGTATCACAAATGGAAAAAATTTCAAAAGTAGCAATGTACTTAAAGAATATGTTTATCACAATAGCTTACAGTCAGAGAGGCAATTTTATACAAAGCTCTCTAAAGATTCATAGTCACTAATGGAGCATCGCTCTAAGTTATTGCCAACCTCACTATACCAACGGTTATGAATGCAGCCATAGTTTGAAAATACACAGGAATTAAAACATCCAGAAGCAGGATTCCAGGGAGCCACTTGCAAGCCATGACGGAGGATCAGGCACAAGGCAGATGCAATGAACTTGGCCAGCAGGAATTTTGAGACTGTTTAACTGGACTGGGTAGTCTGAGGTAGGTCTCACAGGAACATGCTCTTTCACAAATGAAGAATGTGGGAGAAGTTTCTAGTCATTAGAACTGTGTTACCTCTCTCCATTCACTTAGTATTCATTTGCTCATTTGTTGTTTAAAGCATGTTATCTGTATTAGGTTTTGATAATCATTGCCATCTTATGGCTTGACTTAATTTTATACCTGTTTATGAAATAATCGTGGAACTGACTCAATTTGCAGATGCATTGTTAGAGCATGTCAGAAGTTTCTGGAATCACATAATTACTGGTGTTGTTTGTGTTTCTAATCCCATATCCTGATAACAGAGGAGATAAGTCATCCAACTGCAATGATGTCCTTAGTACTCTCTTCTCTGTGGCTGTCACAGAGCTTGAGGAGCCATGGTAGTCATAGAATGCCTTCCAAATGACAATGGAATGTGAACACATCTATGGTGTCTCAAATTATTCAATGTTTTCTGTGATATTTAATTCATTAATTTAATCATAAGCATTTAAGTCATATATTATGAAAAACGTTATTTTATTTGAACTATTATTTTTGCACAGAGATTCATATAGCACTTAGGGAAATCTCTGGATTCACATAACAACTGGTACACTTAGTGATTCCTACCCCAGAGTCTGGTAACAGGAGGATAATGCTTCCAGTGGCAATGCTGTGACTTTGCAGATGGGCTTTGAACTCAACATCCTCCTGACATGGCCTCCCAAACAGCTAGGATTGCAAGTGTCACTACATTTGGCTCTCACGTGAACTATGTGCCTCTTTCTTGTCCTCGTGAGAACCAAGTTTTAGATTTTCTAACACCTTTTCAGGGGAAACGATGTTCCATCTAGGGTGCTTGTTGCTTATGTCATAAGACTTTCTTCATCTGTACCAAATGTTACTGTGGATATATTCTCCCAAGTCACATATACTTACTGTACAATTTTCATGGTTTGTAATTTATAAAATGTAAATTATGAAGTCTTAAAATATGATGTACAAGTTTTTCTTACAACAATTTCCAACACTCAAACTGGCAGCTCAGCCCCTGACAATAATTACCAAACCCGTTGAAAAGTTTTCCTCCTTTTTCATTTTCAATTTTATTATCAAGTCTAATCAAGTAATATTTTTATACACTCAAAGCTAAACAATTATTGGTACCCAGACCAACATAATTTCTGTAAACAAAGTTTTTAAGAGAACTTTCTATATGATGTAAGATTCATTAGGATACATCCCACCCATGCCCAAAAATCAACATTCTCTCTTTTAAATAAATTTTTTTCAACAGTGAAATGGAAACCTTATTGTCCTTCTGCTTAAGTATATTCTGTAACCATGGTGTTCAAAAGTAGAAGTTTTATAAAAGAGTTTGAAAGTGACTCAAAAGGGTCAGCTCTATTTCCATTCTTTTCATCTCTCTGTTTCCCATGGAATCAGTTTGATCTTGAGACTGGTTCATTTCAATCACAAGGTGGTTCAGAGAGGGGATGGATGAATGGAGTGAGGGAGGCAGGGGGGGGAGAGGAGGAGAAAGAATGGGAGGGAGAGAGAGAAAGAGAGAGAGAGAGAGGTGCAATGGAATTATTATTTCAATTCTACCTATAGGCCTAATTTATATTAGAAACATGGTGATAGAATTTGGAATTTTAATTGCATTAGAATTTTAATCAATTCAATGCCAGGCATTAGTGAGAGTCACCTGCAGTGCCAGAGATAGGTAGACTCTTCAAAAAAAAAAAAAAAATACAATTAAGGAGAGGCAAAGCACATACCTGAAGTCAACTTTGTTTCCAAGTAGGGACAGTGTTTAATAAATCTCAAAGTACAGATATATCTTTTTTTCTCAGGTTAACACTTAATCTGTGTAGTTTAAACAAAATCATTTCCATCTCAGGGTTGAGGACACTAGGGCTCAGTGTGACATATTACCCTGAATTAATATGTATTTCTCATAAACTCCAAGTTCAACTTCAACTTTTCTAGTCACGTATTACTTTTGCTAAAACAATGAGTAAAAGATGAATGTTTAATGAAATTATGCATTGTTATGCTTACTAATGTCAGTTACTATCTTGTGTCTTTAACTGTACCCTTATTTTAATTCTAATTCCATGTTCCAGTTTTAATTCCTCAAAGCTGGTACTAAATGATAGTTGACACTGCTGGGAGAATGGAGGGAAAATGATCTCTAAGGTGCCTTGTCGGCATCTTTTGTTTCATGGATACAGTCTCTGAGGGTAAACTCACTCTTTGTTTAAATAGAATAAATTTTGTGAGTGGACTGGGTTTGGATGGGGATGGGAACAAGAGGGATCATGTGTTGGGGAAATTGATGGAGAAATAGAGTATAGGGAGATACACCTGGAATTGGGGAGCTTTAGGGTATGTGTGTGGAAATGCTGAAGTGGAAACTTCCAGGAATCTATGAGGGTGATCCTATTGAGGAATCCTAGTAATGGAGGATATGGAGTCTGAGCTGAACATCTTTTGTAGCCATGCCTGGCTTCCAGTGGTGATATTTGGTTGCATTCAGTTGAGTTGTTAGCCAAGAAGGTCCTGTGGAGATCCCTAAACAATCCAGATTGATGCTAGAACAGATGATTGCTCTATGAAAACTGAAAGCATGGCTCCATTGCTGAGAAAAACATCCACGCAGCTCACTGAATGTAGGGAGGTTGAGATGGTGCCTACATGGAGACTTTACCCCTATCTTTTAGTTTCTCTGGGGGGAGAAAGTACTCTACAAGCTATGGAAATGGAAACCTGGTCATCAACCCAGCCAGAACCCCTTGACCTACAATCTGTCCTTCATACAAGATGTGCTGGGATAATGGTGATATAAAACTTGTGCCAAACAATGTTTGCTTTAACGTGAGGACCACACCATGAGAGGGAGCCCATGCCCCACACTTCCTGGATTGTCAGGAAGCAGAGACTGGCTACTCCAGAGACCTAGGGTAGAACCAAGAATGACTGACAGAAAAAAAAATCAATGAAATGATTCCCAATGCTATTCTCATATACTCTTAGATTGCTGCCTTGTCCAGTCATCACCAGAAAGACTTCCTCCAGTGGTAGATGGGAGCAGGTGCAGAGATCCACAGTGAAATATTATATGGACAGAGAGTTTTTTTAAGCTTTTAAACTTGAAATTATATATATATATATATATATATATATATTAATATTTATTTATTACTTCAGGTTACATCTTCATCACAGTACACTCTTTCCACTCCTCCCAGTCTCATCCTCCCACCTTCTACCCCCTCCAGAGTGGAGTGTCCCTATATATCAATCCCCTGCCCCAGTTCAGCAGTCATACGATGGCCAAGAGCCTCCTCATACACTGGGGCCCACAAGGTAGCACCACTAGGGACAAATGTCTCATTGACAGGAAAAAAAGTCTATGTTCCTGTTCCCTTTGATGCATTGGCTATAATATAGTTTTCCTGTACTATATGGCTAAAATCAGAGGTTTCCATCAGGTCCCTCTCCTCAGAGATGAAGAACCCTCAGAAAAGGGAAGGAAAGATTATAGGAATCAAATGGGATGGAGGACACCAGAACATGGCCCATGAAATCAACTAATCAAGGTTCAATTGGGCTTACAGAAACTAAAACAACAAACATGAGGCTTGTATGGGTCTAAACCAGGTCTTCTGTGTATATGTTATGACTGTTAACTTGGTGATTTGGTGGGACTCCTAACAGTGGGAGAAGTGTGTTTCTGATTCTTTTGCCTGCTCTTAGGACTCTTTTTCTCCTATTGAGTTGCCTTGCCCAGTCTCAATATGAGAGGGTTTTCCTTGTCTTATATCTTGTTTGGTCCTGTTTAGCTATTGTCTCTTCGAGACCTACTCTTTTCTAAAGAGGAAACAATGGTGAGTGGATCAGTGGTAGAGGGGACTTTGGGGAGGTGCTGGGAAGAGTGGGGGGGGGGAACTGGGCTTGAGACGTATCGTATGAGAAAAGAATTTGTTTGTAAAAATTAAAAAATAAAACTCTGTCCCTTTCTTTCTCCCACCATAATTCTCAGCTGTAATGTAGTTGTTTTATTCTGATTCACCAATATGGGAAAATATTTACAGGTATTTTTTGTTTGTTTGTTTGTTTTGTTTTTGTTTATTTATTTTGTTTTGCTTCTTGTCTTGTTTTTATTATGAAAACTGAATGAAAAAAATCTTCAAATTAGGAGCAAATCCCTCTCTGTCAGTTGGCTTGTCCCACATCTTCTAATAATAAACCCACCTACTCTTTATTCCCTTGTTCTCAGAATTTAACAAAGGGCTTTGCCAAGGTGGTCACCTTTCTTGGTCTTTGTTGCATAAATAAATGTTTCTTTTCACGTTGTCATCTGAATATCTGTTTGTAGAATATTTTATATATATATTCTCTATTAGAGTTTGTATATAATTATACAGAGCCCATCTCTCTATCTATGTTGAGTAAAAATTCAACTTCTTTGTAATATTGAGATAAAGTGATTCTCAGTCTTCCTAATGCTGTGACTCTTTAATATAGTTCCTCATAATGTAGTAAATGCAAACCATAAAATTATTATTGTTTTTTTTGTTTGTTTTTGCTTTTCAAGACAGGGTTTCTCTGTATAACAGCCCTGGCTGTCCTGGAACTCACTCTGTAGACCTGGTTGGCCTTGAACTTACAGAGATCTGCCTGCCTCTGCCTTCTGAGTGCTGACATTAAAGGCATGCACACCACCACATCCAGTCATAAAATTATTTTTGTTGCTTTTCAACAAAATGGTAATTTTGGGACTGTTATGAATTGTAATATAAGCATCTGTATTTTTCAGTGGTCTTAGGCACAGGTCATTTGAGTCCCAAAGGGCTGCAAGCCACTGGTTAAGAACTGCTGAAGCAGAGAAAAGAACACTTTTGGCTACAAGAATGTGAAGAGACATTTTTGCTGTATTAGCATCCAATGGAATTATGAACATAAATAATGTCATATATGGAGAGCAACATTAGGGATGAATTTTAAACTATAAATGAAATAGAGACTATGATATTCTCACCTTTTTTCTCACCTAGTCATTTATAGCCACATGAATGAATCAGAATTTCTTTTTGTCCCCAAAAATTGAAGAATAACAGTGGTATAGGCAGACATGCCAACAAGTACTAGAATATGTTGCAGTATATGCAACAAAAAGAATTTGTACAAGGTTCAAATTCAGAAAGGGAGAAATCTGTTTGACCAGAAAATAACAATTGTTAATAAAACAATACACAAGTAAAATAGATCTGAGTAGATATTAATACAAAATAAAGACCACTATTGATAAATTATAGGGCAAAAACACTCAGAGAGCAGAGGGTCTCAAAAGTTGTTTCAGAAGGTAGGATTTGTATGGGATTTTTTATAAACAGAAAAGCCCCAGACAGTCAATAAGTGGGCCAAGTGTTAGAGTATTCATGGTGCGATAGAAAAGGTTTATTTTAGGAGCAGTATATTCCAATCTTAAAGAAGTTTTAGAAAGGGTGATTTAAAGCTAAATTGTAACAGATCATGGTGAAGAGGCAGAGCTTTGTACTCTTCAGGAGTCTCCTCTCTTAGAGCTTCCTAGTCCTTCAATGCACACTCACCTCCAGTATTGGCATCACACAGTCAAAATTCCAGGTATATATACCTGTCCTTGAGCTGTATTTGCCATTTTCTTTTCTTGCTGAATGACTGGCTTTTCAGGAATAATTTCACTTTGGGATTTCTCTGTGACCATCATATTACTAGACTTCAGATAGAGCCAAGAGAGTAACAATTTCATCTGGGAACCTGCATTTTTCCTGAAATTGGAATTTTATACATTTTGTTTCGAGTCTACTCTTTTCCACGTTGGCACGCTGAAGTAGTATAATTTAAATTAATACTGTGTTTGGATAGATAGTTTTCATGGAAAAAACCCACAATCAAGACAGAGTCCTTGTACATCCAATATGCTGTGCACAGTGGGTGTCCGATAAAAGCTTATAACTGAGAATAATTCAGCACTAATTTATATACCCAATCATAATGATTATAATGGAGATTAGGGGAAGCTAAACAAATAAATGAAAAAAAAAACTCCAAAGCATTTATTTTTTTAAGAAAAAGGGGGAAAGTAAATATTAGTAATAATTACTAAAAGCAACACATGATAGTTGGCATGATGCTGATAGTTTGGAATTGTTTTTTCTATGTATAAATAAGCATTCTCTTCACAATATACATGGAAGCAACATGTAGAAAAAAAATTAGTTAAATTAAATTAGGCACCATTTGTAAAAATAATAAGTTAGATTGTTTACTATTATTTATACTATTGTTAATTGGTTTGGTGGCTGTTAATTCTTAACCTGCCATTATAAATGAGCACACAGACACCAGGTAGATTTTAATGAGCCTTGGCCTGAATTGTGCAATCCTAGCCCATCTAAGCTAGCTTATAATTCTATTACCCAAATATGACCCCATATATACATACGTCCCCTTGGACTGCCATTCTCCATTCTAGCCAATGCTCCAGGCCATGTGGAATGAGTTTTTTTTTTTTTTTTTCTAACCCATGGTATGCATCCTCCTACCTGCTGCTCCTGGCTGGGGTGAATTAATCCTCTGTCTAAAGCACAGGCTTCCTGTTCTAATCTCAGGAAATCCCACCTTTCCCTGTCTTTGCCCAATCTCAGGCCTTAGCCATTTTATTTAACCAATCAGAGTCAATGAAAGTAACAGACAGCAAGCAGGACCAATTAATTAACATTTAGAATGCTTAACACTACACTATCAGCAACACAATCTGATTTATAACATTAATTCTTACTAAGATTTATCTGTAAGTGATGAGCAAAATGTTATTTATTGGGTACAATGTATTGCTTCCATACCACAATGTGGAATGATCAAATTATGCTAACAGATACATCAAAGAAAAGAGCACATTTTGACTTCCACTTTTTAAAAGGACATTTTAAGAGCATAAGAATAAAAGCATTGGTGAACTTGGATGACAATTGACTTTAGAAAAGGACACTTGGCCTAGATTGTTCAATAAAGTGCACAAGCCTTTCAAGAAGCCTGGTGGCAGCCAGGTCTTGTCCCCTTTCTAGCTGCTTTGTCATGGAAGACCTAATTCAGGGCAACATGAGGTGAAGTTGAGATACCTGCTGCTACTATTCACATTTGTCTCCAAAGGGCCAACTCCTTTTTCCAAAATAACATCTAATCAAATAAGCTGAAGGTAACAGCAGTTGTCCATACACCAAAGAGAAGAATAAAAATAAAAATGGACAATTAAGGATTATTTATCAATAGTACTTCATATCTTTGTTTTCGTGTAGATGTGTGTGTTTCTCTGGGTGTATGCTATGTGTGTGCAGGTGTCCTCAAAAGCCAAAAAGAGTGTCAGATCTCCTGGAGGTAGAGTGACAGGCAGCTATGCACCATCCTACATGGGTGCTGTGAATAAAACTTGGGTTCTGTAACAAGTGTTCTTAACCACAGAATCACATCTCCAGCCTT
The DNA here is from genome assembly GCA_907164525.1 of Lophiomys imhausi. Lineage (NCBI taxonomy): Eukaryota > Metazoa > Chordata > Mammalia > Rodentia > Muridae > Lophiomys > Lophiomys imhausi. The sequence continues at coordinate 4,240,644 of CAJQZJ010032362.1, read as the reverse complement.
GGTAACTTTTAAATATTTCAAAAGATGCTGGGCTGGAGAAATGGGTCCATACTTAAGAGCATACACTACTGCTCTTAGAGGGAACTTGAGATTAATTCACACCACCCATGGCAAGTGGCTCATGACCTCTTATGACTTTATTTCCTGGAGATACAGTGTCCTCTTCTGAACTCATGGCAACTGCACTCAGCAGCACATGCCCACACACAAGCACACATGCACATAATTAAACATAAAGTAAATCCTTATCCTTAGTCATCAGGGAAATGCAAATCAACATGATTTTGAGATTCCATCTCGCACCTGTCAGAATGGCTAAGATCAAAAACTCAAGTGACAGCACATGCCGGTGAGGTTGTAGAGAAAGGGAAACACTCCTCCACTCATGGTGGGAGTGCAAACTTGGATAACCAGTTTGGAAATCAATCTGGTGATATGTCAGAAAATAGGAATAGTCTTACGTCAAGACCCAGCCATACCACTCCTGGGCATATATCCAAAAGATTCTCCACCAAACCACAAGGAAATTAGTTCAACTATAGTCATAGCAGTTTTATTCGTAATAGCTAGAAACTGGAAACAACCCAGATGCCCTTCAGCCGAAGAATGGATGAAAAACTGCAATACATTTACACAATGGAATACTACTCAGGAATCAGAAACAAGGAAATCATGCAATTAACAACCAAATGGATAACTAGAAAAGCTCATCCTGAATGAGCTAACCCAGACCCAGAAAGATGCATGGAGTATATATTCGCTTATAACTGCATATTAGACATATAGTACGCATAACCATTCTACAACTCAGAAGCCCAAAGAGGCAGTAACTATCTTTATCAGAACTAGCATAACTATCATATGAGAAACTCCACCCAGCAATGGATCAAAACAGATGCTGAGTCACACAGCCAAATATTAGGTGGAGTTTGAGATATATATATGCATACACACACACACACACACACACACACACACATATGAGAAAGAATATGAGAGGGAAGAGGAATAGGGAGAACCAGAGGGGACAAGAACACCACATGAAGATCAACAGAACGAACCAACCTAGGCACCTAGACCTAGGACTCCTACCCATATATAGATGATAGACAACTTAGTCTTCAAACAAATCCCTTAGCAAGTAGAATGGGGGGCCTACACTGTCATGGACTCTGTTGCCTGTTAGTGCAACATCTTACCCTAACTGGGTTGTCGTGTCAGGCCCCAAGGCAAAAGGAAGCTCTTAGCCCTCATGTGACTGATGAACTGAGAGGTTCAATATTTTGGGGATCCCTTCATCTAAGGAGGAGAGGAGGGAAAGGGGGAAAAGGTGGGAGTGTGGGACCAGGAGGGGAAGAGGACTGTGAGGGGGATGTAACTTGAATAAACAAACAAACAATAAATAAATAAATGAAAAAAGTTTAAAACAGATCCAGTCAAGCATGTAAATATGCTAAAATACACAGAAAGAAATTATAAAACCATTTGAGTTTTCTCTACATATTTTAGTAACTTTTGTCAGAACTTTAATTTTTTTTGTTTCTATGACAATAAATGCACATAGAAATATCCTTGTAATCATTGGTTTATTCATTATACTATGAATATTATGGTGCGAAGGAAAGACAAAAGGGAGGAGAGCATACTTTGCTCTAGGCTCTTAGGTAAATACTAGGGAATTGTGTGTATGCGTACCTTATTGCAAAATTTGACTTTATAGATTGATGATTGCTTTTTCACAGAAGAAATAATACAGAAATCATTGAACTGATGACTTTTAAGAATTGAATGCCATTTCCTTCTAAATATAGCATATTTTATATAACCATTTTTATAATTAAATACCAATTAGCATTGTTCCTGAATAGTGATTCTTATAGATAGAAGCAAAAGACTATTCTCTCTTGCACATGACCTGATTATTTCCTTAGGGAATATTCCTAGAACAGGATTAGTGGGTGAACTTTTAAAGACTTTTGGTAATCACTGCCAACATGTTTAGGATTAGTGTTAGATATTCCAGGGAACCTGTAATTCAAACCTACATCTGTGCACAGTCTGAACAGGGAATGAAGGGCACTATGTTCTTCGTTTGTGCTTGGCATGAAAGTTGTAAATTTTCCCATATTGTTGCTGTTTATTAATGAAATCCTTCGCTGCCTGTAAGAGCTGGTGGGGAAGATTACAGAGTCAAGGTCATTTTCCACTTTCTCTCTTTTCCCAATTATAAATAATTAATGAAAATGGACTTTATGTCACTCTTAAAAAAATCAACAAATATTTTAGCTTGTTTCAATTTTGAAAGAATGATTTTTCTGTTATTCTGCCTAGGTTTGGATCTTCTGTTCAAAATGATTGTCATGAATTATGTTGTGTTTGATCTAGTCTTTTAGGATGCTTCAACTTAAATTCTCAGCCTACCTATGACTTTATTAAAGGAAACTACCATAAAATCAGCTGAAATGTGTTGGTTGGGGCTCACAGATACTTGATTAGATAGAACATCCCTGACGTCTAACGTTGCTTGTCTGTTTGACCAGGTCTTGAATAACTAAGAGACATGCCCCGGAATTACTCTGTGAGGGTTTTTTTTTTTTTTTAATAGAAAGAGTTTAATAGGGACAAGAAGACTCTTCCAGAAAGTAAGCAATGCCACCCAATAGGTGGCCTAGATACAAAGGTGTAAGGCAAATCAATGTTGTTTTACTATTGGTCTTAACTTTTAGTTTATTGAAACCAGTTTAAGGTTTAAATAGTGTTTGACATTGTGTGCTTTTGTCAAAAATCATCCTTGTCAAAAATAAAGTTTCTATTGGTGTTTGGGTTTATTTCTAGTTCTTCGATTTGATTCCATTGATCAACCTGTCTGTTTTTATGCCAATACTATGTGGTTTTTATTACTATTACTTTACAGTGCAGCATGAAGTCAGGGCTGGGGATACCTGCAGAGGTTCTTTTATTATACGAGACTGTTTTTGATGTCCTGAGTTTTTTATTTTTCCATATGAAGTTGAGAGTTTTTCTTTCAAGGTTTAGAAAGACTTATGCCCAGATTTTGATGGGGATTGCATTGATTCTGTAGGTTGCTTTTGATAAGTTGACCATTTTTACTATGTTAATCCTATGGTGCTGGTCTAACTGGATGTCTACATGTAAAAGGAGGCAAATAGATCCATATTTATCACCCTACACACAACTCAAGTCCAAGTGGATCAAAGACCTCAACATAAAACTGGATACAATAAATCTAATAGAAGAGAAAGTGGGGAAAACCCTAGAACTCATTGGCACAGAAGACAACTTCCTGAGAAGAACACATAGCTCAGGTACTAAGATCAACAATTAATAAATGGGACCTCATGAAACTGAAAAGCTTCTGTAAAGCCAAGGACACTGTCAGTAGAATAAAATGGCCACCCACAGATTGAGAAAAGATCTTCACTAACCCCACATTTGACAGAGTGGTAATATCCACAGTATATAAAGAACTAATGAAATTAAATAGCAGGAAACCAAATAATCCAATCAAAAATGGGGTACAGAGCTAAATCAAGAATTCACTACAGAGGAATGGCTGAGAAGCATTTAAAGAAATGCTCAACATCCTTAGTCATAAAGGAAATACAAATTAAAATTACTCTGAAATTCCATCTCATACCCATCAAAATAGCTAAGATCAATAACTCAAGTATCAACACATGCTGGCGAGGTTGTGGAGCAAAGAGAGTGCTCCTCCCTTGCTGGAAAGAATGCCAACTTGTACAATCACTTTGGAAATCAATCTAGTTCTTTTTCAGAAAATTGGGAGTAGTTCTACCTCAAGACCCAACTATACTACTCCTGGGCATATACCCAAAACACGGTTCACCAAATCAAAAGGACATCTCTTCAACTATGTTCCTAGCAGCTATATTCTTTACTCGTAATAGCTGGAAAATGAAAACAACCCAGTTATCTTTCAATGGAGGAATGGATAAAGAAACTGTGGTACATTTACACAATGGAATACTACTATGCTATTATAAACAAAGAAATCATGAAAATTTCAGACTAATGGATGGAACCAGAAAAGATCATCCTGAATGAGTTAACACAGACCCAGAAAGACACACATGGTGTGTACTCACTCATAAGTGCATATTAGCCATGCTACAATCCACATACCCAAAGGAAGTAAGTAAGAAAGAGGGCTCAAAGGAAGATGCTTGAATGCCTCCAATCATAGGAGGAAATAAAATAGACATTGGGGGTGGATGGAGAGAGAGAACTGGACAGGAAACTAACATAACTGCCATATGAGAGATTTTATTCAGCAGATAATAGAAACAGATACAGCCCCACAACCAAACATTAGATGAAACTCATGTAATCTTGTAGAAAAGTTAGGGGAAGTTTTGAGGGAACTGGAGGGGTCAAGGACACCACAAGAAGGCCTACATAGCCAACTTTCTCAGATGCAGGGAGGCTCACAGAGACTGAATCACCAACCGGAGAACTTGCATGGACTGATCCTAAGCCCACTACACATATGAAGCTGATGGGCTACTAGATCCTCAAGTGAATCCCCTAACAGTTGGAGTGGGGACTATCTCTGACTTGGACTCTGCTGCCTTCCTCTGCACCCCATTTTCCTAGCAGAGTTGCTTTTTCTTGCCTCAGTGGAAGAGGAAACATTTAGTCCTGATGCGATTTGATGTGCCATAGTGGGTTGGTACCAGGCCGGGGGAAGAGTAATTGGTGAAATGGGTGAAAGGTGGGACTGGAAGGAGATGAGGAAAGGGGGTTGCGATTGAGATGTAAAATAAACAAATTAATTAATTAATGAAAAAAGATAAACAAATAGAAAGTAATAGTGCTTGACATTTGATTGAACAGACTTTGAGGATGTGCATGATATTGAGTCCTTGTTTCTCACTCAAAGGCACCAAACAACTGTGCACTTATAGTTTTCCCAAAAAGTGTTTTTCCTACATTTGATGCCCTCTTCTACTTATTCCTCACATACTATGTACAGGTGCCTTGGGTGGTTCTTCATTTACACACTCATTCCATCATCTAAGACATCTTAACAAGGATCCTGTTTGTAGCAAACCCAGAGAATACACATTTAATTGTAACTGACTGAATCTATCAGAGAACACAAAAAATGCACATAATTAGAATGTGCAACGAGAGTATGAATAAAGGGACTTCTGACTGAAGTATGGGTAGCTGCTCCTTTAAGGAGACATGATTTTTGAAAATAACACAAGAGGAGTTAGACCTGTGAATATGAAGAGAGCACACACATCAGAGTGAGGCAAAGGCACCTTCAATGACATTACCTGAAAAAGGACATGGTGTTTTTGCAGAACTAAAACATACAAGTCTTAGCACTGTTGGTGTCTGTTTTCTAAAACTGGTAAGCTCCTAAAACTTGTCCACTGACAATTTTAAGGGATACCAGTGGATGATGGATGGGGTGTGTGGATTGATTCAGAGTAGGAAAAATTCTCTCTACCACCCAAACATTTTCCAGTGTGCTCTCAGCTGGGTCTCTGGGCAACAAGTTCCCCTTTAAAAGCTTTCTAAATATTCAAGCGTGGATAGTCAACTTGCATGATCTTATCACATTTGAAGTATAACTATATTGATCTTTAATTTACAATCATAAATATGATGACTGGCTCACTTAAAAATAAATCTATACCAGAAATGGAGTGTGTGGCACATGGGCCATGTGACTGGGGCAGCCAGCCTGCAGAAAGAGTGAGTCTAATGCATGTCCAAAACTCCAAAACTCTCATCTTGAGACCAGCAGGAGTACGGATATCTCTCTCCCTATTCTGAGTGTGTATAGTGCTTGTAGTCTTGCCACTGGCATGATCCCCACCTCTGCCCTTCTTGAGGTAGTCAAGTAATCTGTTGGCCAAATTACTGGTTTAACTTCCTCTTTCCTCATAAGAACCTGTCCAGTAAGCACCTGGAATTCCTCTTCATGTAAATGAAGCATTCCCAGCTCCTCAGCCCCAGCTAATGACATATACTCATCAGGAAAACCCCTACCCACTCCTCAAGGTTGATATAGTCATTGTTCACCATGAATGTAACAGAACTGATTCAATGAATGCTGTCTAGAATAGTTACAACACTGAAAACCATCTTGGAGGAGGCCTTCTCCCCCCAGCACTCACGGCCAGACCTTCCTGGTGACCCACTCATTCTGGTTCAGCTTCTTTCCTTCCATGTCAGTGCTAAACAGTGTCTGGATACCTTAAAGGAAGAAGCCTGATGCAGAACAACAATGGAGTGTTGGCATCACAGTTTAAAGCATTAATTGCTCTTGTAGAGGCCCTGTGTTTGGTTCCCAGCACCCACAACAGGCATCTTACAACCAACCACGTATAACTCCAATTCCAGGTCATCAGAAGTTCTATTCTAGCTACCACAGACTTATGGGTGCACATAAAGTCATTCAGGCATATACAGACACACACACAGAGACACACACACACACACACACATACACACACAGACTCACAACACACACACACACACACACACACACACACACACACACACACAGAAATAGGTGAATAAATAAACTTCCAAATAAAAAAGTTTAAATAACTACTAGAGCCATATACTAAGCAGTAATGTCTCTAATATTATATTATATTAAACATTCAATTAGTATTTTTCTAATATATGTGAAAACATACATTTTAAGTATAATCAACACCTTTATTTTAACCCAAAGCTGTGTCCTGTGCTACTAAAGATTATGTACGAATACAATATCCTATCCTGATCCACTTTACTTAGAAATTCTGTATCCACCCCCAAGCCCCACAAACAGGTTCTTTTCAGTTTAAGAACCTTGGTGTATTAGAGTTTGGTGATTTTCAAGTCTCCTGTAGAGTTCTTGCCATCAGCATTATGCTGGGCTGGAAAATCGATGCTCAGGAGCCGTCGACATAATGGCAGGAGGAACATTTAATGCAGTAGAATCGGCGAAGACCAACTGTGCCTGCACTGTGCAGGTCTACTGCTCAGACTAGCTCTCAGGAAGCAGACCGTGGTGGCACCACCGAGGACACATCGAAGGGATGCTTCGGGAGAGCCTTCTGCAACATTCTTTAATCTAGGGCCTCTTCACCAAAATCTCTCAAACACTGCTTCCTTCCTGAAAGAGTATACAGAAGCATAAACACTAGCATGTTTTTCAGGCTAATGGATGCCTTGAGTATTATCAATGGAACTCTTGCCAGGGGTCAAGAGTTTTTCGTTTTCTTAAATATATATATATATATATATATATATAAAACAAATAAATATATAAGTATTTCAAAACACTGTTAAATGACTGGCCTTTATCAAGCACTTATGAATTCTCGATCCTTTATCCAATGACTTCGCATCCTCTCCCATGTGCTACATGCTGTGTTACAAAAGCAGAAAGTTGAGGAGAAAGGTTCAGTAATTGGTGAAAGTCAAAAAGCTAAGAAGTTATAGCAGTTGGTTTTGGACTCTGGCTGTCAGATCCAATCTCTTAAGCGTACTGTTATTGTCTTTGTCCTGTTACTCATCCTGGATCCTGATGATGGGTGAATAGTAAATTTATTTAGCGATGGAGCACACTGCCAGAAAGGTAGGTGATTGACAGCTCTGCCAGGTGTCAATGCCCTAGACTTTCCCTCTAGGAAAGGGCAGCATTCCTTCTGTGGTGCACAAGGAATGAAGTTACATGTGAAAAGATCGTGCTAATTAACATTCTTTCCCCTTCTGTGATTTTACCCACAGACTCGTGTACTTTGAATTTCCTTGTGAGATTTTTTTAAACAGTAGAATAAAAATTGCCTTCATTCCAGTTGTAACATTCTAATTTTCGGAGATCATAGGTTAATTAAATTGATTTAAAACAACTTTTGGGTACTACCTTAATTAACCTGCCAGCTACCCCTCCTATTCTGGTTCCATACAGTGCTGTCAGTCTGCAAGGGCGAAGGTTAAAACTCCTCACCCTCTCAGGTAGGCAAGGAAAGGCGGGAAAGAGCATTTGTTGCGGGGTTTGATTAGTGGAGCTCATTAGCTGTCAGAAGTAAGGTATCATCAGGAGAGAACCGCAACACCGGTGACATTTAGTACATGGCCCGTTCAGAGGCTGCTTAAAAACCAATCTCCATTTTTATAGGTTCTGTTCCCGAAATGGGACTTTTCCGGGATTCATAAGCAAGCCTGATCAACATGCCTAGGAAAGAAAGAAGGAAGAAAAGAAAAACGGCCATCAGACAACAAGGATCACACACAAAATCAGCCCAGGGTACCAAGTGCAGCAATGTGGACCTGCTGCTCCCAGTTTGAGGAGAGTGCTACTTGCGTCTCCCCGGGATTTCACACAGTAAACGGGAATCAAACTGTTGTGTTGATGGCCTAAGCAGGGTGGAAATATACACCGGTTTGCCGAATTGATCACCATGACCATGTGCTCATCTGTCTGTTTACCCAGCCTGTCCTAAAATGCTTCTGGACAAATGCTGTGACTCAGGATTTGGCCCGACCACACAGCAGGCAGATGTTTCATGTGCGAAGAGAGCCAGGCCATTCTCTGAAAGCATTCCCACCTCCCAGCATTTACAGCAGGGCAGTTTAGCTTTTATTAACAACTTATGAATAAATATCAGTAAACAGTAAGTCTCCTGACTGATCTGATTTATATGAAGAAATTGATACTGTGTGAAATCAAAAATTTTATGCAACCAACTACAACAGTGGGATCATTTAAGCTCAGGCCTTCTCCTTTGCCATCAGGAGCCAAAGCAAATTTCAGTTTCTTTGCTTACACTGTGGGCTCATTGGATGAAAATTATGATAAATTCAGACTTGAAAATTATATTCCTTCCTAACTGTGAGTAGCTTGGGACAATCTTTTTTTCTATTATTTACCTGACCCTCACTGTATCCCTTTGACCTCACTTCCCACCATTACAGAGTAAAGTAGTTTTCCAGGGTCACAGTTAAATGCTGTAGGCAAGAGGTGAACCAGAGCTGTACAGCTGAAATTCTGCTGGTTGAATCATTATTGCTATATTGCTCTTTTCAATGTTGTTTTTTCTCTAATGGTCTATCATTCAAAGTTCTGTATTATTAATGCAATGAATTGTAATAAAAATACTCTTGGCTTGCTTAAGAGAATTTTAAAACAAGAGAGAGAGAGAAGGAGAGAGAGAGAGAGAGAGAGAGAGAGAGAGAGAGAGAAAAGAAGAAGAAGAAGAAGAAGAAGAAGAAGAAGAAGAAGAAGAAGAA
>CAJQZJ010032362.1:4188711-4231349 GCA_907164525.1 Lophiomys imhausi | reverse complement strand
AAGAAGAAGAAGAAGAAGAAGAAGAAGAAGAAGAAGAAGAAGAAGAAGAAGAAGAAAAGAAAGAAAGACCACTGAAATTATCCCCCTCCTCCAGGCAACCTGGCTGTGGTAGGGAAGGAGCCATACATTAGCTAGGGGCAGTGGTGGAGAGCCCACAGGGCTGGGAAACCAGCCACTGTTCACCAGGCTTGTCAAGAATTTATAGAGCTGAGGACTAAGCCATAGAAGATGAGCATTGTGGTTACCTACAACTAGTACCATCAAATTTCTTTGACTTGAGGTAGAGTGTGATCAGAAACAAAAATATTCTGGCAAGAGTACTGTAGAAAATGGGCCTTTCACAGTGGAGGGTGGGGAAATCACCTCAGGCACTGTAAAATGTTTGTATGCCTGGCCCCATCCTGATGATTTGCATTCAAAATATGAGGTTTTTCCAGCACTTAAGATATTTTTTTTGTGCTTTCTAGGAGATTCTAGAGAGTGTCTGCAGGATTGTAGAGCATTGAACAGCAGCTATAGCAGGTGTTCTAAAAATATCCCATGCCACCCTTCCTATTTAACTTTTGCTTTTATTGTTTCTTCTCTCTCTCTCTCTCTGTCTCTCTCTTTCATACATACACACACATACACATGTGCATGGCATGTGCATTTGAATGTATGCATGTCAACATGTATGTAGGCACATATGTATGCATGGGTATGCATATGCATGCAGAGGCCCAAAGTTAGCATAGTGTGTCTTTCTCAATTAACCTCTTCTTTATTTATGGATCCATGATTTCTTATTGAACCTGGAACTCACAGATGCTGACTACTGTTGTTAATCCTCAGGAGATTTCCCTGTTTCTGTCTCCAAAGTGCTAGGATTGCAGCAGTTGACTTATCCGGCTGGCTTTTAATGTGGGTTCTCGGGAACCAAACTCTGCTCCTCATAGTTACAAGGCAAGGCTCATCTCTTGAACCATCTTCTGAGACCTCTTCTACCTTTTTTGAGAGTAAACTCAAGCTGATATGCTCATCTCATTTTGACCTCTCAACCTAGCTATCTCCTTGCGTGCTCTTGAATATAATCTTCATACCTTCCCATTCCAACGCAGTCCACTGTTAAATCTCTTCCTTTTAAGACAAAGTTGAGGACTTATCCATGTACTTCAGCCTTCACTTCTCATTTTGTACTTCCTATCCCATTCTACAACATTTATTCTAAAAAGGAAAATACTTTGCTGTCTCTAAAATATATCTTTCATGCTCTGCTTTTTTCTCTGTTACTACTGTCATTTTATTCAAAGCCAGCATCTCATCTCACCTGAGTTTTTCATGTAGTCTTCTCATTGGTCCGCCTGTTTCTGATACAACACTTCAATTAATCTTCCATGTAGCAGCCCATAATTACTTAAGTGGAACATCAGACTGTACTCGTCCAATTTGAAACACTCTCATGGCCTTTCATCATAACTAGAATAAAATCCACAGCCTTCCTCATACTCTGCAAGTCTATGCATGCTTAGCCTGACTTCCTCCTGATAAATCAGCTTTCTGTGTGTTTGTAAGCAGAGCTTTCCCCTAACCCTCGGCTGTCATGCTTGCAATGTCAACTTCCTGCAAGGTTTTCCCTCAGAGTCACACCTTCTGTTCCTTTAGATCTCAGATGAATTGTCATCACATCAGAGAGGTGGCCCCTGGCTTCTCTAGACAATCCACTTCCTCATTAATCTCTTTCACAAAGCTTTTCGTATTTTCCCAGCCTTCATCGCTATCTAAATCTATTTATTTATTTATTTATTTGTTTGTTTGTTTATTTATTTATTTATTTATTGCTGCTTTCTCTCAATAGAGTGTGTGAGCTCCATGGAATTGACAACTTCATCTGTCTTGTTCATATGGCACTTAGCAAATATATTATAAATATTGGACGCATTTAATCAGATGCCAGTAAGTTATATGAATAGTTCCTTCTTGAGAAATTTATAAGATGGAACTATGCAACTGATATTAAAATTGATATGAAAATTAGTTCATCTGAAATAAAGGTGGATTTAAATGTTGTATATCTCCTGTGTTCCTTAAAGCCCTGCACGTCAGAAGCCTTTAAAGTAAGAGACCCTGTCCACACTGTCCCAATTATGCTAGTGATTTTTGATTAGAGGAGATTTCCTAATCCATAGCTCCCTCCTCTCTAGACAGAAGACAGCTGTTTTTCTGATTCATGGCTCAGCTCACTCTGTAGGTGTCATTCCTCACAGCATGGCAACAGAGGGTCCACTGAATATAATGGATGGCATTATGTTAGGAAAAATTGTAGAAGAAGTCATTATGAACTGCTTCTTGCCCTCCTATGCTATGTAGCACCCTGTGATAAAGATGATAGGGCTGTACACAGTAGGATCTCACAAAGGAAACATCAGTAGGTTTCTTCAAAGTCTTCACAAGCATCGTCATTCTCCTCTTTCAAGCATTAGAAACACACCGAAATAAAATTCTTTCCGTGATACCATGCTACTGTTTCTTCCCTAAAAGCCCACAGTTAAGAATTAGCTGAAGAATCCATTTCTAAAGGCTGCCAATTTGAGTTTTGAGGCAGGTAAGCATAGTCCACCAATAAACTGAAGAGTCAACTGAAACAGAAGTACTGAAGGACTTCCTTCATGTGTGCAATGACTTTTGGCTTTTGTTTCCTTACTCTTCCTGCATATTCCTTCCTTGGATGGGTAAGGAACTTATCTGGATTCCTTTTGTTTTGGCAATACTTTATTCCCAATGTTTTGGCCCATGTCATTTTGCTGGGATGGAGTCACCATGGATATAAAAAGGGAACTACAAGCTACAAGAATCAATGAGTGTCCTAGAATTTTCATCCTGAGTGGGATGGCTAGAAGATAACAGTGGAGGTAGTGTGTGAAGGGGAGAGGAGCCAGAAAAGATTTTCTTTCATTGATTTTATAAAGTTCAATAAAGTACCTAGGGTTTCTGGTTCCTGATGCTTTCAGGAAGTATTCTGGAAATTTCTATTTCCATTTTTTGAGTATTATATATCATTACAATTGTGATCATCAATTAAGACATGTCAGTAATTCCATTCTAGAATTTAAGGGTGATTTTAATAAAATATGGCTCTCAAGATCATAAATTAAGACACAGCACACACTGGAGGGTGATGTTGCTTCTACTATGACTTTGCCTTCCACTATTGCTCTCCCAAAGGGTACGGTTGGCTAGAGAGCTTGAAATTTCATGTGTCAGTCCTGGTTCTCAGCTGGACTTTTCCATTTTTAATATGGAGTGGTCAAGTTGAGACATGTGTCATATTTGTCCTACGTACAAGAGTGACTACATGCCACTGGAAATAATTAGATAAGCACACACAGTAAATAAGTAAGATCCATCATTGAGAATCTACTGTCTTTTAAGGGCTAGTGATATAACATTGGGAGGGAGAGGGAGAGATAGGGAGAGAGAGAGAGAAAGAGAGAGAGAGAGACTATTTCAATATTATGAAAATCAATGGGGCACTGAGGATGCTTCTTGATTCAACATATGGCTCTTTATCTAACTTCAGGAAGGCTTCTCAGGAGAAGATATACGAAGATGGCTGGATAGCAGAGTCCTGCATTTGATGGACTTGTGATGATTGTAAGAAGGATTTTGCATAAATAAAGAAGAAACATGGAGGAGAGCAGCGGCTAGATCTTTTGAGGAACCAAGATGGCAATAGTTAAGCATAAGAGGCTGGGCTGTTGGAAATGGAGAGCTAGGCAGGGCTCCGTTGGCAATGCGCTCAGGAAATGGTTTTGCTTTCTGTTCTATTTGGTGCAGATAGCAGGGAGTGTGCTGCCGTATGTGCTTTTACAGCCAGGACTCTTTTTGACAGCCTGTAAAGCAATGATGGATGCCAAAAATAATACTTCTCAGCTTTCACCTCCTTGTTATATATTCCCACATGTGCTTAAGGGAAAAGGAGAGTCTCCAGAGCCATTAATAAAGCTATAATGTAAGAACACTTGAATGGTTCTGAGAAGGGCTGGTCATCTTCCTTCCTCTGCCTCAGACAGATTTTGTGGAGAAACATTTTAATGTTTGCATGACCTTTAATCAAATATACTGCACATTTTTAGGTTCCAGTAAATTACCACCTTTCTGTAAGTACCAGTGGGTAGAGGAAAGGTATTAGGGGTCATAATGATATCATTAAGAAACACATAAATATTATCTTTTTATTTCTTCTCTATGCAATGTTTATTCCTACAAGGGGCAGTGTGCTTTTCCCTTCTCTTTAACTAAGCCTATGGAAATTCAGCAGGATTTTATCAGCAATAAACTTTTCCAAGTTATCTTCCTTCTGGGTCTAATGCATTTTCTTGAGCCTTTCTCGGGTTTTAAAATCATTAGGTCCCTTGAACTCTGTAGTCCTTAATCATTACTAACTCATTAACTTCACTTCTCATGCCTCTTTTTTTCTTTTTCTCTCCTTTTTCACAACCTTTTGTAAAACTCAGATGTATTCTTGTACACAGTTCAAGTAAAGAAACTGGTCATCCCTTACCATTTTAGATGGCCATGACATCCAGCTTTCAAACTCCAGAGCCGTGTTCCTGCAGTATCCAGGGCTTCCCATTTCAAGTAACAGAAATCAGTGTAACCAAGTAACAACTACTCAGTGTAGCTGAAGTGGGAAAGGAAACAGATATACAGAATTAAACCAACTCCCACCACCACTACACACCACACACACACACACACACACACACACACACACACACACACACAGAGCAAGGAAACATAAGATCAGAAGACAAAATAATGTAAAGGAAGCAAAGAGCTTTGAGTCTTGCAGTGAGAATCCAAGGTGCTCTGGATCCAGGAATTCAAGCTGAGAGTATTAGAGTCTCTCTTCCTACCACTGGGTTGGGTTGCTTCCAGCTATTTCAGATTTTTCAGGAATATATATATTAATATATATATATTAAATATATAAGAATGCAGTGCTATAACTGCCCATTTGTAGAACATGGGGAAGTGTGTTTGTGTCTCCCCACTTCTTAGACACCATACCCTGAACCAGGTAGTGGTGATTTCTTAGAAAGCTCAGGCTTGTTGTTGTTCTTTAGAACAACAGAAAGTTTAAACTTACAAAAAATTGTGATGTAAATAATTTGTTATTATTTTGAGATGGTTCAGTCTTGGTATCAGTGTGTAGCTCAAACTGGCCTGGAACTCATGGGAATTCTTCTGCCTTAGCCTCCAGAATGCTGGCATTAGAAGTGTGTCCTACTATATCTGACCTCATACAACTATTGTTTTAAAAGTAGTTTTTGGAGTTACAATAACCAAAACACAGAAAAATCATCATTTTATTTCATAAACATAGTAAAGTTTTATGATCAGACTGCTGTTTTTTTTTGTTTGTTTTGTTCTGTTTTTTAAGCCACTGTTTTTTGAGGTCTCAGATATTCAAACATGGAGGTACCCATGAAGACCTCTGTAGTTTCCATATGTGGATGATTTCTCTGAACAGTGATGTTATTTGATGGTAAAATGATTATCTTGTTCTCCTTGGCCATATTGGTAACATTCTTTGAAGAATGACACAGTTCTGATTTGAGAATAGCAAAGGCCTGATAAAGGCCACTGTTCAGTCCCAATCTCATTTCTCAGCAACTTTTCTGTGAATAAAAGGAATCCATTATCATTCCCTTGGCTAATGTGCCTACATATTCCAGGAGCCATTTTAAGGTAGGTACATCTGAAGCTCTGCAGGACGTCCATCACATCCTGGGCTCGGCCTGCAGCAGGATATATTACCCATCATTTCAGCTTTCCTGGAGCAACAGTACCATTTGTTTCGTCACTGCTAATTGAAATACTGGGCATTCCAGGTGAAGTGTTGATGTTTCTGCAGATTAAACAGTGTGAAGGGAAAAGAAGCTTCTTTTCATTAAAAACCTCACACTCTCATTGTGGGTTTTGACTTGATAAAATCCTTAACTCATAGTGGATGCTTTGAGATCTTCAGATTACAAGAAGCAAATAGCTTTGTACTTTAGTCCCCTATATTTGGGGTGATTTTGAATCATCAGGCTGGCCCAATTTCTGTAGTAGTATTTGTCACAGAATCTGCTTCTGTGTGCCAAGATCTCAAATACTCTTCTTTTGCCTTAACAAACTTGCCTTTGAAGGGGTCATTCAGGTTTCCTGCTAGATACCTTTGTACCTGTTCTTTATCAGAAAATTGCTAATTATTATTCCCTTTCTTCATGATCCTGAGTCTTCCGTATGGACATGGAAAGGATTCTGAATTATTATTATTGTTACTGAAGTTATGGAAAAACCTTTTTTTAATTTTGAAATTTCTTCTGCATATTATCCATTGCTCCACAGTCAGTGTCTTACTGTGACCTAACGAGGAAGCATCATCCTGGACAGTAGAAAGAGCATAAGGATACCTGCTGACAGTTCCCAGATCAAGGTATTGCAGAGTACATTTTTTGAAAGTTTGTTTGTAAAAAAAATCTCAAACCAGCAGTATCCATACGACTGTTCAATTTAACTCAGAGTCTGAGAGAGAGACGTTGTGTGCTTTTTAAAGACTCTGCATTGGTGAGTGTCACTATGAGACTTTGAACCCAAGATCCTTCAAGAACCACCTGATCAGCCAGTTTTAAGATGTTCCTAGCAGATGGAACCTTAAGAACAGAGAATATGTCTAGGCTCCATGGGTTTATTTTCCTCCTATTGCAAACAGTGTCAGCTTTGGGCTGAGGATTGCATCAGTTTAAAATAAAAAGTAATGACTAAATGGCTATACTTAATATTTTCAGTTTACCACCCCAGCCACTTACCCTCCAAGGTGAGAAGTTTTATTAAGTGAGTCAGGAAGTGCTACTTTTGGTCCAAAGTTATTCTATTTTGCATAATCAGGAATGAAGACAAATTATAAAATATGCATACAACTGAGTCAGATAACAATGGTGTGATAATAATAAAACCATAATAAAACAATGATATTTGAAATATTCACAGAATGTTTAGTATTTTGAGCTATTCTGGAATCCCAGCCTTTTACTTGTTTTTATGTGAACACTGCCTTGGTGTCAGTCACCAGCAACGAACCCTGTCCACCTACACTGTGCCATGTAGTGAGTCATGAGACACACACTATGAAAGCATTACTTTGATCATCATGCCAAGAAGGCTCCACACACTGCTCTTTGCAATACATTTCCTTCTCTACCCCAGGATTTTCTCAGAAAACCAGGATCTACTTTTTGCCATTCTGGATTAGTTTGCATTTTAAAAATATGTTAATGAAGCAACACATTGTGTGTTCCTTTGTATCTGACCTTTTTCATTCAAAATTGTGATTTTTTTTTTGAGAAAAGAAATTGCAACTTTTGAGTTGGCATGTGTTGTTTTATTTATCAGATTTTTCCATTTCCACAGATCAGTAGTCTTTCTTTTTATGGATTAGTTATATTTTTCTTTTATTAATCATCTACTAATGGATATTTGGGCTAGTCCTAGAATTTGCTACTCATATTAAAGCAATGGCTATCCATAGGCATGCTGTGAGTTTTCATTTCCTCTGGAGTAGCTACACAAAGGTGGAATGGCCTAGATGTGCAGTAAGCTCAGATGTAACTTCTCAAGGATTTCTCAGAGTTTCTGTGTAGTGTTTGCATAATGTTATGGACTAGTTGAGCACTTCTCAGAGTTTCAGCTCTCTGTATCATCTTCATCAGTATTTCCTGCTTCCTGACTTTTATTACAGACACACTCACGAGTGTGCACGCATCTCACTGTGGCTTGAACCTGCAGTCCCTTGATAGTTAGTGGGGCTGAACATATTTTAAGTGATGATGAGAGATGATAAGCAACTCATATATGTTTGTGGTGAAGATTCTTTGCAGTTTCTACTTGGCCTCTTTTATTGAATTGTAACCATACTTCGTGGCTTCTGCATGAACTTACATTGTCAACTGCTGCTTTTAAAATGTCGTTATCATCTGCCTTTTCATTTTCTTAAAGTCTTTCAAAGAATAAAATCTCTACTTTCAACATAACTTGGTTTATATATTTTTATTTCACAATTTGTGCCACTTTGTTGGCTTTAATGGATTTAAATTTCTCTTTGCCCCATATCCTTCTCAGTATTTCTGAGATTATATTTTTGGTTGTGAGTCTAGCCTTTAATAGCTGAGCCATCTCCTCAGCCCTATTTCTCAGATTATTAGAACTAAATTTCTCAAGGATTGTGTGAATTGCTGAAGAATGCTAAATTTTTGCCACTGAAGGTAGAAGGGAGGCCAGGGGAATGAACTCATAGCTGAAACACCAAGAACCACACAAAGTCATATTTGCCATGAAAAAGGCAAAAACTAGGACCTGTCCTGTCACAGTGGTGGTGATTCATTTCCTGAGAGCAGTATGAGATGATGATCCAATCAGTCCTCTTCCAGGATGAAGTATTATGGGCTGACGGATCCTATGTTCCCTGCCTGATCCCTGTGACCCACTTGTCAAGCCAGGAGCCCAGGGAGGCATTAGGTCCTCTTACTCTGCTCTGTTCTTATGCTGGGACAAAAGCACCATCTGAGCCAGCAAGTAAATGAATAAATAGCGTGGTTTCAGATAAGAAGAAAAGAAAATGATGTTTAGTTAACGTCGCAGGACAAAGCTGTATATTTTCTGCTTAGAACAAATTGAATATGGTTTCCCTTTTGAAATGTGAGGGGCAGAGCACTTTTCTGACTTTCCAAGGATCAACACAAGCATTGAACAGTCAGTGCTCAGCTTCAGCAGCCCATGACTCTCCTCAGAGAAAAACCCCAAGGAAATCTTTTCTGTCTCCCCATTTCTTATTACTCAGACAGGTGCCATTAATGCAGCAGATGACCTCATCACCACTGCAACCTGCTGCTCTCCTGCCATACTCTTCTGGCCAGCTCCCTGCTCACCTGCCTTTCAGCAAATGTGAGTTTTATGTTTCACTTGCCCCTGGCCTCCTTTTGAATTACCACAGCTTGGTAGCACTGCAGGTCCATCACCTGCAGGTGTGACAAAGAATATTGTACAACTTCCAGTGATGGCAACTTTAAATGGAAATTAGATTCCTTTCCTCCCTTGTTTTACATCTTACTTTAATTTTAGCATGCTACAGTTTCAGAAATCATGTTCGCAGCAACCATCTATCTTTTAGAGAGTGCAGCAGCAGGTCTGCTTGCTTCAGTACCTCTCTCTCTCCCTTCTCCCATCTCTCCCTTCCCTCCTGTTTTTCCCCACTGATTTCTCCTCTACCACATTGCCATATGGAAGTACATAATGTGTGTGCTTTGTGTGTATGTGTGTGTGTCTGTGTGTGTTGTGTGTCTCTCTGTGTGTTATATGTGTTGTGTGTGTGAGTGTGTGTGTGTGTGTGTTTTAATCCAATTTACATAAAGCAATATGGAACAGAAAAGGCACTGGTCAGGTGATGACATGAATTACAGTGGTTTCAGTGCCTTTAACTCCTCAATTCCATTTTGAAAGTAATATGCATCTTCAGAAGAAATGCCTAGGAATCCAGATGGATGGGTGAATTGTAGCTCTTACAGTATCGTGGAAAATGTGAGTGAGTGAAAGAGTCTAGAGGAATATCAGAAGAGCAATCAGTAAACCACCAATAAGACCACTGTAAGGACGCAGCTAAATGCTTCTTCAAAAGCCAGATGCCCAGGCTCACCAATGTGATAGACTTAACCCAGTGTGAACCTGTCAATCTATCTATCTGACAGACTATTCTCTTGATTCACTGAAGGAGGAAATGGCATTTAGAAGGCTCTAACTCTCATGGAACTCATAGACAGGATGTTTGATGGCACACGGGACTTAGATAAATTCCTCCAAAGACTTACGTGTTGAAAGTTTAGCTCCCAGATCACACAAAGTGACTAAACCTTTGATAGAGGCTGTGGGAGGTCTTTTGGTCTGTCCAGGGGGTGCCCTTGAAGGACATATTGTGAGTCTGGTCCTTTTTTGGTCCCTTTTGATCCCCACCACTATTAAGTGAAGAATTTGCTCACTTATATTCCCCCAACATTTAAGATGCCTCACTATAGACTCACAACATAAGAGCCCATTAACCCAGGATTGAATCCTAGAAAACCATGTACAGAACAGACCTTTTTTCTGTGTGAGTTTATCTATCTCAGGTGTTTGTGATAGTAATGGGCAGATGACTGACACGAAAGCTCTGCAGGTTTTTCAGTTTGACTGTGAAATACCAGTTGTATTTTACCCTGCCCTCCTTTGCCTTTTCCCAGCAAGGCTTGTCTCTTTAGATTGCAGGACCAATGATGTTTTGCCTTCTGGTTCATGCTTCAGTGAACCAGTGGCAAACAATCACAACTCAGAGACTCCTCCTCTTCTAGGTCCCACAATTTGATTTATATGGCACCTTCCAGCATAACTGTCCTGGTTTCCACGGGGGCCATTCCTGCCTGCCTTAAATCTGTTTTCCTTATCCCCAACTATACACCCATGAGCAATCATCTATGGAATCATTTGAATTCCTTTGCATTTGATTTTGAAATGATTCCATCTGATACAAATTTTCAGGCTAGGTAATTAATTTTCTTGGAAATTTATTTTTATTTCATCAATGTGTTCTCTTTAAACATTTTTTTACATTTATTTTTTATGTTTTGTGTGTGTGCACATGTGAGACGGGGGTGGGTACAGGTGCTATGACAAGTCTGTGGCAATCATAGGGCAACATTTGGGAGTTGGTTCTTTCTTTCTACCATGTGGGTCCCAGGAATGGAAGGAACACAGGTTGTCTGGCTTCCCAGCAGGTATCTTTATCAAATGAGCCTTTGTCCTCGTCTTTGTTGTGTGTTCTTAGTAAGCTACAAAATCTCACTCCTAGTGGTGTTCTCTGCTTGTTTTGAGCAAGTGAATATAAAAGAAACCATACAATGTGCATACACTGAATAATCTCAGAGGATTTCCATCTTCAGCCTCTTCTCTGTCCAGCCTCTTTAGATTCTGTTATACTCAAAATGCACTATGTCTGTGGCTTTAAAAGCTTCTCTAAGGAAGTGGGGTGTCCCACTATGGTAAACCCAGAGCACAGCCTTAGTATTGTTCATCAGGAGCTATCCACTTCTTTTTCCCCTTCAGGCAAGGTCTTTTACTGGCTGGGATTAGGATTAAGTGGTTTTGTTAGCTTGACTGACCAGTATCTCCTGAATTTTCCTGTCTTTGTCTACTCAGTGCTGAGATTACAAACATGCCACCCCATCCCTGACTTTTTTATGTGGTTCTGTGGTCAAACACAGGTCTTCATGCTTGTATAGCAAGCACTTTATTGAGTGAGGTGTCTTCCCAGATTTGAAAAGAATCTTTATAAATTTAGTATTCATAAGTTCTTATTCAAGGGTTTTTTAAAAACTCACTTTCAAAGTTTGACTGAAGGATAATTTTTCTAGGATCACCGCTGAGTTCTCAGCCCCATAACAATAGTAATGACCCAATAAGAGCTATGCTAGATATGCCGAATCTTTTCTATGTGGCAGCAAATACACAAGACATGAATTCCTTCACAGAGCTGTAGTAATTACTCCAGTAGTCACTTGGCTGGTGAGGGTAGTCAGGAAGAATCTAGACTTGGTTTGTCTAAATCTTCAGCCCTATTTGGTAATAGCTGTACTTTTGAGATCCTAACACTGAAGCATCATCATACCTTGATCTGTGGTAGCTTACCTTGTGTTGTATTGACCCGACCCGCGGGTCCTAGTAATTCATGGGGGCGAGGAGGACCGCAACCTGAAAAAAGAACAGGCAAGAGAGGGAAAGGACTCAAGGAAGCAATTGCTTGTCAAGAGCCGTGTATTTGAGTGCAAAGCGCCTTTTTATAATATGCTTTACAAGGGGAGGAGGTGAGAGGGGCCAGGTGGTGGGAAAGTACAGAATCTTCTTGGCCTGTGCCCTGGAACATTGTGTGGTCTACCTATTTTCCTCAGAAGACACGGTACATTGCTTTGAATCAATCTGTAACTGCCAACCCGGAACTTTGCAGTTGCCAGGCAGTATGAAGCTGCAGGGGACATTGTGCAGGTGGGGAGAGGTAGGGGGTGAGGGTGAGAGGCGAGGGTCTTGGCTTCTGACATTGTATGACAACCTTCTCTAAAGAAAAGATCAATTGTTTTTGGAGAAATTTGATAGGGTAGTTCTAAGACACCAATTTGTAGAAGACGATGCTTCAGAGGCCTCTTGTGTTACCAAGGTTGGTGGATTTGGGGAAAAGAAGGGATTGATGGAATGATGGAATTAAATAGATAGGAGATGATAAGAATAAATCTCCTGACTTTAGCATTCCCAAATTTGATTCACAAGTTTTAAGTGTCATAGTCTAGAGCATGGCAGTAGTTATTTAGAAAACAATAATGATGATTAGACCTTAGGCTGGAAATGGATATAAAGAGATTTTAAATATATTTCCCCATTGATGTCTCTCAAACAAATCCATTTAATTAAGCCTTATGGAGTTCTCACCATGAGCCAGTGCTGGTCAGGGTCAGGGGTCTAAACAGCAAAAAGACATAGCCTTTATCCTGAATGGTTTAATTTACTAGCTCATGTGGCTATATTATGAATACAGTTAGAATGTCCCCTACATTTCTACAAGTTCAATATTTATGATTACAGCTATGTCCAAGAACAGCACTGAGGATTCAAAGACCAGGGTTATTTATCATGTCCTGTGAGTATGGGTTGAATTGCTTAGGCTTTGGTTTTGCCAAAAGTAGCAGATGACAGGTGTCATAGGTGAGCAGAGATAACATCTCTAGCCCTTACACCTTATCTTGGCTCACATGCTCATGACCCACATCCTGATAAAGTTACATCTCAACAGAAATCCAACATGTAATACTTGTGATGGATGTGGGGAAGCAATGACTCTCTATGGGACACAGAAATTTTGAGTAACTCAGAAGGTAGCATGCCACATTATTTTTTGAGCTTAGATATGACAGAGATGTACCACACATTAAATAAATGGCTTTCTACTGTTTTTATTAATGACGTGTCAGAAATTGCTCTGCTTCACAATCCAATAAGTGTTCACATGTGTACACACACGAGAAGCTCAAAAATATAAAACTATATATCATATACTTTAATATTTTCCTTATTACTTTTTCCATTAATTTCTTAAAATTCTGATGGGTGTCAGTAAAGTGACTTTCTGATTAACTTTTAGTTTGTGACCCTACTTTCAAACATCCTACTTTATAGTAATAACAGTAAGGAATAAGGTAAGGAAGTGAATGAGCTGGTTGATGTTGGTGCTTTGGTCCAATAGAATTTATTTTAATAGTAGTATAAACTACTTTTGTTTTATATTATACATCATTAAGGATCTTATTTGCTCACATAACTTTTCTTCATTTATTCTCTATTGTATTTTTTGGGATGAATTTTATGACATATTAATTTGTGAAAACATAAGAGATCTTCAATGGTCTCAGGAGAAACATAGAAAAGCCATGTAAATAACATGACAGGGGAGCAAAGGATTTTGTCTGCATGGAGCTTCTAGGACAATAGCATCTGGTTTGTGTTCGATGGCCTGTAGCATTTTTGACAATGAGATAGAACAAATACAGTTCCTACTGGAAAGAGTCTGTTTGGAAGACCAGAGAGAAATCAAATTATTAAGAGGTATGTAATAGATATAGTGGAGCTAGTCAAATGAGAGGTTATCCATAACTATATATTGTTTTTTTCATAGAGTGAATGAACAATTTTCTGTTACTATTTTACAGAATAGGATCCCAGAAGTTCTTTATGGTTTTGGGTGAAAGTCGGCGAACCATATGGTTGGATAAACTCATGAGGGTATATTGTTTCTTGTTGCAAAGCCTATAAAGGTAGAGATTCCAGACTTATTTATTTTGACTTTCTAAAACACCTAAAACAAGAACCAATACAGGGTTCTATGCGGGAGATATATTCTAAATGGATGAATCAATGAGTTCAAGGAGAGCTCTGACTGTCTCAGCAAAGGTCCATTGAATTATGCTTGCCCAAAATTCCTCCCTTAGCAATGTAAAGTGTTTGCATTGATTCTATTTCTAGGAACCTTCAAATCCAGGACTCTTTTGCAGTCATTTTCCCACATAATTTGTTCTCAGTCTTTCTTTATAAAGTCTTATCTTTGCTAATGTTGTTCCCTTGACTATAGCTTTCGGTCATACTGTCTTTATGGTATGCATCATGATCAACATTCTGTGTCCTCCAAAGGAAAGTGACATTTCTATGAAACCTGTGTTTGAGTAAGGTGGCTTCAGTAGTGATAGTCCTTGATTCTCTTCTCAACTGAAATCAGCTTTACTAGTAATAAAATACAAGTAAAAAAATATGTGTTGTATTTGTTATTAAGCATGCACATATATTTGAGATTATAAGACCCAAAAAAGTTCAAAAACAAAATTAGATAAACCTAAAAAGGGTGATAAAGATAAAAACATAAACATCATTCAAAAATTATGTTAAAGTAAAACTGTTACTAAAAATGTACAGGAAAAAAATGTGAGGGTGTGTATTAACACAGTGAAAAGGGAAAAGCAAAAAAAAAAACAGAAGAAAGGAAGATTACATCAAAAAGAGAAATATGTTTTAAAAATAACATGACTATATGAATGGAAATAAAACCATAAAAACAGTTATTTAAAGAAATGGTGTAAAGCTAAAAATATTGCCTAAAATATAATTAATAGAAAGAAGCTGGGCAGTGGTGGCACACGCCTTTAATCCCAGCACTTGGGAGGCAGAGGCAGGTGGATCTTTGCGAGTTTGAAGCCAACCTGGTCTACAAAGTGAGTCCAGGACAGCCAGGGCTACACAGAGAAACCTTGTCTTGAAAACCCCCCAAAATAAATAAAATAAAATAAAATAATAAATAGAAAGAAAGGGGACGCACGAAGAATTTGAGACTAACTTGTACACACCAGAGAGGAAGGGTCAGTTGAATACATGGAGTCTTTGCTGTGGTTTATGTTGGTGCTGAGCCTGGACAGGACATATATAATGTCTTCACTTCTGTGGCTTTCTTTTTTTGTATTCCAGGGGCTTCTGCTGCCTATACTTAGTTTTTCAGTCTGTTGCCTGGCCTAATTCTCTGGTTCTCTCCTCTTCCTGAGTCTCTCTAGATGGTATCACCTTTATGGTTACAAATGTTCTTGATGGGATGGGGGGTACACATCTTCCAAATGCATTGAGAGTGGGGGAAGAAAGCACACCACTGATATAAATGCTTTGAGAGCTCCTCAATATAATATTCATTGCACTGCTGGAGGAGTGCAGGCATGGATGGCAGATTACTGGAGCATTATAGTTCTACAACTCTACAGCTGAAAACATCTGTCAATGGCTCTAAGGTTAATACACAGACTGAGCTTAGATATAACACCACTAAATTCCTAGGTTACTCAGTTGACAAGATCTACCCCAAGCCTCAGTGAAGGGCTTTGTTGACCCATGAACTTCACTGCCTCAACTGAGCTTCCTGCTGTTTAAATTCTCCAACTTCTTGGTGTCCTGTTCTCCTGTTTTGCAATGGAGCCCAGTGCTGTCTCTCATCTCAGCACTTGTGGTAGATTGAATTTAAGCTCCCTGACTTTCGTTGTCTCTCAGAACCCAAATGTCTCTCAGTTTTAACAATAGGATATTTTATAAGATCATGCCTGAACACTGTCCTTCAAGGCATACAAAATGACAAGATAGGAACCTCTCTCTGCATGGTTGACTTAGGCACTGTCTTAACAAAACCCACAACTACCAGAGCCACTTGAATTCCTTGCTTGCTGAGGCTCCTGTTTCCTCAGTGGTGGACAGGGAGTCACGTGGCTGGAGATGTGTTTAGCTTCACTTACTTTCCTACCATTGGCTTCTTGTGTCTGCACTTCCCAGACATTCTATCACTGCCTTCATGGATTTTCAAAGCTCATTCTCTTTTTGAAATGAAGTGTTTTTTCCCCTTATTTCTGTCTATTGTGGAATATGTGGAGACCATCTTACCTGGAAGTCCCAATCATTTATAACTTCATTACTTAAACACTGTTGACATTTTCTTACATGGAGTTGCTGACATTTTAAAATCTATATTGACAAATTCTTAACATATGAATATATGAATGCTTAAACATGACTATAAATTGAAACTAGGAGGCACATCTAATTTACACATTGCTTTTGATTGAACAATGTATATTGTGCTCATTTCCCTAATATTTCTATGACATAACTTTACCACCCATAGAATATTCCACTGTATTTGGCTTTATGTTTGAGGTTTCCATACTTTGGGAAGCTTGTTTCCATTGTTTTACTTGAAACCAGCTCTGTAATTAACATCCTTATGGATAAAATTTCATATTTGTATCTCTTATTTCCTTTTCACATGTAATTAGAAGGGAAATTTCTTGGAAAAAGTATGTTTTTGATAATATTGTTACAGATGACAAAAGATAATTGACCCATGTTCACTCCAAAGACAATTGTTATTAATACTCTTTTAAGAATGTTAAAATTGCCAATTTCTTTGCATATTTAGCACTTTTATTTTTAATATGTTTCAGAGATTAGAAATTTGAGAGTTAAAACAAATCAACATTTAGTATGAATTGTTTTTGATAGGTAGGCTATGATATTATTACTTGTGTGCCTTATCTATTTTTCTTTATTTTGGAGCAGGTATTTTGTGGATTTTGTTTATTGATAAACTTAGATTTTTAAAGAGGTTTTTTTTTAATGTGTATGTGTTTCACAGGGCCATTTCCTTGTGTGTTTGTGTATCTGATATATGTGGTCTTGTGTATGCACATGTGTGTGCAAGTAAGCATGAGTGTGTGTGTGTGTGTGTGTGTGTGTGTGTGTGTGTGTGTATGCATGAGGTCAAAAAGCTGATGTCAGGATGTCTTCCTCAGTCTTATGGTTTGGAGGTAGAGTCTCTTCTTGAACCTAAAGCTCACCGATTTGACTAGGCTGGCTGGTCCACGGGCTCAAGGGATGATCCTATCTCCATCCTCCCATCACTGGTGTTATGGGAGAATACCATCCTACCCAGCTTTTACATGGGTGCATGTGCCCTCATCCTGGTACAGCAAACACTTCACTCAAGGGGCCTGCCTCCCCAACTCAAGAAACATTACTTTTTATTTTCTGAGCTTCTATAACACACTCCCAATACTAATATATAATGTGGGTCATATCCCATAGATACATATTATAAATCAATATACGACATTACATGAATATATATGACATTGATAGATTCTAGACCAGTGATTCTCAACCTGTAGGTTGCTACCTTGTGGATCTCCTTGTCCCAGGGATGTGTTCCCAAGAACAAAGGGAGCAGAAGTGGGGACAGGGACTCAGACAGCCTTGGGCACAATGGAATGACCTCTGAGAACTACTTAAGCATGATAGCTCAACTTTATCTTGCTCAACAAAGGGTACATAGTCCTTGCCAAGTGAGTGGAGAGTTTGCAGAGTAGGTGCACACCATTGGCTGGGGCTAGGTGTTCTAGAAATACTTGATTTGCATATGGCAGCATGATACAATTATATGGAGGGGAACACAGTACCTAAGTATCCCATGAGCAACAGGGAACTATGTCAAAGGTCACACCCCAGATATGGTTAGAGGCATCTGTGCCCAGAAACATTCTTCAGATGAGTTCAGTCAGAGGAGGGGAATCCCTGCTGACAAAGGGAGTCCTCCATAGAGTGTTGAGCTCAGGGCTTTCTGGTCATGGTGGACTGCTACCTTAGCAGCAGTTTCTTCCAACATCTTCCCCTGTTTTACATTATAATAGAGAAGTGTCATCATAGGTTTTGAGAGCCTTATAACCTGTTTCAGAGAGGTCCAGGAGGGGGAACTTTATAAGGCAAGGGGCAAGCATCAAAATAAAACATAACATAATCAGAGGGCTAATAACAGATAGGAGCTAGGAAAACAATGGTCTATTGAACTAATTTAATTGCTCAGTGGGTTGAAATTTTGAGAGCAAGTTTTTTTAGAGTATTTGAGGGTATACTAGCATTAGTCTTAACAACATTTGATTCATTTACAAAGACACTACATTCTTCTCCCAATATTGTGCATGTCCCCACATATCTAGCAGTCATTAAGTCTGGTGCTCTTTTGTTTAGAAGCATGACCCCAGCAAGAGAGTTCATTGATTGCTGGAGGAATCTAAAGTTGTTAGCTGTGGATGTATCTCCTGATTAAGCTTGTCTTCAAAGTCTCCAGCCAGGTGGTGCATCTGTATGATGGCTGTGTAGGGAGGAATATCTCTTGTCTTTATCTGGTTTGTAGTAGTTTCCTCTTCCTCATAGAGATAGACCTGTGGGATAATCATAAGGGGGGTGCAGAACCTTAGCAGGGGGTGTCTATGGAGGAGATTATTTTTTTCTTTTCACTATAGGAAGAGAGGAGGTAATCCACAAGTTAAGCCAGGAACAGTCTGATTAGCAGGGTAATGTGAAGGCCTGGAAGAGAGGGGGAGGAATAGGGTGGATATCTCATCAAAAGGGGGACTGTCCTGAAAGTCTAGGCAGGTGTCATTTCTTCTGGCCAGAGTTATCACAGTAGTATTTTTGGGCACTGCAGAAAGCAGGGGGCAGGTGGTTAGAGGTATCTTAAACCTCGTCTAGTATCCTTCATCTTTTATCCTACCTGCTTAAAGTACCTGAGAAAGGAAACACCATATTATGTGACCCGTGTAAAAAGATTTTCTGTTTGTATAAGAGAAAATAGTGAAACAAAAAAATGTTCTTTGGTAATCTTTCAAACTTGACTGCACAAGACACCGAAGCATTAGAAACTAAGTCCCTGCAATTAATCCTGTTTCATGAAGGAAATGGCTCAATTTGGAGATTGTTAACTACTAGGGTTTTTTTTTTTTTTTAATCTTACTTGTTTTTCCTGTAAAACAATATTATCATGAGTTACCAAGGACTTAGTTGCTGGTACAAGATATGAAGAAACAAGGACTCATTAATGTTAAATAGTGTAAAAATTGCTTTTAGCCATATAGTAAGGATAACCATCCTACAATCAATTGACCCAAAAGAACAGGAACATGGACTTGGTTACCAATTAGTGGGGCACTCCACCCTCGTGGAACTGACATGTATGTCCCCTGTGCAAGAAGAAGCTTTTAGACCTCATGTTATTAATTAGCTGAGGGGGGCTGACATACGGAGGCACCTCACACTGGAGGAGTAGAGGGTGGCAGGGTAGGACTGGGAGAGGTTACAGGGATGGGGTGGTAATGAAGATGTAACTTGAAGTAATAAATAAATGTTCAAAAAAAAAAAAAAAGAATGGCAGAGGAGGAGACCTGATGCTTGACTTCACTTGGAAGAACCATTAACTACAAGGTTCTAAGGTGTCTCCCCTTTTCTCGTTGTGGTAGAGCTAAATTTTTATTAGTCAATATTTTTTCTTGTTTCTTGTAGTTTTTAAAATTTTTTTTTGGTCTGTCCTCATGAAAGTTTGTTTTTTTTTTCTTTTTTTTTTCTTTTTATTTTAAGTACTCATGCTAAGCACTATTTTTCACAGCCATAGTAGCTTGTATCAACTATATTATTAGGCTGATTTTTTATGCCAAGATCTGAAATCCTAGTCTCCTTGATTTTTGGATTTTATTTTTATCTGTATTTAGTTAACTACTCTAAACTGGATATTATAAAGATGAAGTTAGATTTGGCTGTCAAAAAGGTATTTGAGTGCCTCTGACAACCCTCAATAAAGATGGCAGTGAAGCCAAGACTTCCATAACAAAGATGGCAGTCCCAATCACGTGATTGCCCTTAATCAAGATGGCTACCAATCATATGACTGTCCTTATCAAGATGTCTGCAAAGAGACAAAGAGATGTTTTGTTTTTTGTTTTTAATTTTTTCCCCATAATGAAGTGGTGACCAGTCACAATCATGTGTTGTCTACATTTTTTCTGCCATTTTTTTGTCTGCCAGGGCTGTAAGAGCTGGAGTAGCAGGTGTTACATTCACTGTTTTGTTTGGATGGTACAGTTCTCTCCTGGCTTTGAAGGGGAAAACCAGCAGGCAGTTACTGGCAGTATCACAGCAGGAGTGGGGGTAGGTGGGGTATAAGGGGCTGGGCCAGGCAGAATCAGGAAGGAGCAATGTGTGCTGATATGACTGGGGCCTCTGGATGTCACCAGAAGCTTGGGTCTCAATCTCTGTGTCTCCATTTTCCTGCAGTCAATGAACCATTTCATCTGCCTGCTCAGTGGGATGTGGCTTATGGTGACCTGCTGACTCTCTGCAGCTCTGTGTTGGGTCCCTAGGTCCTCACCAGGGCTCAGACCACCACCACTGCTGTTGCTGCTGTTACATCACCTCGAGTCTCAGGAGAGTGGGCATGCTTGTTCCCACCTGCCATTTAATTCCTCCATTTTTTCCTGAATCAGATGGCCATGAGCAGGATGGAATGACCTCTGGGAACCACTTCAGCAAGATCACTCGACTTTACTTCAGGTGAACAAAGGCTATATAATCCTTGAGGAGTGAGTGGAGGGTTCCCAGGGTAGGTGCACAGCATTGGCTGGGCTAGGTGTGCCAGGAATACTTTATTTGCCTTTTGCAACATGGTCCTGTCATATGAAGGGGAACATAGTACCTAATTATCCTATGAGTAGCAGGGAATCAAAAGTCACACTCCAGATATGGTTAGAGCAATCAGTGCCTAGAGACACTCTCTAGATGAAGTCAGGCAGAGAGGAGGAATCCCTGGTGATAAAGGAAGTTCTCCATATAGTGCTGAGCTCACAGCTTTTGGGTAATGGTGTACTGCTACCTTAGTAGCAGGTTCTTCCAACATGACCACGTCAACAAACTTCATCTCCAAAAATATTTGTATTATGATTCATAACAGTAGCAAATTACAATTATGAAGTAGCAATTAAAATACTTTTATGGTTAGGGGTCACTAGAACACAAGAAACTGTATTAAAACGTCACAGCATTAAGAAAGTTGAAAATCAGTTGTAGGAGTTCTCTAGTGGAATTTTTGGGGTCACTTCTATATACTATCATATCAACTATGAATAGGGATACTTTGACTTCTTCCTTTCCAAGCTGTATCCCCTTGATCTCCTATAATTGTCTTATTGCTCTAGCTAGAACTTCAAGAACTATGTTGAAGAGATATGGGGAGTATGGGCATCCTTGCCTTGTCACTGAGTTTAGAGGGAATGCTTTAAGGTTTTCTCCATTTAATTTGATATTGGCTACTGGCTTGCTGTATATTGCCTTTATTGTTTCTAGGTATGGTCCTTGTATGCCAGCTCTCTCCAGGACTTTTAGCATGAAGTGGTGTTGGATTTTATCAAATGCTTTTTCAGACTTTAGTGAGATGATCATGTGTTTTGTTTCTTTCAGCTTGTTTATATGTTGGACTACATTGATGGATTTTTGTATGTTGAACCACCCCTGCATTCCTAGAATGATGCCTACTTGAACATGTTGTATGATACATTTGATGTGTTTTTTTTATTCATTTTGCAAGTATTTTATTATTTTTGTATCTATGTTCATGAGGGGAATTGGTCTGAAATTCTCTTTCTGTGTTGGGTCTTTATATAGATTAGATATCAGAGTGACTGTGGCTTCAGATAATGAGTTTGGCAGTGTTTCTTCTGTTTGTATTTTGTAGAAGAGTTTGAAGAGTGTTGGTGTTAGTCTTCTTTGTAGGTCTGGTAGAATTCTGTGTGAAACCATCTGTCCCTGGCCTTTTTTTTTTTTTGGTTGGGAGACTTTTAATGATTCCTTCTATTTCCTTAGGGGTTATAGAACTGTTTAATTTGTTAACCTGATCTTGATTTAATTTTGGTAGGTGGAATCTATCAAGAAGATTATCCATTTTGCTTAGATTTTCAAATTTTGTGAAGTACAGGGTTTTCAGGTAAGACCTAAACATTATCTGGATTTTCTCCATGTTTATTGCTATTTATCCCTTTTTATTTCTGATTTTGTTGATGCCTGAGAGACACTTGAAGAAGTGCGCACCATCCTTAATTATTGGAGAAATGCAATGACTCAAGATGACTCTGAGATTCCATCTCACACCTGTCAGAATGGCTAAGATCAAAAACTCAAATAACAGCACATGTTGGTGAGGTTATGGAGAAAGAGGAACATTCCTCCATTGCTGGTGAACATGCAAACTTGTACAACCACTATGGAAATCAGTCTGGCAACACCTTAGGAAACTTGGAATAGCTCTACCTCAAGACCCAGCCATACCACTCCTGGGTATACATCCAAAGGATTCCTCACCAATCCACAAGGATATCTCCTCAACTACGTTCATAACAGCTTTATTTATAATAGCTAGAAATTGGAGACAACCCAGATGTCCCTCA
This sequence comes from Lophiomys imhausi, assembly GCA_907164525.1. Lineage (NCBI taxonomy): Eukaryota > Metazoa > Chordata > Mammalia > Rodentia > Muridae > Lophiomys > Lophiomys imhausi. Next base: position 4,208,913 of record CAJQZJ010032362.1, on the reverse strand, counting down.
ACCAACAAATGGATAAAAATTCTGTTGTACATTTACACATTGGAATATTACTCAGCTATCAGAAACGAGGAAATCATGTAATTTATTGCCAAGTGGATGGAACTAGAAAATCTCATCTTGAGTGAGCTAACCCAGACTCAGAAAGATGCACATGGAATCTATTCACTTACAACTGTATTTCAGCCATAGAGTACAGGAAAACTATCCTGCAACCAACAAACCGAATGGAGTAGGAACATGTACTTTGTGACCTGTTAGTGGGATAATTTGCCCTAGTGGAGCTGTCATGTAGGCCAGCCGGTGCAAGAGGAAGCTCTTAGCCCTCATGTGACTGCTGAACTGAGGGGCGCTGATATGTAGAGGCAACCTGGAGGAGGAACAGGATAGGTGGGAGAAGGGGGAGAGGTGGGGAGGGTGGTACCAGGAGGGGTGGGAGGAGGGGACTGTGATGGAGATGTAACTTGAAGTAGTATATAAACATTTAAAAAATAAAAGAAAGTTGAAAATCACTGCTCTAGATAAAGCAATTTTTTTTCTTTCTCAAATATGCTTGTGTAGCATGGAGAGTGACAAAAATATAGTCTGTGGACTCCATGAGAGAGACTTGAATATCAGTCCTTCACTCAGTCTAGCTCCTTGGTCTTTTCCTTTGCAGTGTGGTAAAGATGGGATGCAGCCATTTATGTGAAGACCTTGCATAGTAACTAGTCTATGATAAAGAATCATAAATGTTAACTACCACTTTTCTTATTAAGCTGTTCTTTTTGCAGAATGGTTATTGTAGTTATTTAGAAAATATAATAGTTGTTTAATAAAATTAGTGAACAACATTAACATTATACTGGATCAATAGAATAGTCAAGTAATTCAGCTTTGATATCATATTTAACAAGTTGAAATGAGAGCTTTGTTTCTCCCCTTACAAATGCATTCCAACACCAAGACACTTAAACTATAAATTACACCAAACTTAATTAGTTTTCAATTCCCAAGCCCGGGGTACAAGTTTTATTTTTCCCTCTTAGTAAATTAAGATGAAACTCATGACACGTACTCTCGTAAATACTTGAACAACTTTCCAAGAAGTGTGGGAGAGCTGACTTAGTCTATACAATCCATGCTGTAGTTTGAAATACTGTTTCCTACTGACAAAAGGTGTCACACACTCTGACTTCAATACTCAGAAGTGCCTGGATTCAGTTTCTGCTCAGGAAATTCCTGTCTCGTTTTTAGCTCTCTCATTTATAGACCCAGAGCAAGGGGAATTTTTAAGAAACAAGCATTTCTGATGACTGCAAGGAACATTTTCTCCTTTGATTACCATGGATTTGGAAGAGGTATGGAATCCAACATGTTGCCTGGGTTTATTCCTTTGTTGAGTTTGCTGGACCTCATGGAGTCTGTCACTATTTGTTTTCCAGCTGCTTTTTGTGTTAGTGGAATTCACTACCATTCAACTGATGTTTTCTCTGGGTGATACTCTCTTTGCCTCAGCAGCTTCTGTGGATCCATAAATAATGTCACTTTAATATTTCCATATTGATCCAGACATAGCAGAATCTTGCCAGTGTTCACTACTCTCAAATCTTTTTCTCATCTGTAGAGATCTTCCTCTTTGGTCTCCACCCATTTTCTTCAAAGATGAACTGGAAGATAAATTACCTGTTGTCTAGCAATTTCTGTCCCTTCAATAATCTGTCTTGGAGACAGACAGCTTTCCATTTTACTTAATGTATTTTTATTCCTTCTTGTTCATGGTATCCAAGGGAAATTCTTTCATTTGAGACATTGCTATCTATTTTCTTCTCCTGATTTGTATTGCATTTTAGCCAATCTTCTTACATGTAAGAATTTTCATATTTTTTCTTTTTAGGCTAAGCTTAATTATGAAATTTACTATCATTGATTAATAATTTGAAGAAAATTGAAATGGAAGTGTAAGAAAATAATCTCCTTCTTTGCATAATGTATAGCCTCATTTATTTTTCTTGAGATAAAAATGAAATCTATATTTCATATTTGCATTTAAATTTATTGTGTGTAGTTTTTTGTGAACAGTCTTTCAATTTTTTTGGATCAGATCATTTACACACACACACACACACACACACACACACACATATATATTTTTCTATCTGGTAAAAATTTATTTAACTTTATTAATGTATCCAAGGAGCTTAGATCTTGGAAGAGCCTGGATAACTTATAAACTTCTAAGGACTTGTCATTAAGATATTTTGTACAATGTTAGCTGTAACAACTGATAATATGTCGAAGCATAGAGCAGAGCAAAATATTATGAACTGGTGGGATGATGTTCTGCATTCTAAATGTTAATTTACCTGCTCCCAGAGGATTGCTTGCTGTACATCAATTACTGCTGCGTTACCTTGCTGGTCTTTGATTGGTTAAATAAATGCTGAGGCCTGAGATTGGGCAAAGACAGAGGTAGGTAAGACTAAGGTGAGGTAGGCAGGACTAAGGTGTGTGGGCTTTTGAAGCAGAGAAGCCTCTGGTAGAAGAAGCCTCCAGAAGAGGAAGAATTCAGGAATAGGAAGAAACAGACACACAATGGGGTAGATGAAAGAAGATCATTTCACGTGTCCTGAAACATCGGCATAACATGGAGAATAACAGTCCAAGGGGACATATGTATATATGAGGTCATATTTGGGGATAGAATTATGAGCTAGTTTAGATGGGCTAAGATTGCACAATCCAGGCCAAGACTTGAAAAAAATCCATCAGGTCTCTGTGTGCTCATTTATAATGGTGGGTTAAGGATTAACAACTGCTGACCCACTAACTACAATGTAAATACTAGTAAATAATATAATTAATTATTTCTGCATTGAGTAGAAAAAAGGAAAAATGCTAAATCAAAGCATAAAAAACAATGTAGTCTAACAAAAACAGATGTCTTAGGAAGGTTAGGGAAATATCGATTTTGTAGAATGATAAATTTAAGACAACTCTAGCCTTATTGCATTTTTGGTTCCATGTATGCATCAACCAAATCACAGGAGGAAAGAGGAGTGCACTGGGATTAATTACATACCTGGAGTACCTTCTGGTGGTGGAGCCTGACTATTGTCGCTTCAATTACAGCTAATGAAGATGTACACTCCAGACTTGTGTTATTGTCTATGTGTCTGTCTGTATGTATATCTATCAATTTATATATCATCTATCTATGTATATATGGATCTATCATCTATCTATTTATCATCTATCTATCTATGAAATCTATCATTTGTCTGTCTATCTCTGTATCTATGTATGAATGCATGTATGTATGCATGTATATCTATCTATCTATCTATCTATCTATCTATCTATCTCTCTTTCATCTACCTATCTACCAATTGTATCTGTCATCTATCTATATATCATCTATCTATCTATTCACCTATCATCAACCATCCATGTTTTCATCTGCAGTTACTGATTATCCATTTATGTTTAATAATAAGTTATGAAATCTTCATCATTCCACAGGTGCCCTGTTCTTATTTTAGAAAGAGGATTCTGCACAGAGAGGCAAAGAAGAACATGAAGACAGACCTTGCTGTTTTTACCCACCAAGTCTGTGAGCATTCCATTGTATACTTTTGCCCAGTTATATTTTACAAGGCTATTCTTGCCTCTATCCTGTCTGTGCAATGAAGTCTTCTTTAAAACTCCAAAACTAAATGTTTGATGACCTTTTGGATAGCTGGGGAAGTAAAAATTCCTAGAGTTTAGCACTCCCAGAAGACACAGAAAGCCCAGGGTCCTTCTCCCAGACTTCATCTTTTGTATATTTTCATCTGTAGCCATTATAAGTGGGTTGTTTATTTTTATTTTTATTCAGTCACACAAGAGCACAGATTAAACAATTTTTGGTTTATGACTGGTATCTGAAGTAGAGTGGAATTCTTTGGGACCGAGACCTTAATTAGTGAGGTTGAACATGTTAACTAGAAAGATAAATTAGTTACTCAGTTAAATTAGGAGATATGCAGCTAGTATCTTCCATTGTAGAATTGCCCAATTTGTGGGAAAGGGAAACTATTTAGAGTTAAAAAGGGTCTGTGTTTAGAACGTGGAACAAGGGAAGCTTAGTATGGGTTAGATTTGATTTTCTTTTGGTATCTTAAGACACCATACCCATTACTTAAATAAGGTCATTAAAATTTAAATTAATGTATATTAAATGATATTAACAATTAAGTTGTTGGACTGTGTTAACCACATGCAAAGTACTCAGAACATGTAACTCATGGTTGTTACACTGGACAGACTAGGGAATAAATTCTGGCAGAGGCAAGATCATGCAACACAGACATTCTGACAAACCATGCTATGGCTATGAAATTTTGATAAATCGTCTTAAATACATTGACACATTGGAAAGTCATAGCAAAATTGTAGACTTCTTTGCACAAAGTCACTACTAAAAATATAAGAAATAGTAGAAATAGGGAAAAATCCACAGGTCCTCTTTTTTTTTTCTCTCTCAAAATAATCATCATCCTGAAGACAGTTTAGGACCCTGGCTAGTATATTTTTTGAATATTACTACATAGGCATATAGTAAAAAGATGCTTTTTGTGCTCTCTAACTTTTATACAAATAATATTGACTTTTAACTCTTGTTGCTATGGTGAAGGCCTACAATTAACATTTCATCTAGGGATTTAACTACAGTGATACAAATAGTTCTTACATCATATCTATGATCTGTGCATTCATTTGCTTTGCTCTGTAGCATTATGTATATATATATATATGTATATTCTATACATATTTCTGTATGATGGTCTACTAGAATTCTCTTGATGAGGTCTGCATGTTAAATTCCTTAAAGACTCTGTTAGAAACCCCACCTCTATCCCAGGCTTGATAAACTTCAGATATACAGATTTCAAATCTTTCAGAAAAGTACACAGCCTTGGCATTGGTGCTGTTTGAGGTCCCACCATGTTCTTGCTTCAGTCTGGAAGCCTCTTGGGAATCTGTAGCTTACCAGCTGATAAAAGCATGAGGGCTTTCCAGAACATCTGAGGGAGGTAGAGTTCTTTTTGTCACAATGTTTCTTGACTCTTCCCTAAGTAAGTGAGTCTCTATGTAAATTGAGTCCCAAGGTATAAGCTTGAAAAAATATTCACTCATTTCTTCAGGGGGAAAATAAGTCACCAAGATTATATCAAAATTTCCACTCCACCTGGATATCTTTAGCTGCTATCTTTTGATGTTCTGGTTTCATAAATTTTTTTTTTTTTTTTTTGTTTTTCGAGACAGGGTTTCTCTGTGTATCCTTGGCTGTCCTGGACTCACTTTGTAGACCAGGCTGGCCTTGAACTCACAAAGATTCGCCTGCCTCTGCCTCCCAAGTGCTGGGATTAAAGGCATGCGCCACCACCACCCGGCCTGGTTTCATAAATTTAAAAGTAATATTTGGATCCTAACTAGGGAGACCGGCACCTGGCATTAGGTCTATTTCTCCTTGCTTTGCCTCCTTGAAAAAGATTCTGTCTTCTATGGAATGTGAAATCAGCCTGGTGATTTTTTCAGAATTTCAATATAATACCAACAATGTGCTCTCCATCACTATATTTAAAGAGTGTCTTTCTTATACTTTCCTTAGGTTACAAAACAAACTTGTGTGTTTTGTTTTGTTTTGTTTACCAAAAAGGCTTGTACACCATTTCAAAGATATGATATCTTTCCTTGAAAAACATCAAAACATCAATATGTTTCAATATTGCATTTCAGTCATTTCACACTGAAGGTTATTGATTTAGGAAAATTCCTCCTAAAGCGTTAGTAAATTAGACATCCCAAAACTTTTGATTATACAGAGTATCTTCATAATTTATTATCCAAATAGACTTGAGGTTCATTTGTGCAGACTGAATATTTTGATAAGCTCTCAGAAAACCCATCACAAAAGCAGATGCTTAACTTCACTGTGCTGAAGGCTGTGCATAACATCCAAGGGGCCTCCAGTGACTGAGAAAATTTTCTTTTCATCATAGCACTTTTACTTACCAAGCAAAGTCTAAAATTGTCTGTATTTAGATTGTTTTAGATAGTGAGACACTGGGCATCCTCATTCAGCCATCCATTTTCCTACTGACAGATAGGATGCAGGAATTCTGAGGCATGAAGAATATAGCATTTTGGAAGTACAAATGAAAAACCAGCGGACTTTTCCTTCTGGACTCTGATGCGTTGATTGCCCTAGAGAACTTTAAAGTGCAAGCAGCAACAACAGTAAAAACAAATAATTCTGCTTAATATATCTAATCTTTATTTATAAGAATAGAAACTATCTACACACACACACACACACACAAAATCGAGGGAGGTATTCAAAATACATTTTAACTTAAAATAAATTTATCTTGAAGGTATAAGATGAGCCTTCCTAAATTCGGACAGACATGCAGGGCACAAGAAGATAGAAATAAATATTGTGACCCGTACCAAATGGGAACATGTAAGGAAATCCTAATATTAATCTGTAAGGACAAAGGTCACAGGCCAAGTCTTTCATGTAAAAGGGCAATATATAAACCCATATCCTATAAGAAGAAAATGTGGAAACCTTTGTTGCACAGTTGTAAGGAAAAGTAAGGTTCTTTTGAGAATTAATAAACAACCAGCTGCCTTTACCTATGCATAAACCCCCCAATCCCATTTACCTTGTATTACTTAAATTATCTTAATCAAATAATTCCAAGTAATAATATAAACAAAGTGACAGAATTAATCACATTCTGTCGGAGAAATACTGTTTCAGCTTGTGCTTGAAAGAATTCCCGATTTTAAGAGAAAAAGAGTCTAAAAATGAAGAATGCAGAAGATTGAAAGCAGAATGTGGAGAGACATAACAAGGAAACAGTGACCCAAATCAGGCTGGTTTGCGTTTATAAATAAGACAGAATTCTGTAAGGCAAAATACCATTAAAGATACAATACTGAAGAATAAGCATAATGCTAAAATATCCAATTCATCAAAAAGATAATAAATTCTAAATACATATATCTAACATAATTTCATAAGCCAGACACAAATTTTTATTGTTAGTCAGAGTTAGGGGACTATCTATGTTATTCACTAGGGGATAATGGAAACAACCCCAGAACCGCATATAAACTGACCATTACAAGCAGATAATCCAGCCAGTATCTGCATACCTCATCAATCAGTATTCGAACCACGTCTATTGAACACATGCACACACACATGGAAATAAGTGTTTGTGTATCAAAATGGAAAGAAATATTTATTGCAATATATATATATATATATATATATATATATGAATAAAAACCAAAATATCACATTGAGGGAAAACAATTCAAAATTGCAGCTAGAGCAAAGAAGAAATCAGGATGGAAATTGAAATTTTCTAGTAACTCAGCCCTATATTAAACACTACAGCAGACTGACATGAGGTGGTGTGAATGAATACACAGAGGTCAAGACAATTTTATTCCTCTGAGTTTTCTACATTTTTTAAAAAAGAAAATAATGGTCATAATTAGTCAATTAATGCAGTAGATTGCAAATTAGGGAACAACAACAACAACAAAAAAAAAAAAAGAAGTTAGAAAATGACCTTTGCTACAGAACCACTGAGACAACTGGAAGTACACGAGAGAGTGCTGTAAGCCACACAGTGAATAAAGACACAGGAAGTAACTTTCATCCTAATACTTCCGGGAAAATGAACAAGTATAGGAGGAAACTTTGAAGAGGGGTTCTGCAGAGATAAAATTTAGACCCCTGAGCAATGGTAGAGGCTTCCCAAAAGCAAGCAAAGCACCAGGGTAGTTGCTGGAGGCTGTTCACAAAACCCACAAGAGCAGCAATCACTCACTGGGAAGAGCTCATGAGGGAGTCAGCTCCACACTTACAGATTCAGCACTATTCCTGACAATACCTGAGGGATTAGCTGGGTCCCACCAAACCGCAGATGTGAAAACACATAGGAGGAAGCAGCATCCTCCTCCAGTTGCACAGCCTCTACCTAACTCACCTTTCATGTTGAAGCCTAACTCTGAACCAGCCAGAGAGGCACACTTAGTTTTCAGAGCCTAACTATAGGTAAGAATGGAAGATTCAACAATAAGCTTCTTTACGCTAGAATGAACACAAGAAAACAAGATAGAAAGAAATAATATGGAAAAAATTAAAAATGAATTTAATAACTTTTAAGATGACAATAGCAACCATTTTAAAATAATAACATGTTTCAGGATTCTTGTTTTAGGTGATAATATTAAGAAGTATGAGGAAAATGTTTGATATAAATATTTAAGGTACTTAATCAAATGTAATAAAGGAAAAATGATTATTTCACAGCCATATACAATTTTATTCTTGGGGATACAATAACCAGTGTTCATTAAAACTGTACTGTTTTATCAATATACATATTCTCTCTATGTTCAAAATACCTTTCAAATAACAGAGAGAGAGAGCGATTTATAGCAAATAATGGAAGGAGGAACCAAGTCAACAGAGAGAGAAAATTAAAAAAAAAACAGATTTGAGATTGAAATCTTGGCTTTGTCACTTACTAGCTTCAAGACCTTGCCAGTTTACTTTACCTCTTGATAAAAAAAATTAAAATTACACTGTGTCATAGCCATTTCCTCAGAGATTAGAACCTTCGCTCTTGGAAGGAAGCTCATGAAAACACAAGATGATTACAGAAAGGTGAAACAATAGGATGTCCTAAAAGGATATGAAACATTTCAACCTACAGGAAACGTGTTAATCTTAGGAAATAAACAACTCAATAGCCTCAGGAAGTCCCTGAACCTGACCCAATGATATATAAGCAGTAAAGACTGCTAAGATACACTCTCAGAGAAGTTGAGCTTTCTGAAGCAGACACAGATCAACTGAGTGAGCCACCTGGAAAGGTCATTCTCTAAGCTGTTGAGCTGCCTGCAGTGCACTATAGGTTACCATCTTTTATGAACTGTCACCCATGATGGGGGGGCCTTGGAGATATAACTCTGCTTGAGTAGTTTCTGCTCCTTCACCCTCATTCCTATAGGTGGCTCAAATAAAACTCAATGGTTCACCAAGTTAACTTTGGTATGTTTTTTAGCAATAGAATATATGTTCATATTACGCCAGGAATAGTGTCATACAAGAAATAAGAATTTTGAGAGAACTGAATGAGATGTTCTCGTAGCTCATCAGATAGTAATGCCTAATAAAGAATAGCTATCTTTCTACATGATGTAGTTATTTATCTTTGCATCTCTTTAGCAGACTACACACCAGGTTTTTGGTAATATATTATAGATGTCTACATCTGTCCCAGTAAAGCTTGCAGGCTCATAATGGAGAGAGTTATTAACCTATCACAGAGAGCCATAAAGGAATAAATTGTGATGAATGCTAAGAAAGCAAGATAAAGAAACAAAAGAGACACTTCATATCAAAAGTTCGTATCCACTGAAGGAGTGAAGGACAGGCTCCTGGGAAGCAGTGACATGAGAGAGAAGTCCAAGAGGTTTTCAGATCAGGAACTCAGCCAGTGTTTAATTTCAGCATCTGAATTCTGGTTTCCATATTGTTTTGTCACTTGGAATTCTGTGCTTATTTAAAAAGATCATGAATTTGAAAGAAAAACAAGAAGAGGTATATCGGAGAATTTGGAGGGAGGAAATTGAAAAGGAAAATACTATAATCATATTCATCTCAAGAAATAAAAAGTATTAAAAATGATGGAGATGTAACCTGAAGCAATAAATAAATAAATTTTAAAAATGGGGAAAAGAGCTAAACAGAGAATTCAAAAAGGAGGAAATCCTAAAGGCTGAGAGACACTTAAAGAAATGCTCAGCATCCTTAATCATCAGAGAAATGCAACTCAAGATGACTCTGAGATTCCATCTCACACCTGTCAGAATGGCTAAGATCAAAAGCTCAAATGACAGTACATGCTGGCAAGGGTGTGGAGAAAGAGGAACCCTACTCCATTGCTGGTGGGAGTGCAGGCTTGTGCAACCACTATGGAGGTCAGTCTGGAGATATCTTAGAAAACTTGGAATAGCTCTTCCTCGGGACCCAGCCATACCACTTCTGGGTATACATCCAAATGACTCCTCACCGAATCACAAGGAAGTTTCCTCATCTATGTTCATAGCAGCCTTACTTGTAATAGCTAGAAACTGAAAACAACCCAGATGTCCCTCAGCCGAAGAATGGGTTAAAAAACTGTGGTACAATTACACAATGGAATATTACTCAGCTATCAGAAACAATGAAATTATGCAATTTGCAGCCAAATGGATGGAACTAGAAAAGCTCATCCTGAGTGAGCTAATCCAGACTCAGAAGGATGCACATGTCATCTATTTACTTATAGTCAGATTTTAGCTATATAGTACAGGATATCTATACTACAACCAACGTACCAAAGGGAACATGGACATAGACTTTTTTGTTTGTTTGTTTGTTTTGTTTTCTCTCCCTGTCAATGAGACACTTTTCCCTGGTGGTACTGCCTTGTAGGCCCCCAGTGTATGACGAGGCTCTTGGCCCTCATATGACTTCTGAACTGTGGAGGGGGACTGTTATGTAAGGACACTCCACTCCAGAGGAGTGGGATGGAAGAGTTAGGACATAGAGGGTAGGAGGGCGTGACTGGGAAGGGTAGAAAGAGCACACTATGAGGGAGATGTAACCTGAAGCAATAAATAGATAAATTTATATTAAAAAACCAGCTGATTTTGCCAGCTATTACCTCCTGCAAACACTGTAAATTTCAGATGCCTAATCCATATTATAGAACTTTACAGACAACAGATGATCAATAAACTAGTATCTGTATCAGATCAATAGTCAGGAAAAATTTCCAACTTCCAAATTTATTTCAGGTACATCATTACATTCTTTAAAGTTTATAATTGTTGTTTTATTTTGTTTTTTGTTTTTTGGTTTTTTTGAAAAGAGGAAGGCAAGGAAACAGAAAGGAAAAAGGACAAGAACAAAGGAACCAAAGAGTCAGTCAGTTATGGATATTTACAAGAATACATACAAAAATATATATGTGTGTATACATATATATTATTTCCTATGTATGTATATACACACATAATCACATACACACATACATACCTATATGTATACACACATATTTATATATATTTTCTACACAACAAGCATCTCTTCATAAATTTCCTATTATGATATTATGATCTTCCCACCATTTCCTGTACAATTCTGACTAGAATTACTTTTGGTTTTGGAGTCAAATCCCTGGAGTCTTGTGTTCTTGGCTCTAGTGAACAGAGCAGTTATTGCATGCAAACCTCTTCAATTCTGAGTACAGCATGTCCCTACTTATGACCCTCATAGGCCCATCAGGTAATGGGAAAAAAATAAGATAAAAGAGACAATCTGAAAACTTGGTTCATTTTAAAAGCAAAGGATAAAGTCAGTATTGCATCTTGAATTTAATCAGATATAATCACATTTTCCTCAAACTATAAAAAATAAATTCTCTCGATTTAGTAAGTAGCATAAGCAGGGATGGAAAATGCTGTATTTTTTAAAGGGAATTTTTGTTTACCTTTCTAAATCAACTAACCATACTGATAAGGAATATAAAGCAAGGGAAGACATTCTAAAACCTGCTCAGTGAACCTCAGACTTATAACATTGAATTGTATATCCTGAGAGCTCTGGGCTCCCAAGAAATGGGTAGCATTTTGAGGTCTTAGCAGCATTGTGTAGCACTTCATTTCTTCCATGTACAACATTGTGCTTCATCCTAGAGCAGGTGAGAGAAAAATACAGAGCATGAAAGAATAATATTAGCATTGAGTAAAAGATTAATTTACCCCTTTTGGTCATTTGATAGGTTACAGATGTTTGTTGTTATTTAGGGAGATTGGTTATAAGTTTTTATATGGTCTTGTTAAATAGGTTTTGGAGGTTAGACCCAGGGATTTCTCTCTTTTTCTTTTTTCTATCCTTCCTTCTCTCCTATGTAGGAGGGAAATGCCTAAAAAAAGGTATATAGACACAATATAGGAATTATAAAGAAAAAGGGACAGATTATTGAATATGCTCTTAAATCTTTGTATATTGATACAAAATTAAGATTGTATTTGGCTACATTGCTATTGATCTTTGTATATTGATACAAAATTGAAGTTAACCCTTTTTAAAGTATTGTACCTAGGTAATTCTTAAAAATGCAATGTGAAGTTTTGACTTTTTGATAGCACTATCACAAACTGTTAGGATAATTAAGAGATGCAAAGTAATACTCATTCAAAAATGTCATTTTGTTAGGTACTAGCATAGTTTATCACAGAGGTTTTCTAAGTTAATTGGAAATCAAGTTGCTAAAAGACAAGCAACATTTGCTTATTCAAATATACAGAGATAGGTAGGTGGTCTTCAAAAACCTCTAGAGATCTGTAGAATTTGGCATTCAAAGAAGTTTTGTTTTTTTTTTATGTTTATCTATTACTTCAAGTTACATTTCCATCACAATCCCCTCTCTCCATCCCTCCTGATACCACCCTCCCATCCTTTCCCCCTCTTCCACTATTAAACGGTGGTACTATTACACACTGGAATACTACTCAACTATCAGAAACAAGGAAATCATGCAATTTGCAGCCCTATGGATGGAACTAGAAAAAGTCATCCTGAGTGAGCTAACCCAGACTCAGAGAGATGCACATGGCATTTATTCACTTATAATTGGATTTTAGACATATAGCATAGGATAACTATCTTACAACCAACACACCAGAAGGAACAGAAAGCGTGTTACCTGTCAGTGGGACAGTTTACCCTAATGGAGTTGCCATATAGGCCCCCAGTGAAAGATGAAACACTTAACCCTCATATGACTGTTGAGCTGAGTGGGGCTGATATGTGGGGGCAACCCACACCAAAGAAGTTTTCTTAATTTAAGATTTTTTGATATTGAGACATGTCAGCTCCCAACAGCATCCCCTAGTCTACTCTAAGTAGAGGATGAATATTGAAGAATCTCATTTTGGAGATGGTTGCATTAGTGGCAAACTTGTCACTGGGCAAGAAAAATCCTTTGCTTCAACTGTAGACAGAATGCTGTATGAAAAGGACAAAACTTGGAAGCAGGTAAGTTGACAGCCTAACTCTACCAAGACAGGGTAAGCAAGTCCTTCATAATTCCTGCTTTACAATTAATGTCTGTCAGAGATACTGGGCCAAGAGGCTGAAGATAGATGCTCTAATGTATGAAGAGAAATTGGGGACTGTCCAGGCAGCCAGTTGTTTGTCATTTCTTAGTTTTGGAAGCTGCTGCTGGCTCTGCACTTCCTGTATAATCAGATATAGTTATCCTTCTCAGGTCTCTGATATGATTGAAGACTATATAGTTTTAATCTCACAGTTAAATTTTAAGTTGTTTAGGAATTAAAAGGATGTTCTAGGTCTAAGACAATGTTTTTAAATTGATAATGCACGTTAGCATAGAAACTGAGTTAGGTATAGAATATCAAACTCATGGAGATAGATGGATAATAGAATATTAATATCAGTTCCCAAATATGTATAGACTGGACATTGAGAATGTATGCTATACCTTATAATTTTAATAATTGTGGCCCAAATATTTAAAAAAAGAGAATTATGAATTCTGGGAGAAGAGGGAGAGGGTGGGAGGGTGGGGCTGGGAAGGGTGGAGGGAGGGGACAGTGCTGGAGATGTAACTTGAAATAATAAATAAACATTTAAAAAATAGATAAAAGACAGCAATGCTGTAGCCCTTTGTAGGTGCCCCATGCTCTCTCATAGAAACAAAAATGAGACCAAGAAAACACTTTGAGTTAACTACAAATGCTACCCAACTGAGCTCAGGGTTTATAGAAAGAGAGATTTTTACCTACTAATTTAGATGTACTCTGCATTTGTGTGGCATTGTATTAAAGTTGTTCTTTCTTTTTTATAAAGGCACTTGCCAGATGAATATAGTATTGTGTGTCTTTATGAATGCATTCTGGGTCCTCAGTTGTGTATGGGAGAGGCATTCTTTGTAAATTTCAGAATGCAGAGGTTCTTTAGATCCTAGTTTTTCCTTCACTATTTCGACCATTGCTAGTGCCTTGTGAAACACATTCCAGAAGTAATTGACTTCAAGGCAAGAGATGTGTCTTGTTAATATAGTCCCCAAATAAACTTCAACTTCCCATCCAGGAAGGAATAAGGCATGAATATGTGTGTATACTATGTGTGTGCACTGGCTTACCTATGTTGGTACATGTGCCCATATAACTAAGTTATATTCATAAAGAAAAAAACTAACTTCACAAAAATGTGTCTTTTTGCATATGTTCACAATATGCATATTCAACCTTGTTTTCCCTAGGTCTAGTCTTGCTCAAAACTGTTAAAACAATCTGGACATGAAAAGGTCCTTTGTGGTTGGTCTATTAACTTGTCTGCAGTCTTATAAACCTGAAATAAGGAATCTTTTTGCTTGTGGGTCTCAGAAAGTGACAAGAATCCTGGCTGCTCAGAGTAGACTCAGATGATTAATACAATAAGCATTTAATATTCTTTGGTATATGTAAAATACCAATAGGAAAATGTTTCTTCATTTATTCAACAACTTTTTAACACACATCTCCTGTGATCAAGACACTGTACAGTTCTTATATGTGCAAATTCTGTTCACTCCTCCACATGAGCATCTACCTACACTCAAACATTTGACATTAAAATCATTCCATCCATTTGTTTCCTTGTCTGTACAATTTATATATTACATAGATTCTCTTATTTATTTTCTTTATCTCCCTATACCTCAAAATAAATACAACTAGTATCTCAGTATCTCAGGGTTCTAGCTGAACACTGAAGTAACTACAGGGCTATTTGCAGTAGCCATGATATAGAAACAACCTATGTGTTCATCAGTGGTAGCACAACTCAGGGTGAAAGTCAAAGCATTTTCCCTGGCCCTGGGTTCAATTCCAAGCATCAACATGAAGAAAGATAAATTATAGAATATCTAAACAGTGAAAAATCTGGCTTCAAAAAGAGGGATGTTTTCCCATTGGGACAATATGATGAATGAACCCAGAAGACACAATACTATGTGAGATAAGCCAGACAGAGAATCAAACAATATATTGTCTCAGTTGTATGTGGAATTTGAAAAGTTAAACTCATAAATACAAGTCACTTTTTAAAAATCTCATCTCCAATACTAATCCCATTAATTCCTTTTTCAAACCTTTATATTTACTTGAATTCTTAATCTTTTTTGAATTTTTATTACATCAATTTATTTAATTTTCTTTTTTTAACACTTATTATTTCTTCGAGTTACATCTCAATCACAGCTCCCTCTCTCCTGCGCTCCCAGTCATACCCTCCTACCCTCTTTCCTGTCTCTCTCCTATCCTCTTTTTATGATTTTTATTTAAGGTGTATCTCCCCCCAACATCTCCTCCTTTTAGTCGAATAATATTGACTGCATATTGGAAAAGTATGTTGCACCTTATAATTTTCATAATTGTTGCCTAACTGTTCTCATTGTTTTGTACTGTATTTATTGTTATAAGAAAAAGAGTCCATTAACTCATTTTGACCAACATTATGAGAAACACTCTTTAGTCAGATATTCAAGTACTTTATTATGTGCATCATTAATTTTTAAAAATATTTATTTATTACTTCAGGTTACTTCTCCATCACAGTGTCCTCTTTCCACCCCTCCCTGTCATGCCTTCCCACCCTTTACCCCCATCCCTTCCATCACACTCCTCTGGAGTGGAATGTCCCTATATAACAGTCTCCCACCCCATTTCAGCAGTCATATGAGGGCCATGAGCCTCCTCATACACTGGGGGCCTACAAGGCAGCACACTAGGGCAAAGTGTCTCATTGACAGGAAACAAAGTCTCTGTTCATGTTCCTTTTGGTGCATTGGTTGTAGTATAGTTATTCTATATATATTGGGCTAAAATCCAATTATAAGTGAATAGATGCCGTGTGCATCCTTCTGAGTCTGGGTTAGCTCACTCAGGATAAGCGTCTCTAGTTCCTTCCATTTGGCTGCAAATTGCCTGATTTTGTTGCTTTGATGGCTGAGCAGTATTCCATTGTGTAGATGTACCACAGATTTTTGATCCATTCTTCGGTTGAGGGACATCTGGGTTGTTTCCAGTTTCTAGCCATTACAAATAAGGCTTCTATGAACATAGATGAGGAAACTTCCTTGTGATTTGGTGAGGAATCATTTGGATGTATACCCAGAAGTGGTATAGCTGGGTCCCGAGGCTGAGTTATTCCAAGTTTTCTAAGATATTGCCAAACTGACCTCCATAGTGGTTGCACAAGCCTGGACTCCCACCAGCCGTGGAGGATAGTTCCCCTTTCTCCACATCTTCGCCAGCATGTGTTGTCATTTGAGTTTTGATCTTAGCCATTCTGACAGATGACTCTGAGCTTCCATCTCACACCTGTCAGAATGTGCATCATTCTTGATGACTGCTTCATCACTGTATTATATCTCTTCTCCTATGTAGGAAGGACCTAACAACTTACTTTCAATGAAGAGAATTTAGCAAAAGTCATGGGATATCACTGTTTCGATTCAGTTAGAAAAGAATGCAATTTCTCTCTCTCTCTCTCTCTCTCTGCGTGTGTGTGTGTGTGTGTGTGTGTGCGCGCGCATGTATTTGTGTGTGTGTGTGTGTGTGTGTGTGTGTGTGTGTGTGTGTGTGTGTTTCTTTCTGTCTCCCTCAATCGTACTTGTAGACTGGAACACTCTCATCTACTTCCCCTAAGTGAAGACAGATACTATATTGGGAGCCTCCTTATTAAACAAACCTATTGATGAGATACTGAAAGTAGTGTCAGAGAACAGCATAATCTTGCCAAAAATCTTGTGAGTTGGTTTAGAATGAATGCATCTTGTTTGGGATTTGAACTAACTGCATCTCAAACTAACAACTTGAGTACACCCAGGTGATAGGCCACAAACTAGATTATCTACATATACATTAATATTGGATTTATGTCACACAGAAATTGTGAGATAAATTGGATATTTTGCACTGCTATGTTTTGATATGCTTTGATAATGGCTATAGTTCTGCAACTTCAGTTTTTGTCTCATGGGGTAATTTATTAATTAATCAAGTGCTTGGTGGTCATCCAATATTTCTGTCATGTGCTGTGTTGGGAAAAATGAAGTCGAGAGGAAATGTGTCCAGAGAGATAGCATAGCATAAAATCACTGTTATCCATCAGTCTACCAGGTAGATGCATTATAGTTGAGTCCTCATTTCCATACTTACTGAGTGTCCTCTGAAGCAATTGTTAACATCCTCAGATCTGTTTTACTAACTGTAAAATGGGAATGATGGGAGTATTTATCCCAGAATATTTTATATGGAGTGTATGACATCAGATATAGGTGGCAGTAAACATGCTGAGAGGCAGATAATGATAGTGAAATTGATACCATCATTACTTTTTTTTTACATTATTCTCTGAAACCAGGAAAATTTGCAGGAAGCATTTTCACTGGAAATTTCTGCTTTGTGAATTCTGCCTTCTGCTGCTTTAGCAGCATGTTCCTGCTGAGAGCTTTCCACAGTAGGAAATCAACTGGACATGAGCTGAGGTTTGAATCTGCAATGAGGATCAAGACCTGGAAAAAAAGATTGTGATAAAGTTTGCTGGAATTGACCCTATATGCAGTGGTTCTTCAGTCACTCGATAGTGGTAAAGGAGAGCTAGGGTTAGTCCTCAAGAAATAATTTAGTGAACTTTCTATTTATTCAATGTGACAAGCAAAATCCAAGATAGAAAATGGTTGCATTGCAACACTAGCTAAATCATTAGTGATAATACATTTAAGTAAATCATTTCAATTTCTCTTTTTTTTAATTTGGAATATCTTTATCTAATATACACTTATATGTATTAAGTAAAATTTAGGTAATTATAAAATATTATCTTGAGGTTTTATAAACTATCCTTGGCATTATTGGTTTATCCTCTCTTCTTCAACTTCTGTATTGGCCTCAATTCCCCTCCACACATTTCCAATTTCTCCCTTCATATCACCTGTATTCTGATATTTTCCTCTCTAGGCCCTCAACATGGTTTATTTTTACATTTATGGTTTCAATGATTATATCATATGTAGATTTGGAACTGGGAATCTCTGATGAAAGAAAACATGCAACATTTGTCTTTCTAGGTCTGGTTACCTCATTCAATAGAATTTTTTCAGTTTTATTTATTCATCTGAAAAGTTCATGAGTTCACTTTTCTTTATGGGTAAATATTATTTCGTAGTGTAAATGTACCATATTTTCATTATTTATTCATTTGTTGAAGGACATAGCTTCATTTAATTTTCTAACTATTGTGACTAAAATGACAATGAACATTTTGAGTAAGCGGTATCTCCAGAGTAAGATGATGAGTCCTTTGGGAATATCCCAAGGAAAGTTATGACTGGGTCATATGGTAGACTTTTTTTTTTTAACCTGTTTTAGAATTCTTCACACTGGTTTCCAAAATAGCTGTACCAGTTTGTGAAACCAAACTGGTGACTAAGTGTAGAAAGAAATAAGTTAAATTACATTGGGTGCCATTTGTAGAAATAATTAAATTATTTATCCAGTATTTATATTATTGTTAATTGGTTTGTGGTTGTTAATTCTTTAAGCAGCCATTATAAAAGAGTACACAGACACCATGTGGATTTTAACAAGCCTTGGCCTGAATTGTGAAATCCTAGCCCATCTAAGCTAGCTCTTAATTCTATTACCCAATTATGACCCCATATATACATATGTCCCCTTGGACTGCCATTCTCCACGATATGCCGATGTTCCTGGCCATGTGCAATGAGGTTCCTTTTTCTAACCCATGGTGTGTGCCTCCTTCCTGCTGCTCCTGGCTGGAATGCTTCTTCTTCCTGCTGCTGGATGGAATGGAATGTTTAATCCTCTGTCTAAAGTGCAGGCTTCCTGCTGTAATCCCAGGAAGTCCCACCTTTCTCTGTCTTTGCCCAATCTCAGGCCTCGGCATTTTATTTAACCAATCAGATTCAATGTAAGTAACAGACAGCAAGCAGGACCAATTAATTAACATTTAGAATGCTTAACACTACCCCTTTCCTCACATCCTCTCCAGCATTTGTTGTCAGTTGTTTTATTAATCTATGCCATGCTAACTGGGTGAGATAAAATCACAAAGTCTCTTTAATGCCAAAAACAGGCATGAGAACTCTCCATGTTAGTTGTGGTCAGAGTTGTTCAAATGAATCAAAAAAAAAAATCTGATATTGCTGTTGCCCTTGGTTGCTTCTCAGAGGTTGAAAGTAAGTCTCTGTTGCTGAAGCTACCACACACTTCAGACACAAGACGTTGAAGCTTTGAGATGGATCTCACATGAAAGTCTTCTTCCTGTGGTCTAGCTTTCCATACCAGAAAGCGGGGAGGGAAACAATCCACAGTCCTATGAACCACAACAATGTGAAGCTTGCTAAGATAGCCCTAAAGGTTTACTAGTGGCACTTACAGGCAGCTGTCTAAGTGGACTTAACTTCCACTAAACAGGAGGGAAATCACATCTGGCATTGGAAGGCTAGTGAGAGACCATGGGTCTTAGAAAGAATCTATGATTACCACATTACTAGACCAGTATAAGTGTATTCTCATACTTATCCTTATACAGATAGATAAATGTAGGTCTCACCCTCGTCAAAGAAGCTATGTGTGTGTGTGTGTGTGTGTGTATGTATGTGAGTGTGTTGTGTGTGTGTGTGTGTGTGTGTGTGTGTGTGTGTGTAGCAAATATAAACCATTACAGAAAGCTACAACTTGTTGCAATGCAGAGATCAACATATAGGAATCCCAGAACCAACAGATATATCTGCAATGTGACTCTTTTACCTAAGGCTAGGGGAGCATCATGAAAGAGGGGGTGGAAAAACTATAAGAGTCTAAAGACTAGGAAATCAGACATGAAATTATCAAAAATATGGCTGCCTAAACAAAACCTGAAAAATGAAAAAGAAAATCCCACCTTTAGACAACAAACTACAGGCAACGAATGACCGTTGAGAGAAGGATAATTAGATTTTCCCAGGGATGAACCCCCACATGCTTATTCAAAACAAAGTGGTTATCCCTGAAATCACACACACACAC